>VXAC01003307.1:2058401-2196874 GCA_013399225.1 Rhipidura dahli | reverse complement strand
TTTTTTTTATTAATGAAAAAAAAAAAAAAAAAAAAAAAAGGCACAAAACAGAGGACAGAGAGCAAACCCACAGATAAGCTTAGAACCTGAAAGGGCCAAGTGACCTCTTGAATAATGAGAATTGAGGAAAGGCCTCCTCAGTTTCTTCTAGGAAAAAAGCCCCATATTTTTGGATCCACAGCACTACACATCCATATTCTTGGATTTTTTCTGCACTACATTTCCACCAACTCTGAATATCATTCACAGCAAATCTCAAAAGCTACAGGGACCATCCATCACCCCTGGCCCCCAGGATCAGCCAGCCCTTACCACACCCTGGCACAGCAAAGGAGCAGGTTTGCTGCAAACCTGCCTTAGATTCAACAAAAAATTAAAAAAAAAAAAATCCCAAAAAAACCAGAAAAAGGAGCAGCTCTTTGGCATGACACTATCTCACTCCATTTGTTATGACAGCACACCTTTATTATAGCAGCATTTTATTTGTTATAGCAGAAAATCTATAATGTTTGGTATCAAGCATTTGATTAGCTAGAATGGGAATTGACGATAGCTGAAATGCAAGGATAGAACTAATGGACTTCATGCAGCTGTCAGAAAGGCATCCTGGTCTTTCTGAAGAAGAGAATGAACTGACAAAAAGTTCTTCCTTACCCAGAATGGACTCTGAGGAAACTCAAGTCCTTCTTGGAGAGCAGTGAAACCATCATCTTTTCTGCTCTATGGATCAGTATTTGCTCACCACAGTTATTCTTGTGGCCTTGAGAAAAATATCCTTTGACCACCTTGATTACCCATTCTTAATCTTAAATTTACTGTGTGCTGGCCACCAAGGTCACCTCTCTGAGTACACCCTCAAGGCAGCAATACTTACTCCATCCTTAGGTGGACTGCTTAAGGAAGAAGCAAGAGTTTACCACGAAAACCTGCTGGCCATGTATAAAATAAAGCTCTAGGCCAAAATTTGCAAGCAGTGATGCAGTTCATGCTGTATTGGATTTGCACAAAGTAAATTCCAGCATGCCAGGAGCAGTACACTCTCCAGTGGACTCCAGGAAAATTTCTCTGGATCAAGAAAACTTTAACCAAAAGTTTTGTCCTGAAATTCTCTTTCCAAGTGTCACATAAAAGTTTTGCTCTCAATAAGAGAAGTTACTCCACATACTGAAATAAAGGATTTTTTCACTGGCACACTTTGCTTTCTTTCAATCTTCTCCTACTGTAAATAAGAAAGATTCTGGTTGATAAATGCTATGGTGAACAGCACTTTGGTTTTGTTTCAAATATCTGAAAGATCTATTTTTCTCTGCAAGCTGTTTAAAGAAAAAGGATTGTGTTTTATTTGATTAAAGTCAGAAATCTCCCATTTGCATCACTATTTCCACAGCTTATGTTATTAGGGTGATAATGAATAAGATTTAGCTGTTATTTACAGTAGAATACATGAAATATTCAAAGTTACTAGAGTCTAACTACATGCTAATAATGCATTCTTAAATGGATGTCTGAGATATCTATTTGCAAATGGGAAAAATTTTGCAAATTGAAGTGCTGCATTGTATCACTGATACCATCCCTTGCTCCTCCAGAGCGATGGCTCTGCAATTGCCCTTTCAGATAATCAGAATGTATAACTGTCTCTCAGAATTCACCACTTGTGTTATTTCAGCAAAGCAAAATATAAAGCCATTAGCCTTCCCTTGTTCCTTAAGTCTTGCCAGCCTATTTCCATATTCAGCACAGCCATTCTTTAGCACTGGTAGGATTACTCACACATCTTCCCTCCCCGAGCAAAGCACGCCGTACAAATTGCTGAGGAAATGCAGCATACGTTCGTTTGCAGGCAGGAATAAGCAGTTCTGGCTGAGGGGAGCTGAGAGGCTCCAGCTGAGGGCTGGGGAGAGTCTTTTCTGCTCACAGCCAGCCCAGAGCTGTGGTGTCAGCGGAGCAGGGGACAGCTGCCCTGGTCCCACGTCACCACCCACACGTGGGGCTCGTGCTCTGCAGCCCCACTGCGAGCTCAGCTCTGAGACAGGGCCCCGTTCTGGGACAGGCTGGGGTCTGTCACCAGACCTGGCTCTGCAAACACAGACCTGTGACCTGAGCAGCTGCCCTGAGAAACAGGGGAAGGGGAAAGGGGCGAGCTCCAGCCACCACAGGAGCCAGAAACCCAGGCAGAAGAAGGGCTGTTCACTCAGGAGCTCCAGCAGCCAAGAGAAAGGTGCTGATGCAAAAATACACAAAGCACCAAGAGGAAATAGAGAAAAGTCAGCAAAAGTGAGGATTAGGCATCTCTGGAAGGCAGGAGGGCAGCTCCTCCTCATGGGGCTGCTGACTGCAAAGCCCAGACACCCAGGGCCTCTGCCACAGCGCTGACCAGACCAGTGGTTTGCTTAAAAACAACTTGGTCCCAAGCCATTTACTGCATAAACCCCAAAACTGCACTACTGTGTACTCATAAGTGGCATAATCCTCAGTTTGAGTCCCTGCATCTTTGGAAAGGTGCCCAAGTGCCCCAAAGAGCTGAGAAACCCAAAGAGCTGGGGAGGGAAGGCCAAGGGCACAGTGGAAGCTGCCCCTGCAGCTCCCTGAATGCACTCAGGAGCTACCTTTATTTCCTCACCTGCCACACAGGATTAACACCATCACAGTCAGTCCTTCACGATTATTCAAATTCCATGTACAGCCCAGTTAAACCAGAGGTAAATATTATTCTCCATACAAACCACATTGAACTTGCAACCTATAAATCTGAAATACTTTTACAATTCTGACACCAAGGTCATGATCAGGAAAGGCAACTGCTTGCCCTGCTTGATCCAGAAAGGCAGGAGTCCCTTGTAACGTGCAGCCATGCAGGAGCAAATGCAAGGTTTCAGGTCTACTCTGTGTTCCTACAGCTCAGGGGAAAGAAAATTGCTGGAGACACTTGAGAACCAGGGAGGACTTTGGAATAAAGCAATTTATGGGGAAGGGCAATAACATTAATGTGGGCAAAGTTGGCATAAGTCACGTGGGCAACAGGGGCACACTGTGGGCACAAGCATCTTCCAAACACAGCCACAGACTTGCATTCCTGCATCAATTTCACTGTCCAAAACCCATGCTAAGTGCCTTGGTTGCTCACCCTGAAATCATCATTATGCATAAATTTTCCTAACTAAAGAATTCAATTTCATTCTACTCTTTAAGATATTTTTGCAGCGTTTTCTTATTTTTGTTGGCACACAGCAAAATGCCCCTTACACATTCCTCAGGCAAGAACATGTAAATACAAACTTGCAGCATTGTGTTCTTTCTCCTGCTGTTTTTAATTAATTTGACCTTTGGGCCTATTTTTGTCAATGCAGAAGGCATATTGCAATCAGAAGAAAGCTATGGTGCAAATATTCCATTCTGCAAGTCACTTGCTAAACAAGTAAGCAATAGAGGAAAATCTATAGCATGCAATTAGCATTATCCTTTCCAATTATTTTCTTTACTTCACAAAACTCATTAATAACTTTTAGTAGGCAAAATTGCAGCTGGGAACCCTCCTACACCTTGAGTGTATTATACTCTACCTTTGCCCCATAGAAATTCTTTTGATGTGCTGGAAATCTTTATTAATAGAGTCACCAGAAAATAATCATGTAAGCTGGCAGAGGCAATTGCAAGAAGTAAAATGAATGTAAATGACAGATGAAAGAAAATTTCCACCCCATTCAGATCAATATAAACAAAAGTGCTGCAGCAGCCACAGCGCAGAGATGAAGGGAATTCATCAAACTTGTATTTCAGATTCTTTGTCCTGTTCTAAATGCACCCTCTGTGTTTTGGAGCTGTGTTCTTCCGTTACCCAATTAATACCACATTAAGATTTGCTCCTGCAGGGGCTTTTTCCTTCTGGTGCTGAGTGGAATTTCCTCAGTGCACTCAGATCTGGGGGGAATGTACAGCAGAGCTTCTCACTTCTAAAGATTGTCATTTGGAAAGCCTGTAATTGCAGCACTCAATAATTTCCTAAATACTTAAGCCAGAATTAATTACCCCCGTTATTATTGCAGGAGTATGGATCTTATGCTGGGTATGTTGAATGGAATGTGTGGTAGAACATTTCATTGTGCTCAGAGCATGCAGTGGGTGTGCAAGGCACCCAAACCATCAGAAGCAACAAGCTCCTCTACTTCAATTCTGCGTCAGTTTGATCTCCAGACATCTACAGAATCAGCTTTGCTCATTTAGTGCTCTTTGTTGTTCCCTAATTAAACACATTCAGGACCTATCTTTTCACCAGAGACAAATCATAATTTTTTTTAAGAGTCCTAGTTTATGCAAAATCATATTGCTTCTTGGTGAGAAATTAGTGGAAAGCAAATGCTTATTGTTAAACATCTTCTGTTTGAACAGGGTGGGAAATGCATTTTCATGAGGAGTCAGAAACCAAGGCACATCATGAACTTCAGCAACTGCCTCTAAAGGAGTGAATTCTACAGTTTTCTGGCAGTTTTATATGATGCTGAGGAACCAAAAATACTGGTAGTCACTGTTACAGCTAATTGCCCACGCTTCTTAAAAATCTCTTTATTCAGAAGCGGGGGAATGCCAGAGGTGAGGTGGGCAGGGGAGGAAGAGCTGCACAGTTGGTTGCAGTTGATTCAGCTGCAGAAATTACGAACTGTAATTTATAAGACATTTAGACATTTTGAGATCCATAACAATGAAAACACACAAACATGGCATTTGCAAGAGGCAAATCAAAACCACAAGGAGATGAAGCTCCAACTCCAGAAAACTGTATTCAGACCTTTGCACAGAACACAAACTAAAGGGACTTGGATCTCTTGTGTGTTGAAAGGAAAAAAAAAATAAATCTTTTTTTAAAATAAAAACCAGCCACCCCCCCAATGAAAAGCCAGTGCCTGTCTGAGAGTCCGTGGAGTAATATCAAACTCTTGAAGTACTGTTTGAAAGAAGGCTGGCAGCATTGCTTTGGTTTCAAAGCAGTTCTTGGAGAAACCAGAAGCAAAACTGCAGCCTGAAGCACAGCAGCTGCCTCTCCCAGCAGTTCAAAACTCTTAGGCCATGTCGCTGTAGGTACCTGACACAGAGACAGGGATGGAGCTGCTGGAAAAGGGTCCTGTCACACCTCAAATGAACACAGTCAGAATCAACACAGACTTCAGTGCGTGCCCGTGTGAAGCCTCCATCCCTGGGTTTGCCTCTGGGACTCGGGACCATCCCTTGTTTCATAACAGAAACAGTGACTGATGCTGAGGGTCTCTGATGGAAGACATAGGGCAACTGTGGCTGTAATTTCCTGAGCTGGGAGGAAATAATTTCCTCTTGTGTTACATGCCCTCTGTAACCCAGCCAACACATTCCCCCTCTGCCTTGTCCACACCCCTGCCTCAAAAGAAATTCCCCATTTTTTCCCCCACAGTTAAAGACTATAAACCCACTCCTGGTACAGACTAGAGTCTAATTCCCAGCTGGCTCTCCCAGGACTTGCAGAAGAAAGAGAAGACAAACAACAGCTCCCAAAGATGAGTCTCCAGCTCCAATCAATAATTTGCCTGTCACTCCAAGAGCACATCACCCTATCAGCATAACTGTGCAGAGAGTTCTTATCAGTGATGGACTCTCACACTTTCCAGGTAGACGTTGAGCATTTTTACATCCCATGGGTTTTGCATTTCGGTAAATTTCCTTCTCCCAGCAAAACAAATTAACAACAACCTCCCCAGACTGACAACAGATGTTAGACATGTGAAAAACAGCCTACAGTGTAATAGTATTTTGCACATATGCATCATTCTTTACTTGAATGGGCTTTAGAAATATGAATTCCATTTCAGCACAAAAGAAGAGAAAAGACAGTTGTTAAAACAGCTCACAAATCAACAAACCAAAGCACAAATGGCTATGCCCTCTTGATTCTCATGAGTGAAGGTTAGCCTATGTCACTGGCAGAATCCAGACATGGAATCAGGAGTCCTGGACAGAAGGGGCACTCTCAGGCAAGTTGCAATCACACTTCACATTCTCCATCCATGCCTCCCCAGCAAAACAGCTATTCTCTCTCAAAACATACCAAAGTAAATTATTTACATTTCAATAAACTATCACAGACTGCCCCAAAGTGGGAATGATGCAAGTGCATTTCATAAAAATAATGCACATAAACACAAGCACATACAGCATCACTTAAAACAATACCAATCCTGAAACAAAGTGACTTAATAAAATGTTTTCTGAGTAATTTGGCCAAAACCAGCAGGTATCCACTGAAGCGAGGGGTAACAGAGCCTGTTTCAATGGAGCCAGATGGATTAAAAAACACTATGAGCAACATCATCTAACACTGAAACTCTGTGAGCTAGTAAGAGAACAATAATGATCTTATCTGCTCTAGCCAGACTGAAAACCTGGTGACTGCAGAAGATGTGCTCTGCAGTGTACTCCATCTGTGAGGAACAGACAACTTCATTAATGGAAATCATCAAATCAGAGCTGAGGAACCCATGGCTAAGGAAGGGATGCCTTAACAAGCAAAGTTCCTGCTGAAATGCTCTGCAGGTTCATGAGGCTCAAGATTGAGCCATTACAATTATCTGCTATCACCTTTAAATGTGTCTTTTTCCTGCTCTGCTGCTGCACTGACAGCAGTGCTCCCTCCAGACTTTGCCCCTCATTCCACAAGAGCAGTCTGAGATTTGGGAGAGCCTGAAATCTGTCCTGGCCAACAACTTATCAGCTCTGCAGCAGAGTTCAGAACTCCCATTAGAAGAGTGAGTGCTCCTGTCAGCAAGTCAATCTTAAATCTGCTCACACCTTTAAAATGTTCCAAAGCAGCACCACCATGCCCCGACACCTGCATTACTTGCACACAGCAAACTTGATCCACACACTTCCCCCAGCCCTGCCTCCTACAAATAACTGTTGGGTGAAATGGGTGATAAAAGCCCCAATAAAATCCAGATGCATAATCTAAAACATGGTAACAGTGACCAGTTTGAAGATACACAGAACAAGGCTGTAGCCTGACTCCCAGTAAGCTGTCACTGGCAAAACCAGATCAGAGAATAAGGGGACATTATTTAAAATTTAACGTTTTCCTTCTCAAAGAAAACATTAGCAGAGAAGTAGTCAGTGATTTTCCTGCATCAGTCTTGCTATTCAGCATTAACACAACTTGTGTCAAAACATCAGAACAAAGAGCATCCTACAAAAAATGACCAAAGCATGTCCTCTAACCAAAGCCCTGCTCTAAAGCAGCAGTTGAGAGCTTCCTCAGGAATGCTGTCACAGAAGTTTCATGAAGCTTCATGGCATTAAAATGAGTGCTGAAATATTTTATTGCCATTTATTTCAGACACAACCAGAACAGCAGAGCTCTGCCCAGCTCCAGGCCCACTCCAGATTTTCTCCAGTGGATTCTGCAGCTGCAGAGGCAGGAGGGGAGGGAGCTGCACTCAGCGGGAGCCCAGAGGAGCTGCCTGGGGCAGGTGTCAATAGGACATGGAGGCAAGAGCCTAATGGGGGATCAAGCAGGAAAGCCACATTTCCAACACCAGCCTGGAGGTAATCAAACAACAACACAGGCAAATCAATGCAAATCAAAGTCAGCCACAAGGCATCACGTCCTCCCGGAAAGGTTGGTTTTGTCCGAGCTTGCATCCCTGACATCCCTGACAGTGCCCTGCTGCAGCTCCAAACACCAACACTCCCTTGTAAGCAAGCAAAGCATTCAAAATAGCAGCTCTGACAGAGGGAGCAGCAAATTTACCTCAGCAGTTTATATCTTTAGTTTGAATTATTGCACAGGTAACAAAACAGTCTGCTGAATCTCTAACAGCAACCTGTGCAAAACCCTCTGTGACCCCTGGTACTTCTCCTTCCCACAGCAACAGGCCACGAGTGCCTCGTGGATAAGAGGATGGTGGCAAAGAACTAATTCCCCTCCCAGTGCCTGCATGAGGCCGCTGTGGAGTCGTGCTGCTGAGGATGATTTTCTCAATAGGCTCCTGAAAAGCACATCAGCTCTCACACCAGCCTTTCTTCAATTATGTCATGTTCTTTTGCATCTCGCCACAAGCAGCACATGGATTAACCAAGTTCTTCAGCCATTTTAAAGCCTTTAAAGAACCAAAAGTAATCCCCCCAAGAGAGCAAACTGAACAAAACAAAACAAAACAAACAAACAGAACAAAAAAAAACAAAAACAAAAGAAAACTTCAACCAAACTCTTTTTTAATTTGCTTATTTGTTTGGTTTTTTTTTATTTTTTTCCTCTGGGGTAACTCCTGGGAATAATTAATGATATCATAATTAAGTCCAAAACAGGGACCAGAATGGATCAAGCTAATCCCCAGACAGCTGAAACAATCGATTATGGTTTTCCTATCCAAGAAGGTAAAGCATTGGACATCTGGGGTGGTTCTGGGTTCTGGCTCTGGCTGGGTGGTTGTTTCTTTGCTTTGTTTGTGGGTTTGTTTATTTGATTGTTTTTTAAGTTCAGCAGAACGGAAATTCAGGAGGGCACTGAGCTCCCCATGGGTCACACAGGAGCCCCCAGGTTCTCTTGTTAACAACATTTGGGTTACACCTGGATGTATTTTCCAGCTGATCCACCAAAACCAAACGTATTCCCTGGGTTCTGCCAAGAGCACAAAGGGTGTGAGAGAAGGTGAGTGCATACCCAGGATGACTGTAGCAGGATGACTGTACCCAGGATGACTGTAGCAGGAACAAAAAAAATACCTCGTGCCTAAACCATGGGTATCTATTCACCTCTGAGCAATTAGGTGGTTTTTTTAAGAAAAAAAAAGAATAAAAGAGATTTAGACATGAGGGTGGGGCACAGCATAACCTCAATTTAAACCCATGAAATGTTTAAGTTCAAAGAGACATTTATCCCCCTGATTGGGTGACACTGGTCCATGTCTATGAATAAAGCATCTGTTAGACATTCTGTTTCTCAGGCTTTATTCAGTATTTATACTGTTCCCACTTCTGACATTCCTATATAATTTCTCTGTCAGAATCACAAAGCTTGGAGCAGACTGAGTCTGCTTGTGGGGATGGAACTGCTGTAGGCTTTGCAATATGAAATGAAAATTTAAGGATTAATTGCGGAATATCATCCTGCATTGTTAGACAAAGTCCTACTTTAAAAGTTATCATATAGCAAAATTTCTTTATTTCAAAGCTTTTAAAGAAGAAATGAAAGAAAGAACGAGCTACTTCTTAATACAAAGAGTAGAAAAATAAATAAAAATTAATAATAATATGACTCCAAAAGTTGCCCAAAGTAGTTTCGCTGTTTTTCATTCCTCAGCTATGCACAGGTTGCTCACACTCTGATCCAGTCCTAAAATCAATGTGATGACCAGTATATTGGCCAGCCATGCATCTTAATAAATGAATCTTCATTAAGCAATCTCCTAAATCCTTCAAGTGCTGCTCTGGCACTTGCCAGTGCTAACGAGAAGTCAGCAGTAATTCCGTAAATAATAATTTGTGACTGAACTGCAACCTCTCTTTTGCACTCATTATTTATTGCAGACTGTGACTCAAACCAGCCCATTGTGAGCAGGAGACAACTCATTTCAGATAGTGCATAAATAGACAATTTACCTTGGGACAGCATCAGACATGAGACTCCAAAGCTGAGCAGAAATCTTCAGGGCCTGACCTTTGGCAAAGCACAGAGTGACAAATGGGAAAAGCCAGCTGGTGTCCCATCTCCACTGCCACAGCAAGAGCACAAAAACAGCACCTGGTGATTCTCAGGAGCTGCAGCTAACTCAGTAAGTAAAACAGGAATATTTTAGGGACAGGCTGGCAGTTTGGCTCCAAAAAGGCTTTTTATTGGCTTGGGTCTAAGACTGCAATCACTGGCAACGCCCTAACAGCTTCATTTTGTCCCCTACCCTGCTCACATGTGCTCCTCATTGTTCCCTCAGATCTTACTTTTACAGAATCATTGAGCCATTCTAATCTATCAGATTTCTAGAGAGCTTGGACAATCACACAAAAGTCTACAACTTTTTAAAAAAGGAAAAATGCTTCAGAAATATGGCAAGAATTATTATCTTCTCACTTCTTCCTTTTTCTTTTCTTTTCTTTTCTTTTCTTTTCTTTTCTTTTCTTTTCTTTTCTTTTCTTTTCTTTTCTTTTCTTTTCTTTTCTTTTCTTTTCTTTTNTCTTTTTTTTTCTTTTTTTTTCTTTTCTTTTCTTTTTTTTTCTTTTTTTTTTTTTTTTTTTTTTTTTTTTTCCCCCAATAAAAGCAAATAAGCAAAATCACAAAAGCACTGACAGAATGGCTGGGGTTGGAAGGGACTCCAGATGTGGCCTCACCAGGGCAGAGTACAGGGAGAGGGTCACCTCCCATGAACTGCTGGCCACATTTCCTAATGCATCCCAGGAGCCCCTCGTCCTCCCTGGCCACAAGGATACAGAGCCCTCCAGAACATCTCCAAACATGAAAATCAATACAGAGAAGCCTTAGGCAGCACACAGTTTACGAAATGGGATACTGTGATTATTTAAATTGTGCTTAAAACGATCAAATCAGCATCCCATTTATTTCCTTAGACTTGGGGGATGAGTCCACTTAACAGACTCTGGAATATTTAGCCTTTGACACAGAGGGAAATGATTTCAAGCTTCTGAAAAGATGAATTCTATTATATAGACACAGAGATCAAATGACATGTTTTGGTAGTGAAGCACATATGAGAGACTGCCCAGAGACTGAGATTCATCAAGAAAACGTTTATATGCAATTTGATTAGCAATCAAGGAAGAGCAGGAAAAAACGGGGTGCAGAAAATCACAGGAGGAGTTACACTTAACACCTGGAATTACTTACAAATGCTCATTGCAAATTATTCAGAGTCCAGACTCTTTGTGTGCTCTGTGCCCAGCATCTTTGCCACACACAGGCTTGCTGCCTCTGCCCAAAACTGAACATTTAGGGATGCAGGGAAAGCACACAAATGCACATTTCATCCCTGTGATTCATTAGTAAGAAGGATCAACTATTACTTTTCAGCATTCAGACATCTCATTGCTGGGTGCCTTTCAGGACTCCTCCCCAGGAAAGGAAAATGAGCACAGCAAAGGGCATGAATGAAACAAGACTTGCTGCAGGTGCCAGCCTGGGGGTGAATGGAGGAGGTGCTGCAACAAGGTCAAGTTTGCAAAGAGCTAAATATGAAAAAGGCAGCTCAGGGCTCCAGCTTATGGCAGTGAAAGAGAAAAGAGAGAGGTTCAGTCTGTGATATGCTTGAGGGAATAAAACTGCAACTAACTCCCATTTTTCCTTTGCCACGTAGCCTAGGAAGTCCATGACTGTGGTGCTGCCACTGCTCAGAGCCAAGCAGAAGCTCTGTGCCAAGCTCAGCACAGAGCTCAGGCGCTGCCTGGATGTGCCCTGCTGGGCTGGGCTGTGTTTGGAGCAGCCTCTCTCAGAAATGTGCAGCTCTTTGTGAGCTCCTGGTTTGGGGAAAGAGCTCCTGTTTCACAGAGACACCTGAGAGTACAGGAACCTAACCAACAGCCACACGTGCAGTCATTGCAGGGGATTTGAACTGGCTCTGGCTGCAGATGAAGTGCAGCACAGAGGAGGAGTGCAGGCATGGGATGACCTGAAATTGCAGGCAGGGGGTGATGCTGGAGGGAGAAGCACCCTAAACCCCAGCTCTTTAGGGTGAATGCACCCCTGGGAGCTGGGCAAGAGTTCGAGGGTTAACAAGGAGGAAGAAGAACCAGTATCCTACATGCAAAGGACACTGTATAGAATAATTTTGGGCCTCTGCAGTCATATGAAGAGCAAGGTGGAGGATATTTAGCAAGCATGTAAAGATGGCCCTGATATAGTGAAGGGTGAGGAAGAAGAAACCATCAGCATCACGTTTTCTGTGAAAGGATCTGAATGCTCCTGATTGAGGCATTCTCACCTCTCTCCAGAGTGAAGCCACTCAGCAGTGAGAGAGTGTAAAAGCAACAGAACATCTGAGAGGGGGCAGATAAAATAAACCTGGCATTTATTAACGTTAAATGCATATAATTTGAATTATAGGCACAATGCCATAATAACTGGGCTAATAATAATTCTTTAGACCATTGAGACCTCAGTCAGACTAACAAAAATTCTGTGTTTGCACAGCAGGAGGATTTTGACTGCAAAATGCTGCAGGATTCAAGCAAGCACCTCTAATTTGGATGCAACAAAGCAGTACCAGTGGCAGTGTACAAGAGCATGTTTGTGGAAGCAATTGGGAGAGATGCTTACTCACTCGAGTGACTATGAAAACTGTCACATTAAACCTCTGCCCACACCCTACATCAGCTCTTCCTTCAGAAAGTGGAATGGAGAAACTAAACTGAGGAACTGGAAAAGGAAGATACTGATCTCATTCCTTATGAAATTAATTAATGCTGCTCCTTCTTCCTAAATATCTGGGTTTAGTATGCTTCCAGGATTAACTAAATTATGTCATTTGAGAGGATAAAATGCATTTAGAAATGCTGTTTGGCTTCAGAAAGAAAAAAGAAATGGCACAAAGTAACATGAGAACTTTAGCACCTCACTACAATGAACATTCTATAACCATGTAAACGCTATTTAAAAAAACCCAAAAATCAGAATTCGCTGTGCTGATGCTCGTATAAATGTAATTATATTTAATTTGTACACCAGGACCTTTGCCCCTGGTTAATTCTTCACCTCTCATTCTCAAAGGTGTGATATTACCATCTCTCTCAGAAACACGATTGCTCCCTCAGAGCCAATTCTGCAGCAAAATGTGTGTGGTTTACTGTTCAAAGCCCCTCCCAAATTTTGACAAGCAGCAATGCGAGTAAGGGAAGATGAGAGGCAGCCATGCACTTACAATGAAAATAAGATCTGAATTCTTAGCAGGTATCTCAAAAGACTGGAATTTTTTTCCTTCCCCAACTCTTTATGAATACTAATTTTGATAGCTGGTAGTCAGAACCTGTAGCAAACAGTTCACTCAAGTTATAATCACCCCTCCATTTGCTGGAGGCTGCTGCAAACCCAATGTCTCGAAATCTAGCACCCAGCCAAAAAAATATAATTAGCTGTGATAAAAAGTGAGTTAAGCCCTTAATCAATACCCTTTCAAGCTGTCAGGACAGACTGCAGCAGAGAGAGCTGGTTAAACTAATGAGCTGGAGCTCCAGTGCCAGAGGAGTTCCACCACCAAAGCACCGGGCAGGAGTCAAGGGGGAATCATCCCAACCTTTGGAGCTCCAAGTGGGACCAGAGCAGAGCAATCCTGAGTCCATCCCTTTGTTTCTGCAGCCAGCCCATAGGCAGTGGTGTCTGGGGTTTTCATTACTTCAGCTTCTCCAAATGCTTAAAGCCAATGAAGGAAAAAAAAAAAAAAAAAAAGTTGAAAATCTACTTGAAAACTTAATTTGCTTTGTGAGCAGTGGCAATGTTTGCAGGAAAGCAGCAGGAGGGTGCAGAGAGGATGATGGGGTGTCAGATACGGGAAGAACAAAAATGTGCTTCTTTCCCAGTCAATAGCCTCACACCACGAGTGCCCCTCCAGCTCAGCAGGGCTCACACCCTCCCTGCTCCACTGAAAAATGGGTTGGGATGTGACAGACAGCTGTGCATGACACAGCTCCTGACTGCCAGCATGTGCTCATACCCAGTGGAAGACATTTATCTTTTCAAATGCACAAACTTCCTTACGGTGACCATTTAGAAACAGCGTGGAAAGATTGGTTTTGAGTGAAAGTACAAAGAAAATACATGTTACTGGACCTGTCATAAACTAAATTGAAAGGTTGATAGAAATCTGAAAACTGGAAATATAATTACATATCCACTCTTGACCTATTATTTCTTTTAATAGCAACACAAACAATGTAGCATCATCAGAGACAAAGCTTTTCTGACATCGTGGACACCTTCTCAGGACTCACCAGGACAGCTGTCTCCACATGTGTCCATTCTTTATTTTTGTGTTGTTTTTTTTGGGGTTTTTTTTTTTTCCTTTTAACAAATGTCTTTCATAGGAGGAAGTGAATAGAAACTGAATCCCAAAATTTTTCAATAAATACCAGGATTGAAATGCAACTGAAAGGGATAACATCCCATCATGCCAGGACAGCACCCTCATACGAACAAAATGCCTGGGGGAAATTCAGTAATAATGTGAATGAAACATCTGCATATCTTCAGTAATATCGTATGAACATGAGCTGGTGTGACATCAAATCAAATCACAATCAGCCTGATAAGGGAACCATCAGCGTGCTGTCACTTCCCAAATTCCTTCACTCAGCGGCAAACCTGAGTGCCAGCAGTTTGCACAAGGAATTTTATTCTTCTGTGCAAGGAGAAGTAAGGATTCTGGATACAAACCTAATTCTGGCATGGGGCCTTTGCCTCTTTGCAGGTAGGTTTTGCCTGGCAGTACAAAACTTGGAGCATTTAACTCAGTGTGCAACCAGGCAGTGCTGGTAACGAGAAAAGCTGAACATCTGAGCTGACATCAGACTGCAGGAAACACTGCACAGGTAATTCAGGAGAGGGAATTCACAGCAATGAGAGCTTGCAGATGAGCAGAAAGGGAGGTGAGATTTGTCAAGTGGAGCTGTTCATGAAGCCCAGCTCTGCCAGATGTACTCTGGAATGTTCTTCCCCTCCATGGCTGCCAAAGCACGGCCGCCCGCCCTTGCAGGTGCTCACTGTGCTCTGCTGTGCTTTTCAGCTGTTTGTTGCCTGGCTAATTTCACACTATTTATTATCCATGTGAGAGTGATGGCAAAGTAACAAACTGCCTTTTGGGAAGTGGTCTGACACGTGTGAAAGATGCCTGCAGGATCCAGCAGGTTCTGTCCTGCAGAAGGGCTCCGTTCCCTGCTCCCCCTCTCATCTCCCCCCGAGAGAATTGGCTCTGGTGCTTGTAAAGGAATCCCACAGAAATCAGCCCACATCGTGCTCATAAAACACACTGAACTCAAAGAGGACAGATTTTAGGAAGATAAAGCCTTCTGAAAACGCTTATGCAAAACCTAAACCACACAAGTGCTCTGTTTCTGCAGGACCTGATCCAAAGGTTTTATGACCTCACCAGTTCTGATCACAGGGACAGAAACCAACACAAACACAGTCCTAGGGATTGCTCATTACAAGTCAGGGATCTTCCTTTCTTTCTAGAGCAGTAGCCTAATTCATTTTCTTAAATTATGGCAGCAAATACTCTGTTAAAATGCTCTGGAGTAAGAAAACTACACTTTTTCTTCAGCTACTTGGTACACAGTTAAGAAAGGAACAAAATTATCTTGGAACATTCAGTTCAGCCCCAACATAATTGCCAGAATCTAAGGAATGTTATTTTGAAAAAGGTTTAGGTAATAGAAAGTTTTGATTAAAAATTAAATGCCTGAGATGGAGAAATTTATTACTATTATTTTCTTTATTATATGTTACTGTGGGGGATTTTAAATGCCTAAATTTAATGCTCCCTTAGAAGCAATTTACTTTCTGGAGTAATTTCCAAAGACTTCATCAGAATGTTCCTTCCTGAAGAGAAATCAGTGTTACCATCAGTGAACCTGAAGCACAGCAAGAAGAGGTGACTTAAAATGCCAGAACCTGAACCACGGCAGGAAAGAGACTTCTACAAACCCAACTCCTTAACAAAGCCCTGGACATGCAGTGAAATCTTTCTGAAAACAATGCTATTTATGGATGCTGAACTGTGATGTGATAATGAAGAGGAATATTGTTCTACTTCTTATCAGTAATGGGGTGCATCTAAGAGAAAATTATGTTCTTGTGACAGTTCTCATTAGACACGTTCTGAGAATGGTGGGCATGTAGGTCTGGCCAAAACGTCCTGCAGTTGTTTAAGTCCTAAAATTTATTAACAGATCCAGGCAGCTTCTTCTTCTTCTTCTTCTTCCTCTTCTTCTTCTTCTTCTTCTTCTTGTTATTATTATTATTATTAATAATAATATTAAAATGTGACAAACTGTACCTTCTGCCCAAATACAGTCAACAGGAGACATAATTCAATTCATACTAAGTGTCATTCAAAAAACCCCCAGAATAACAGAGCCTCCACTATAAGAAAGGCAATCCTAACACCAAGAAATCAAAAGACCACCAATTTACTTTTCAGTTTTTAGCTGAGCAGACTCCCACTGCAGTTACAATTCACTGGGGGTGATTAGAATCCCTATTAAATGGGAAATTAATTTGAACTATGCCAACAGCACCTAAAATGGCAATTTCAGTCAAAGGGAAGCGTTGAATCCTGAGCAGACAATGCTCAGAATGAGGGGCACCAAACCCATTCAGTGCATAAATTCCCATGAACAGCAAATTTTGCTTGAATGAGAAAAGAACACTGGAAAGCAATACTGGATCTCCACAGTGGCTGAATTAAAAAGCACAATCAGAGCACTGGGAGCACTCATTTCTCAGTGATTCAGAAATCAGATTCCACAGGGGCATTGCAGACACAGCCACAGAACAGTTTTTCCACAAGCCACTGCACAGAGAGGCCACTGGATGCATCCTAATGGCCAATAACCAACTCTGCTGCTGCAATTTTAAAAAAAAAAAAAAAAGTAAAATAGTGTCCAAAAATGTTGATCTATGGTGTGTTGGAGGAAACTGGAGAAGAGCTCACAGACCTCAAGGCAAAAAGGGAATCCTGCCTCATGTACACAGAAGGGACACCTGGTCTCACTTTGGAGTGATGCTGATAGGGATGGCTGGAACTCAGCCTTCCAAAACCACAAGCTTTTGACCAGTCAGACAGGTATCTGATCAGGAAAAGAGTTATCTGGACTAAATTCATCACTGCTTCTTCAGTAATTAATGATTTATCAGACATTAAATCGCATGGAAGAGTTTGGCAATGCCACTAACCAGGCCAGTGATGATATGGATAAATTTGCACATGTAAAAGCCTCGGGGATATTGTGAAATGAGGGCAGGAGGACAAACAGAACCAACACTGGCTACAGAGAGGGAAACCTTTTCCCAGGAAAATAAGGAAACAAGAGAGGGAGACACAGGCCCCTACTGCAGGAAGCAAGGCAGACAGGTCATGACCATGGGTAGAGAATCAACTTCCTTAAAATTTTCGTTTTTTGGTCATAGTGGTCAGTGCCCTGCCCTGATAAATTCTGACTTTGCTAATTACCTGAATCTTAGAAAATCAGAAAATACTGTGCCAAATGCAACCCAAATTATTCCCGTGCCCAGTGTCAGCTGAAGAGTGCACTCAAGTACAGCATTTTAGCATTACTTACAGCTTTGCCAACTGAGCCAGCAGCATGCATAGAAAAAGCAAGTGTACAAAAATCCTCCTAAATTACACGCGTTCGAGGTCAACGATGCTTGAACTGTCTGAAATCTGAGATTTTCACAGGCACTGTGGAAAACTACTGATGGTTTGTTTTAGTACTTGGAATGTCAGCACTTCCCAGCCCGTTGGAATGGCAGCTGTAGGGGAAGCAGTGGATTTATGTCTGCAGTCCCAGGGGAGCAGCAGTGATAAGGGCACACACACAGAGCAGTAAATTTCGTGGGTACCTCAAGCATTCAGCTGACTCATCACAGTCTATTCTCTCTTATTAGAGGGGGAAAATCCACCATGAAGTGTCCAAAGCAGTGAAATACACGGGATTTGCTCAATAAAAGCAACAGCACTCCTAAGGCACAAGGTTGTCTCCAGGCTCACACAAGACAGAATCAGTAGAGAGGGGACATTTTTAAGCCAATTAATGTGAGAATTTCAGTCCGGAAGCTGAAGATTCAGCTTTAAATTGATATTAGCTAAAGACTGACTGCTGTGTTTATGTGTATATACATATAATAATACCTATATAAAGCAACAGTGGAGCCTGTTTAATGTGAATTTCACAACACTGGTAAAACTCTGATGTCCAAGTATTTTCTTTTAATGATTGAGGAATGAGAAAACCACACCAACCACAGTAGTTTTGAATGCAAATAAAAACTGATATCCCATTTGCCACAGATATTCTCACCATCCAACACACCTTGGCAAAAATAAACACAACTTTACAGAGGGTCCAGGTGAAAAAAACCCACAGTTTAAGGTGGTTTGTTATTGCATTTTTTGCTTCTCTGCAAATCTACAAACAAATCTGGTGGATCTAGTTTGGAAAAGGTAAGCTATTATAGAAGAGCAAATGAAATGAAGAGAAAAATAGCATTTCTTGCCCTAGGCATGAAACAGTGCCCTTGAATTATGTGTTACAATCAATTTCTAAGCTTACACTACAGATAACATCTTTCAGTGATGTCTCATCAAGCAAATTAGATCTGACCAGTGAAATACTGTAAGTTAGCTGGAATTGATGAAAATATGAATGCACTTGCTTAACTGAGCCCCCACTGTCTAAAGCATTAACTCCTTTAGAGACCAATCACCGCTCTAAACTCTGACCCACAGACAGCAGAATTTAACAAAATCTGTGGGGATTCCCAGTTAAGACAGAATAGAATTCTGCATTAATCAAGTGCTCTAATTACAATCTGGAGTGGTAGAAAGTGGCTTCTCCTTATTAGACAGCAGTATTTAGGGAAAAGAAAAGAATCCCAGCAGAGGTGCGAGCCAGGCTTAGGCAGAGTGAAAACTTAATGGGCAGCTGTGGCTGGGCATCCCATAATTCTGTCAGGTACCAGACAGAGAACGTATATAAACCTACAGGAGCCAACTTAAAAAGTTTTATTTGAACACAGCTTTTAGGTGGAAATAAGCTTTGTTTAAGAATTAAACCCTCACTTGGTCTCACTACACCAGACTTTAAATAAGTTTTAATGAAAGAGCATTGGAGTGATTGCAGATCAGAAGAGAATCACAGATGAGAGATTTGGGTTGGAAGGAACCTCAGAGATCATCTCATTCTGCTCCCTGCCATGGGCAGGGACACCTCCCACTGTCCCAGGCTGCTCCAAGCTCCATCCAGCCTGGCCTTGGACATTTCCAGGGATCCAGGGGCAGCCCCCGCTGCTCTGGGCACCCTGTGCCAGGGCCTGCCCACCCTCTGAGTAAAGTATTTCTTCCTGATATTCAATTCAAATGTCAAAGATTCAAGCTCAGTTCCAGCACTTAAAATGCTTATCTTGCTTTATTTTCAGAATGAGGTGTTTAAAGATACATTTCCGGGTATATTTTTAGAAAACCCACCTGTCCTGGTGTGGCAGATGGGAACAGCCAGGGACTGACACTAAGGAAAATTAGGCCAGAACTTACTTAGGAACCCAAATCTCGTGATTTAATTTGCACACCTAATTTGATGTTTTTATATACTCTGGCTTTCCTTTACCTTGAATTCAGAGTTCCCATTGATAAATCACAGATACCTCACTGCAACTCAAACAATTTGGGATGGCTTAATGGAGTAACAAGATGGGTTTTAAATTAAGCTGTGCTTTTCCTAAGACATGCCCATTGTGTCTCTGCCTTGTAAAGACAAGAGAGCACTAACACCTACCTGCAGAATAGGATAAGCCAAATCCATATTACCCAAGTATTTGAAAGAATAACTTGACAAATAAAGTGTTTGCAATGAAGTAATTTTTAATTCCAGTGACTGCAAACTAAACAAGTTGTAGAAGCCCATGTTTCAGCCTGATTTAAAAAAAAAAAAAAAACAAATAAAAGGGAAAACGATTAATCTACAGCCTGTTTTATAGGCATGAAACACTTTAATACTGATAATGGGATTTCTTTAAAAGAAAAAAAAAGAAAAAGCAATCCAAATTGCACCTCGCCTCCAGGTAAAGTTAAAGCAGCTCTATGCATAAAGTAAATTAAGTTCTAGTGCATCAAAGATGCACAGAGAGAGCAGTTTGATTCCTGCTTTGCTTTGCTATTCAGATTATCTCCCAGGGACTATTTCCCCCGTGGATCAAAGGGTGGCTGTTTGCTGGGAGCACTGACATGGAAAAATATCTCAGGATGTATTTACAGCACAGAGAGCCCTGTGCAGAGCCCTGTGCAGGCTCTGAGCTCTCAGGAGCCCGTGCTGGCGAGTCAGAGCACAGACTCACTGCAGCACCAGATGCACCATCCCCACCTTCAGCCACAGAACCCAGCAGAGCTCTCCGTGCTGCCCTGCCAGGATGTTTGAGAAGGGCAGCAGAGCCAGGGCTGCATTGGCTGGGGTCAGGAGGGTCTGAGATTTGGGCTGTCCTGAGAACTGAGCAGAGAACAACAGCAACAACAGGTTGGGTTTGCACAGATGTTGAGTCTCACATCTCAGCACGGGGGGTCTTGGGCAGAAAACCCCGGGTAGCCCTCAAGGCAAAGCCTCCTCTCTTAATCTGCTCCAATTTCCTCATGTGAGTAATAAACAGGAGCCCACAGCCCCAGCTCTGTGCACCCTCCCTGAGCAGCAGCACTAATTGTTTGTGCTGCAGCTCGCACTGATTCCAGGCCAGCCCCCATCCCCTCCCTGAAAAACCCCATCTGACTGAGGCTTTAATGCAGAGCAGTGCAATTCCTCTGGACAGAGAGGCTTGGCAGTGCCCCAGAACCAGCCAAGCACGGAGCAAACAGGCAGCCTGTAATTTGCTGATGCAGTGATGGAGGCCAGCAGAAAGATGCTCACAGATTAGCAGGCAACCAGGGGGAGCTGCTCCTCCTCGCACTCAGCAGCACTAATAGGGAAAAAAAATTACAAACATGGGGGCCCCTGCTCCCCTGGCTGAAGTGAGCTTTTCCATCAGCAGTGAAGGAACACGTTGTGTGCAGTGCTGAAACACAGGATGACATTTTAAAAGGCCTCAATCCCAAGCAGCAAATGGAGCGCTGCAGCTGTTTGCAAGCACAGAGCAGACGGTGGGGCCCTCACCTAAATGCAGATTAATGGCACGTGCAGCTGCTGGAGAACATGAGCACAAAGGGCAGGGACAGGGAAGAGAGGAAGGAATGATGTGTGCTGCCTGTGCTTTATTTATGAGCCTGGATTGGCTGTGAGGCAGGCTGGTTTTCCTGCCAGTGATCATGCAAAATCCGCTCCCATTCCTGCATTTTAACACCTAAACTTTATTTTCTCTTCCTGGATATGTATTCTCAGGCATAATTTTTGCAGGAAACTTTGCAAACTATCTGCATTTGAAGGCAATTATTCGGATGCTGGATGAGAAAGTGACTCTCTTGCATGATACCAAGTAAACAAGGTTGGAAAAACTACAACAGCGTGCTTTGGACTCAGTAACCAGGTTTGTGATGCTGATCTCTACATTAAAAGCCCCAGCAATAATCAGACTTTTCACTGCTCTCCCTAAAAATGATAATCAGATACCCAGAGAAGCCAAACCTGCCCTGCTATTCCATCTGACCTCCAGAAGCCAAAAAAAGATTATAAGTGGGACTCATCAGAGATCGACACAAACAGGTTTCAAAGCACAAAACATTGGGAGGACTCAAACTGAGACACATTTATGACCTGACCTGTACAAACATGTCAAGAAATGGCACCTTGTCTGCAGCTACCCAGAGCAAATCACAGAAAAAGGTTTCCAAGATCAGTAGTTAGGGGAGAATCAGAAAACTGCATTTCAAAATAGTTTCATTTTTACCAAGCCGAATTATTCCTTCTGTAAGTCAAGTTTTTAAAAGCATTTTGCAGAAACAGAACAGGTTAAAATGAGGGTATACATCAATTAAGCTAAACTATTTGTTTGGTTTTCTAACTGAAAAAAAAAAAAAAAAAAGAAGTTAATTTATCCAATAAATCATAAGCACATTTCCACAACAAAAAGAGGAAACTTTTACCACTTCTGTTTCAGATTTCTCAAAAGTTTGAAAAAAAATTCTACTTTTTAAAACATTTATTCCATCTTGATTTATCCCTCTGGGAAAACACGCTACAAAGATACCAAATTTATTCCCTGAAATTTCCACATCATAGAACCTGATCATATACAATATATTCACCACAGGTCCAGCATTCCCAAACCATCAAATCTGCAAACCTCCAAGGCACAGACAGGAGATGCTCAGCAATTTGGGAACACTTGGGGCCTCCTGGATTTCCTATGGAAGCACAGATTCCTGCCCAGCACACCCAGAGCTGCTCCACTCATTCCATACTGGTCATTTTTTTCCTGAGACACTATCAGGGGCTGCCATATGTCAGATAATTATTCAGAGAGAAACAAATCTGGCCTACCCATGGAAAAAGGGGAGCACAGAATAATTGAAGGCTGTTTGTAAAAAAACCACGATTACGTGACATGACCTGGAAACACAAAACCCAGTTGTTGGCATCAGCTGATTTTTATTTGCATGGCTGCATAATTTTCTTCTCATACAAAAGGTTGTGTCCTGATGATATCTTTTGGTTATGAAAAAAATTAAACAAAGCAAAGACAAACACTCCTTCCCCTGATGCCAGGATGATTTTTGTCTTTTTTTTATACCCCAGTTATACCTTTTTACAATTTCTCTATTCTTGGTGCTTTTTGCCTCCATTCTTGGGCTTGTTTGTCAGGCTGGGAGACTGAACATTTCAGCAGCTTCGCAGTGAGGGATCAGTGTGCCCAGAGCCCAAGGGCCTCTCCAGAACACATTTTGTAACCTGAGACAGAACAATCCAGGGGAAGGTTCCCTGGGGAGGAAGGGGGGGCTCACTTGAGCCTCTCATTGGGGAATCTTTAATAGATGTGCTAATTAGTGAAACCTCTAATGGGATCCCAGATCTATTGTGGGTGGGCGCTGCGGGGTGCAGGGAGGTGCATTTGACCTGGACGTGGTGCACCTGAGGATCTTTAAAATAAATCCCAAGGGAAAATCCTTTTTTCCCTTCTAACTGTGTTTGACTCTTGATTTTAAGACCAGGAAAAGGCATCACCCTGTCTTTGGCTAAATTGTTGACTGGGACCAGAGTTGGATACAAAGGAGAGATGATAAAATAAGAGAGGTTGGCCAGAGAAGCTGTGGCTGCCTCATCCCTGGGGGTGTTTAAGGCCAGGCTGGATGTTCTGAGCCACCTGGGATAGTGGGAGGCATCCTTGCCCACAGCAGAGGGGTTGGAATGAGATGATCTTAAGGTCCCTTCCCACCCCAGCCATGGTTCTGTATTAATTTGTCTTTACTCAAAACCAGTGAGGTGCTACAGAGAGACTGAGATATTCCACCTCCATCCTGTGCCATCCCCACATCAGACACTGCTACTGGAGCTCCTTCTTCTAGAAAATTCTCTGCAGTCGCTGAATTCTGGGAAAAATACCAGATGGTTCAAGAATAACGTTAGCTTCATGTGAAAAAATGAACTTTTTGATAAATATTGCTAATATCTAGCATAGGGTTGATATATATTCTCATTAGCTCCAGTCAGACAGATTGGCAATAAAACCTTCCACGCTGCAGTCAGAAAAATGCAAAAGTGTCTTCATTTTTCCCTGCCATTAAAAATATGAGGAAAACAGGAGAAAAGAATCTGCAAGATAAAGGTTAAAGCCAACCTTGCAGAAGCCAAGATAATTTTAGGTTCTGAATTGCAGGAGTATCTGATTAGGCACTATTATTTCCTACAGTCTGGAGAACAGTAGAACTATGATCACTGCAAATAAATATTTTGCTCTGCATGTTGGTTAAAAGCTGGAAATCAACTGCCAGGCTTACTTTTCCCCTCTGAATTGTGAAATGCTGTGTATGGGTTCAAAGCTCCTCACAATCAAAGGCAGAAACACGGAGACGACTGCCAAGTTCCTGTTACTAAGCAAATATTTTATGACAAAACAGAAAATAATCAGGGCGGTTGTAGGGAAGAAGGAAACATGTTTAATAACACGGGGAAAGGATGGGAGAGAGAGTGTATCCGAAAAGTCACACGCCTACAGACATTCTGAATTCTGAATGGAAGCCTCTACAAGATTATCTTGCATTAAGCCAAAGCCAGGCACATCTGGGCTCTTTCATGGAGCTGATGGGAGAAAGAGGAGCAGTGTGAGGGTGGGGAGATGCTGGACTCACAACTCAGCCCAGCCCCGTGCGAGTGGTGATGCCAGAATTGAGTAGACCTGTCAATCAAAGTGTAGCACACATTTCCCATTTCTACTTCTTAATATTTCTCCCAAAGAACAATGCCAGCTCTCCTCATCTTCTCTGCTTCCCAGCACAGAGGAAGTGATGGGTCATTTTCACTTTCCTACTCCCTACTTGAAATAAAGGATGAAAAAAAGATGGAAAGAATGTTTGGACATTAACTCTGGGGTCCAAATGGAGGTATAGCAAAAGGTTTCTAAAGCAAAACAAAATAGGGATTTTTCAGTGTGTCATGAGCCTTAGGAAAAAAAACAGAAAACAAAGAATTAAAAACAATGTGGATTTCAAATACTAACTCAATTATATAGAGGATTTTAAAGCTCTCAGTTTCCAAACTCTGCATTAACAGCAGTGCAAGAGCATCCCTTCATGAGAGAGGCAGAATCTGGGAAAAAACAAAGCAAAACAAACCCCCCCCAACAGAAATATTAACCAACCCAAGCTTTTCCTTTTAGTTTTTAAACAAAAATCTTGGGCATGAGATGGATATAATCTCACTCAAGAATAGCTTTTACAGTCCACCATATGCTTGCCTGTCACAGGTAAATTTTTAGGTACGATAAATAGAATTTTACCAGAACTAAATTTTGAAGTGAGCTAAATATTTAGAATACCTAAACCTGAAAAGGAACAGAACAGACCTGATATTATGAGAAGAGCACAAAATTCCAAATTAGAATTCACTGAAAGAAAGAGGACAAGGAGAGGGTCCAATGTTTCCAGTATTTCCCATCTTGAGAGACGGGGATGCAAAATGATTTGGGAGTTGAAAAGCACTTGATTAATTATGTTGAGAGTAAGAAATACCTTTTTTTTTTTTTTTTAGTTGTTGTTTAAATGCTGTCTGAGCTTTTAATGGATATAAAATTGGGAATGTTGTTATTGTTTGCCTTCTCCTTATTTCAATTTTCTGAAGCGTTTCTGGAGGAAATCTCCAAGTGTTAGCAAACCTTTAATAGACAAGCTAATACAAATTATACAGATGGGCAAGCTAAGGATTTATTAGGAGCTCCAACCACTGAAATTCCTTTGAAGTGTTTGGATTCAGCACATCCCTACTACTAACCCAGAGGTGATGTGATAAATTCTGTAAATTGACAACAGAGACACACTAAGCTTGCAGTTATTTAAATAGTTGTTCAAGGAGTTTAGGGCAGAAATTGATTAGTTTATGAAAGAAACTTATTGTCCTGGGGGATCACAGGGAATCCAGCCACGCTCCAGTTCCTCACCTGGAACACACTCTGTGCCCCTGTCACCGTGTGCCAGTGACCAGCAGAGCTGTCCAGAGCCATCCTTCCCCTTCAAACTCAACTGTTTCTTTTCAACACAAATCCTATTTGCTTTCAATTGCTGTCACAGCTTTGACTCCACTGTTATTCTGACTTCTCCTTGAGGTTCAGAATCAGATGCTTTGTTGGTTGTAAATAGCAGACATGAAAGAATAATTATTAATGCAATTATCAAACTTATCACGAATGTCAAAAAACAACAACTCTTCAATAAAACCTACTTTACAAGATTAAAGCTTTCTGAGAGACCCAGAAACATTTACATGTTTTGATCTGGAAAGGAATGTAAAATCACATGATGACAGCAAATCACACCAGATGTGAACTCACCACTCCTAACAAGGAGGTATTGGAAGGAGGCAAAATTCCAGAATGACAAAGAGAACAGAGACAGAGCCCTGCTCATCACAGGGAACTCCTGGAATCTGGGATAAAACACTGAAAGGTGCCTGGCTGTACAAAATGGACTTTGCTGCTGTGACCTGTGCTCCGCAGACATGACCATCACTCTTTTTGGCTTACGGGGACCGTGGGTTGATTCAGGTCCTCTCTTTCTGTAAAAATCCCTCCAAGGGCTTATGAGAATGCATGAAAAATCAGGCAAAGTACTGGTTTGAGTGTGAAAAATGAAACCCAAGTGCAGAAGGTAGAGAGGGAAAGGACTATGAGGAGGATCAATCCTGAAAAGAAAAGGAACATGAAATTACCACAGGCAGAAGGATGAGCAAGCAGTGACATGGAGGGACCACAGAAAAGCAGAAGAAATAGGAGAAAATTACGGGGAAGGTACAGGTGAAGAAAAATTGAAGAGAGTAACAGAACATAAATTAATTACTTATGTTTATTTTCCCCAGGATCTTAGCTGCCAAAACATTGCCTCCACTTGTTTTATTCTATCAGACTCCAGAAGATATGTAATTAAATCCCCTGCTTGACTAAATAACCCAAACTTCCTTCTTTTCAAATGGTTATTGGTTTGCCAACATACCTGATATCAACAAAGACACTGACTGATCGAAGTGCGTGGCCAGGTCATTATTCCTGATACTACAGTATTTTAAAAACTGCATGTAGAGTGTAAAAAACTATTTACAAGCAATTAATACTGTATTTCACATTAAATATAGTATTAAATTAAACTACATGAATATGTAATGCAATATAATTTGCCATCACTTCAGAAATTCTGCAGTAGGTGATTTCTGTGAAAGAGTTATTTCAATCACTACTTATTAAATAATATTCACCAATTATTGCCAGAAATAACGTGGGAGGCTTAGATGTTAGAAAGTGTATCTTTGAAGGATATTCCTTATGTAGAAGGGCACAGTGAGGAAAGACATGTGGTTAATTAAAAACCCCTGCACACACACACACACAAAAAAATACACTTGTCTGCTAAAATGGGCTGAATTTCTGGCAGCATCAAAACTTCCTGCACCCATGTGAGTTTGTAGGTGGTGCAGTTTTGCCCAGTTTCATGCCAGGCCACCATGTACAGAACCACTCAAATGCACATTACCACGTTTAACCTCAAGGTAGACTGCACTTAAATCCTTTTTATTTTAAGGTGGGGATAAGTAACTGTTCAGAGCCATAACTCCACGGAGTAATGAAGTAAAAGCTACTGCTCTTATTACTGTCATTAAAGTATTATGACTGCTCACAATAATTTTTTTTTCTGTTTTTATATAGCCTGTAAGGTTTAAGAGGATCAGAATCTTATGTTATCATTGAAGACAAGGTTTAAAACAATGAATTTTTGCAATATGTCATTTAGGCAAACATATACACACCAGAAATAGATTCATGAGACAGAGGAGAGAGATGGAACAAAATAAGAGGCAGTACAGAAATCAAGTTTCTCTTTCTACAAAGCTCAAAGGACTGATGGAGTCAAATTTGCTGTAGGTAATGTTTTCATTTCCCATTCCTCCCTTTGTGCTTTCTGACACCACAGTGGCACTGCTCCTCCTGATAACTTTGGCCAATGATTTTCTTGTTCCTCTGCCTGAACATCCAGCCAGGAAGGAAAAAAGGACTTTCAAAAAATCACCCTTTGCAAAAACTACAAAATATTTCAATGCAGGAACTTGAGCCTGAGCTCATCCCATCCCTCATGACTGCAGGTACCTGGTACAAGATCAGTTTGTCAGGAATGCAGAGGGGCTGGTTTTGGAGGAGAAATGGAAGAAAAAAGTGGACAGCATGTGGAGGATCGTGGTGTAATGAGAGAGGAATCCCATCAGAAAATGACTTAGGATTCTGTTATCACAAGGTTTAAGTAGTGTAAACTTTGAGGTATGAGATAAAGTATAGATGTTTTGCTCCATCATGAATCTCCATCTGGGCTGTTCACTGACATTAAACAGACATTTCTATTTTACAGGAGACTATGACTGCCTGATAAGAGAGACATGACCTTTCCTTTTCCTCTCTCTTTCCCTCAACAAAAATGGTCTACTTCAAAATGTCATGGAAGTGTAAGAACTTAATCTCAAATCTGTCACAGGACCAACAGATTCATTGCCAATGCAGTCTTTTTTTTTTTTTTTTTTTTTCCTCCTTTCCCATTCTTAACCTGTGGTAAGTAGCAACTCAGGCTTTGCTTTCCTAACCAATAATCAAAATAAATCCAACCATCCATGACAATCCCTCAGGTGAATACAATAAACTATTTGCTTTGAACAAGTATGTGAGATCCTCTTTTGGAAGAGATGATTTAATCTGCAAGATACCCATTTGTTTTTCACTTTAGAACACATCAAAAAGTAGAAAATGCTTCTCAGAAGTGGTCCTGAAAAGTCATTGTCCACTCACCATCTCTCAATGACAACCAGGATTTTGCTGAGATCTTATTTAAAGAGCAAAATTTAATTAATTACACTTGAATTCTCCAAGTGAATAGTCCGGAAAGAAACATCTAATTTTTCTCATGATTTTTAACTACCTTTTTTCTTAGTATAGAAAGAATTTAAATTCATTTTACAAAGAAAGCGAACATATAAAGGGTGTCTAAAGAAGAGATAATTAATTTGATTTTCCAGTCAGCTTTTCTTTTTGCAAATGGTACTATTAAGCAAAGCAGAATTCTTTACTTCCATTTCCCAGTAAGTCTTGATTAAAATATAGCTATAATACACGTCTTTTAATTGACTTTGGATGCTATAGAAAGGTGGCATTATTACAGATATTAGCTGTTCAAGAGAGATCATGGATTATCTAAAATGTTAAGGGCATAAATTACAATGAAGACTCAATCTTACAATGAGCTTGATGTCCTCTGCTTCAACCCAGGTGGCCTTGGTTTCCATTGACTTTAAAAAAGGTTGAGGGAATGCAGTACTTTATCAAATTGCATCTCTAATGCCCAAAATCCACCCCAGATCTGTGAGGTGGCAGCGAGTTCAAGGGCGCGCCTGTTGGAGTTGATGTCATTATGGCAACTTTTTAACACCATTTTACTCAGTGCCTCGCAAAATCTTCTGTTTAATTGTTAAATGCAAGTGTTTCAGTAAAGTCATATGAAGTTAAAAGAATATCATGTATTTTTGCATGTAATTCAACACTGTTAGAGATTCTGTTGGGATTTGTTTTCAGGAAAAACAAACAAACAAACAAACAAAACAACTCTTCAAAGCTCAGGCTTGGAATCAAACCTGTTAGAAACTGCTCTGACACAGAAAAGCGTGCAGTGACACAACAAGGAGGAATGGCTTCACACCGAAAGAGAGCAGGTTTAGATCAGATATCGAGAAGAAATCCTTGACTCAGAGGGTGGGGAGGCGCTGGCACAGGGTGCCCAGAGCAGCTGGGGCTGCCCCTGGATCCCTGGCAGTGCCCAAGGCCAGGCTGGAGCAACCGGGGACAGTGGAATTGTATTCCCTTGGCAGGGGGGTGGAATGAGAAGGGCTTTGAGGTCCCTCCCAGCCAAAACCATCCAGTGATTCCGTGATTCTGTGATTTTACTGGGAGCAAAACACAAAATCATCCGAAAGCCTTTCAGGGTCAGCCTCCGCATCACAGTTCAGGCTGCAATCCAGAAGGGAACTGCGCACTGAGCGGGCTGCAGCAAATTGCAAATTAACAGCTGGTATTTAGCAGGCTGTGAATTATTTGCATGTATTCCTGAAGCCTCCTGACACAACGCCGTGTAGGCTGCAGCAAGGTGAAGCTTTGGACATGCAGCATTGCCATGGAACTGCAGAGTGTGTGGGGAAATACACGGGGAAGCATTATGAGGCAGTAAAACACTGCTGTGCAGGGCAAAGCATCCAACTTTTAAAAAAGCCGAGCTTTATTATGTGCTATCCTGCAAATTCAATTACAGGATTGAAAATTAGCTACAGGTTTTCTGCTTAAAAGTGCTTGTACTCATTTTAGTGTAGACTTCTCTCTGTCTCGATGCCTAAATTATTCCATTAAACACAGGAACACGGTGACAATCTCCTGCAGCTGCAAATTCTGCTCACTCCTCTCCTAATGTGGGCTGGTCAGATTAATACAGCACGTAACTCATCTGCTCTGAAACATCAGTATTTCATTTACCATTAACTTTATGAAAAAAAAAATGTCAAAGCAAGAAGAGGGAGCTCTCCACAGCAAGGTGCCTGAGAGGGTTCAGCAGGCAGGGCTCAGCTACAGCTGTACCATGCAAGAGCATCAGCATTGGCTGGAAAGTGGCTAAAGAAACACCCAGAGGTTTTATCTCTGAGTAGTGTTACACATTTTCATTTAGAAGATCAAAACCAGTATTTTTCACCCGTTTCCTCTTTCTCCTTCATGGTGTGCTTTGAAAACTGCTATAATTTCACCTCAGTGGCAATGTAAATTTAGCAAGAGAGGAATTTTACAGTGGCATTGCTTTAAAACTCCACATTGGAACAACAAAATGAGGCAAACACCAAGGTGGATAAAATGATAATTTTCTATAACTTGCAAGTGGACATTCCTAGCTAAGAATCATCACATTTTGGGAATCCTATGGTGTCACATTTTTGTAAGTTAACTCTGCAGCCAGTTTCCTCAACCAGACTTATCCACTTTCCTTGGTCTAACTCTCTGTGCTGCCCCAGAACAGATTTTGCTGCAAAGACTTATTTACAAAAACAAAACAAAACAACCCAAAATAAAATAAAACCAAAAAGCCCCAAAACAACCAAACAAAAAGGATAAACATGCTAACGAAGCTGTCATTGTATGTATTATAAACTAAGCTTGTAATGGGATTATTCTTTGGAAAATTTGTTACAGAAATGAAGTTTGTGGTGCAGCAAGCTTAGCGAAAAAATAATGAATTCACAGATGTTCACCTTAATGAACAACAGATTGAGAATATATTACTAAATTCAAAAGGAAAAGTTTGCATATGTTGTCAAAATTAGGTTTTGATCTTTACAAGCATTGTGCTAATGTGAATAATCAATTAGTGATTGATTAAAGGCTTCCTCCAAATTTATAATTTTGTAACACTTTATTGTTTATTAAATGTCTCCTGAAAACTCAATAGATCAATGTGTGAATAGGTTACTCCTGGACACCTTCATATACAGCATCCATCTCTGACAGAAAAAGTCCCATTAAAGTGATGAAGAAGTTGTCATATTGTTACAGCTAAACAAAACCAACTTTCCTGGCAGGAACATCCTCTTTGGGAAGGATTTGCCCACCTTGGCTGTGTCAGTGCTGTGTAGCAGCTGCTTTAGGAACCACATCTCTCAGCAGGGGAGCAGGGATGGATTTGGGCTGCATCACCCTTGGATCTGCTGTAGGAACCACTTGCCTGAAGAGCCAAAGTTGGGAAGGCAGGGAGGGAAACATGGCCAGCTCCCACCCCTTAAACAAACCCCAATCCTGGCAAAATCCAACCCAAAGGCACTCAGGAAATATGAAAGTGGTGGCACACATGGAGCTGCAGTTTCTGGTGTTCTCATTTAAGGAACGAAGGCTGACTGCAGGTCTGTTCCTGTACAGCTGCTCTGCATTTAATGCTGATACAACCTGAAATCAGGGCTGGGAGACAACCTCTACCAAACAAGGAAAGAATTTTATCATTTCCACGCTTCTCCTATGCTGCAGTGTGGACTTTGGGCCAGTCCTTTGTGCAATGCCATATCAAATTAACAGCAACAAACATCATGGAGCTTAACGAGCTCCCTGTGGATGCTGGGGAGACACCTGCTGGATCTTGCCTGCTGACAAGGAAAAATGCCTTGGACAGGAGAAACTTGTGTAATTCCGGTGGATTACAAAGCAGGCTGCAGTCTGCAAGGTGTGGAAAGCCACAAGAAATCTTGCTTTGAAATATTCTTCCACTAGCTACTTCTGGTGGCAGTCACAACACGGAATATTCCTCATTTATTCTCAAGAGTTCGAGCCCCAGACTTTCTCAGGGAGTGTGGAGGGAAGTGCAAAGGGAAGAGCAGTAGTGGATGCTCGGGTTCCCACTTGTTTCCCAAGTAGCTGGCCACCCTCTGCAATGAAGGAGAAGACAAAATTTCCAGACAAACACCCCCTGCAGCATCTTTAACTCTCCAGCAGAGGCTTAAATCAAACTGGCAGCAAACTGGATTGGGACAGTCAGGAAATGGCTCTGCCTGCCCAAACCCTCTCCTGGAGGATGCTCCTCTGCAGCCCCATGGCCACCCACAGCCTCTCTGCCAGTGGGTGAAGGCCTTGAAGCAGTTTTTGTGTTCTTCACCAGATTAAGTGTGTGGGGAGATGTTTCAGGAGTGCCACTGCAGCCTTTGTGAGGCAGGGGGGCAGCTCCAGCCTCGCAGCCCAGTGCACAGCAAACCAGAAACCAACATCCAAAGGGTTTGCTCCAACTCCTGCTGGGCACAGGGCTTTTAACAGCTTTCCTTCCAGAGCTATTTTTTTTTAACTTTTTGGCAAAAAAATACTCAAAGTGAAATCAATTTCACACACATGCTTGCAAATCCATGGAACATACAAATAATAGTATATATAGGGTAGGAACTGAATGTCTCTTCAATGCAAACACAACCTGTCCCTACAGGAATCTTAACAGAATGTAAACAGTATTTTGGGAGAAGTTACATCATCACTGTTACCTCAATAGCTCCCAAAAGCTGTGAAAGGATGTTTGTGATTTATAACAAGCTATAACATAAAGTGAATTTATGACACCATAAAAACAGCCAAAATCTCCACACAAAATCAACAGCATCTTGCCAGGACTTACGTAAGTAGCAGAGCTTATTTTCTAAGAAATATGAATTAATTTTTATAGCAGTTCTCTTTCACTAAAATTCCAGATTTTTCGAATGACAATATGAGCGGAGAATAATTCCCAGGTTTACATTAGATGAGCTGTTTTTTTAATGCCAATCATTTAACTTGGAGCTGTAGAGTCTCATCCAAAACATTTTACAGAACCATTCCTCACATTTAAAAAAAAAAAAAAAATCCAGATAAAGGCATAATTTAACAAACCTTTCATATCTAAAATAATTTCAAACTTACAAGAAAAAAAAAAAGGAAAAAAAAAGTTTTCTTGTTCAGATGCAGAATATTCTGAAACCTAGACAAAACAGACAAAAAGAAAATGAAATACTGTACTTTGAGAGGCTGATAGCAGCGCTTTTCACAAAGCACTCTTTTCCACCTGACCCCAGAAAATACCTTCAGCAAATTCAAATGCATATGAGCTCAGGATGGAAAATACCCAGCTACTCCTGAAGATTCAGCCAAAACACGGGCAGAGAAGCCCTTCTCAGCTGCCTGCCTTTGCAAATGCTTCTGAACAGTTGCAATCCGTATGGAAAATGGTCATCAGAGACATTTGTTTAATAGCTTTATTAATTCTCTTTGTTTATTGAAAGTCCTTAACCAAATTGAATATTAATGTTATTTTCTGCAAGACATCCCAACAAGCCTAATCCTCAGATGTGCAGCAACTAATTAAAAAGTTGTGTGGATGAGAATTGGGTTACCCTTCACTTTGTCAGCAGCCTTGCACACTGAAGCACAGATTTCCTGTACTTAGACTGAAAGTCATTTAATTATGAGACAGAGTGCAACTGCAATGTAAATGCAATTTATGGAAACAAAAGATGCAACTGGAGCTGTGTGAAAGTGCAAATTTACAGATGACATAGGTATAATATTTTATGGGGGAAGCAAATGTTTTTTTGAAATGCCATAAAAGCAGCACTGAAATGCTGAAGACCTGCAGTAAAACTAAGCAAAAGAAAATTAAAGCTTCATAACAAGAGCAGCTCCTTTTCTACAGAATTGGTCATTGCTGCCAGAGATGCTGCTCTCATACAACTATTTCCATTATCTCTCCTCATTTTGAAATTACTTTGAGGCATAAGAATCAGAAGAATAAGGATGATGAGTATTGAACGGTTGAGTCTAGACAATAGGCACGAGCTGGCCTTTGTCTTCTCTTGAGAGACCTTCTGAGATTATGTGATGCTGTACCTTTTTCTTTCGGAGAAATGGATGACTGAAGTCAGCAAATAATTTAGACAAAGCCCAGCTTTCACAAGCCCAGGCAGAAGAATATTTCTCTGATGTTTTATTTGCTTTAGAAGAATGGTTCTATTCATTTAATGCATTTAAATACATTAAAAAAAAAAAAAAGAACTAAAATGAAGGAGTTTTTTCCTTTTGCTCCCAAGAACTTCAAAAGAACAAAACTATTATACAAAATCAAATCTGATACCAGTTTCTGGTTTAGAATACTCGGTCTTTTCTTAAACCTGAAGAACGGATGAATTATGACTGCTCATACCACCATTGATATGAATTGGTATTTCTTTGCCACCCAGAGTATCATTACAAGATTCCAGAAATTAATGCAGAGACATAGAGACACGAAAGTGCTCGACGTGTTTGCCAAGACTAAAATTAGTTGTATACTTAACATCCCAGAGTAGAAATGCAGTGTGCTTGCAAATACTGCTTTCCTTTTAAAAAAATGACTACTGATATTCATATCCCTGGCAGACAGCTTTCACCTGTTTACAGGGAATCTGTTTGAGAAACCAAAACCAGTGCAGAGCAGAGACAGAAGACAAATGGACTAAATACATTAAAAAACAAAAAATAAAACAAAAAAAAAAGAGAGAAAGAAAGAGTTTATTTCTCTTTATCCCCATTTTCAGGTGTTGAGATTAAATCAATGTAAACAACACAGAGTTTTGAATTTGTAGGAAAATGAAGAGTACAGAAAGTTCACATATTCAACAGACTGCGAGCGAGGCAGAGTCTGACCTTGACATTGTCCTGCTGAATCTCAGATTTAACAACAGAGGCTGAATCATTGCTGGGGCAGAGGCTTGTGTGGTGCTTAAGGAGGAATTTCCCCACTACAGCAACTCAGAAATGAACCATCACTCCAGCAGGACGTTGGTACAAGGATGTAATTAAAGTTCCTGCTAACAGGAAGAAAAATCAAGGTCTTCTTACATGATTAAGCATCTCCTGCCCTGACTTTTCAGACAAAGTGTCCAACTTGTCTAAGCTGCAGGCAGGGGTTTGTCTGTGACCTTACAAGCAGGAGGTTGCAAGGTGAAGCAAACCAACATTTCTTTCACAGGTGCAGCTCTGTACTCCACAGCACCCTTTCTGCCACATCCCATCTGAATGCAAAGCGCTCATTTTCCGAGGCAAAGCTCCCCCCCCCAATGCTTTTGTCAATCCCCCCAGGCTTCCGTGATGCCATCGATGTTCCAGTGCCTGAGAACATCCACAGGCAGCAGCCCAGGTGTTGCAACACGCTAAGGACCAACCAAGGCATCTCTAATACATCCTGGAGAGGTCTTTAAACTTCATCATCCTCTGTCCCAAAGCACAACACAGTAAATTAAAGGATATATAAAACATATTGAAAATCAGCTATAAATGCTCCTTTCTAAAACTGAAAAAAACCCTCCCTGTAAATTTTGTTTGGATGAGATGACAAAAAAACCCCCAACAATCATTTTATGACTCAACTTCTTGCCATGCATGCTGGAAGTTATTTATGCCACCCGACAGCTTCTTGTTTTTTTCTTTTTTCTTCTTTTTCTCCTAAATTGAATAGAACTAAACTGATGTGGAGTGGGTTTGACTTCTCTGAATCAAAGGTGTGATCAAAAGTTAAAGCCAAGCTCCATTCTCCACATCTCTTGTACATGTGGCACGTGATACACACGAGCCTTTGTGTGTGCACGACTCAACATCAGCTCCGTGAAGTCGATTCCCACCTTTGAAAGCCTCACAGCTCCAAGCCCTAGACACAGATCTGTTCAGTTTTTGGGGAGCACAGAGCAGTCTGGCAGGAAATAAAAATCCTTTCCAGGCCCTCTGGAGCCGGGTGCCTGCCCGGCTGTACCCTGGCCTGGTGTGCAGTCAGCAGACTGCAACATCACAGATGAGAAATGAGAAATTTTGAGGGCAATTGAGCACAATGAATTTTCACAGTGGATCAACACAAAGTCATTTAGAATGGGTATTTCTGAAGCACTGATACAATGAACACATTTATAGTGTTCAATGGCCCTAAAAAAATCACCTTTTCACCTGTGGCATAGCTCCTGCTGAGAGTGACTGCTCAGATGTTGGTTTTTAATGTCTATTTATATGCAGTGTGCATAGATACACGTCAGCTCACACACATGCATACCTTCAATGTGCCAATCAGCTCTTTAACATATTATGAAGAAAAAAAAAAAAATTCAAACATAAAAGCTTCACCAACCTTTTAAACCTCTCATGCCTTTTGACTCTTTCTGGCTGCAAAGTAACTCCATGGTAAGGGCAAACCTCGCTTCAAGAATACAAAAAAAAATATGAAACCTGGTGAGCCACAGAAGTTTTCTGGTTATCTGGTCTCTGGTTATCTTACAGAGGAGGAATAACACATCCCCATCCTGTCCAGTTCTTCTCTTACCTACAAAATGCTGAACTGAGGAGCTCACTGTGCACACTTGAGACACGAAGCCCAACCGTGGTACAAGGAGTTACTAAATCGTCTTTCAGCTTCCTCCAGTTTTCCTGTTGTGGTTTATAGAAGGGCACACATACTCACTGATAGATTCTTATTTTTCTTTTGGGTTTTTATGCTTATTATGGGTTGTTTAAAAGAAGAGAGCTGTACTTTTACTGCTGAGCTACTTCAGCATCTCCAGTAACTCTCCTGTCCGTGCCGGGCATTTAAAGCGAGCCTGTGCTTGCATGAAAGCCTTGCCTTGGTCCATGGCTAGTTATTATATCTGCAGGCATGGCAGCTTACAACAGGCAACTCCATTCCAATTTATTCTGCACTGTCTCCATGCTTCCCATCTCAGGGATTAAGCACCTTAAAGCACCCATCTTGTTGCTATTTCTGCAAGCGACGCTGGTTATTTCTGAAATAACAATACATGCTTCAGTAATAACCAGTCATTTCCCCTTCCTCTGACTGACGAATGGATTTGCCACATTCTTCTGTCCATGCTTCCCAGAGCAGTCAAATTAACCTTTTGCCTGTCTAACAGCCTGTTTCAGTGCTCTGTGCCCTCAGCACAACCTGTCAAAGCAGTTAAGTACAGCCAAGCTGGGAGACTCCGAGCCACCAGTTAGAGATTGCACAGAATTCTGGCACTTGTCTGTTCTGCTGCTTGGAGGAAAGCACTTACTACTTTTTTCTTGCCCAGGGGCTCCACACCAACCACAGGAGTTTCCTTTCACAAGTAAAGCATTGAAGAACACACTGCAGTGTCAATAAAGCTGTTCTGAGAAGAGAGAATAGCTTTATCTTTTATTACTAAACCACAAGGCTGTAGATGATCATCATGTGATCACTCCAACAGCGACTCCTCTTTCCCTTACTACCCTTTCCCTGTTGACTCCTCCAGCCACCAGAAGGCTGCTGACATGTCAAGTAGTATAGGCATGGATGTGGGACACCAAAAGATAAAATCTGCTAACACGAAAACACACCTTCTAAAATTAGGGAGCTGGAAGAAGGATGCTTACTTTGATAGCCACCCATCATTTTATGATATCCATCTCTAGGTTCATATTGCAGATGGAGAGGTATTCACAAAAAAAAAAAAAAAAAAAATATCCTGTTTATGTCTGGCATCTTTTGAGAAAGTATTGTGATCCCAGCTGTAGAAACAGCAGCAGAAAATAATACTTAAGTGGCAGCTAATTCTTTACAGTTATTTCTGAGAGTGCTGGAATCCAACCCTCTCCTGCTACAGAGCTTTTCTTCCCCTTAGTAGAATCAAGAATAAAGCACTGAGTAACCCTCCTAAATCTTGTTTCAATTCCTCAGGCTGTTGCAGCAGCTGCCAAAGGTGGCTCACGGAGGTATCTCCTCACCTGCACAAGCCACTTTATGAAGTCCCTAAAGGCTCTCGGGGCCCAAAGTGTCTTTAGGATATTGGCTGGTATTCACCCATGTGTGTGTCATAGCCTATTGCAAATCCTCAGTGCTGAGGTGGGAACTAATCTGAGGCTCAGAGGGAGGCAAACACAGGCTGGCAAGAGCAGCCACAGCCAGGAATGGGTGAGCAGAACTTCATCTGCAAGGCTGTTAGCTTTCTGACTCCGGAGCTCAGCAGCTGGAATACAACAGGGGAGGCAGCTGGGGAAATACAACGTGCATCGATTAAGATGTTATCGTTGGTAGCAAGTGCAGCGTTCATTTCCACTGCCACTCCATTCCTGGGAGGAGAATTTCAGACTGGTTTGTTTGGTTTCTGGGTTTGTTTCAGTTTCTCTGACAGAGTTGTGAGAGCTGAACAATCTTTGTGAGGGGGCTCCTAGGGGGGGTTGTTTGTCTTTTGGTTGGTTTTGGTCGGTTTTTTTTTTCCTCTCTTCTTAGGTGCTGCATCCCCCCATAATGGCAAATATCTGTTGTTTTGTCATAGTTTCTCTGCTTGAACAAAAAGTAAAATGAATCCTCAAATACAAAGCTTTTCTTTTTTTATACCATTAGCTACTGGTGTAGATGATGAATATAGTTTTGATAAAGTTGATGAGATCAAAAAAAAAAAAAATAAATAGAGAGGATGAGGATGACTTTGACTGAAAGCAACCTCTGGAGATCATCTAGTCCAACCCCCTGCTCACAGTACATCCACCTAGAAGATGTTGCCATGATCAACATCTAACTTTCTCCAAGGATGGAGATTCCAGGGCATTTTGGGAAATTTCTCCCAGTGTTAGACACTCAGAGTATCTCCATTTTCTCTGCTGTTCTCTGTGACAGCTGCAGACTGTAATGAGATCTTCTCTTCACCTCTTTTTCTCCAAGAGGGACAAACCCAATTCCCAGCCTCTCCTCACAGGACGTGCACCAGCTCATGCCTAATTTGCTTCAGTAAGTCCATGTTTATCTTGGAGCAGGCAACCTAAGCCCAGACACAACCCAGATTCCAGGCAGGGTCTCACAAGAGCTCAAGAGGACAACCATCATTTCCTTGGTGTGCCTGGGTTATTACATGCACAGTGTTTTGCAGTTGGAAATCTTTTTCCCATCTGAAGCATCCTCCAAGTCAAGGCAAAAAAAATAAAAAACCCAAAAAACAACAAAACAAACCAACAAACCAACAAACAAAAAAAAAAAAATAAAAATAACTCTGCAAGTCCAAAAGATATTAAGGTCGCAGAGATCAAGCTCTGGAAATTTGTGTTGTGAAGGTTATTATGTCACAGTATCCTCCCAGGTAGGGCTCACAGAGGAAGAAAATGTCTGAATACGACAGAACATACTGTACACCACTTCTCACAGCTCAATCCAATCAGCAGCCAAGGACACAACCTCAATAAATTCTTAATAAGTTTACCAATCCTTAAAGTACAGATACTCACAGACCATTAATACCTAGCTCCCAGAATATTGCATCTGCTAGTGTATGAACTTTGTAGAGTCAAATAGAATTTCTTTTCTATACTCAACACAATCAGTAAAAGCAACTATTTCAGGCACTGTCATAAAATTGGAAAAACAGATTAGTTTAGCTGTCAACATTTCAACAATCCAGACTGTGCGTATTTTAATATTTAATTGTTTTCTACAATTTCTATGACAGAGATGCTGCTCTGAAACTGGTACCATCCTCTACTTTAAATTACTGCCCTGATTCTGAAGTTACCGATTCACTTTGTTGCGGTTTCCCAGCTGAAAGAATGGTGAGTTCTGTAAATCCTTTCCCCATACAATGAGAAACTGGGGCAAAATAGCAGATCCTCTATCATCCCTGACAGGGTAATGAATGTAATCGAGGGGTTGAAGGCACAGCTTGTGCTTCTCTGCAGAAACATCACTTATTCCAAGCACTGACTCACCAAAGAGAACGGGGTAGAAAAGTGCCTTTGATCACCCTCAGGATGTTCTCTCTACTTCGAATCAGGGCTCAAGAAACTCCTTAATTGTCCACTGTTGTCTTTTTTCTTGGTTTGTTTTGCTGTTTTCCTCTGAAGTTACTGGGTAATTTCTGCAATTGGATTGAAAAACTTGTGTTCTCATCAGATAATGACAGCTTGAAAAGAATTGCTACAATTTCCATGGAGTTTATACAGGTTGTTTATAAGCAAACACAAACATCCATTCCTTGGCTGCTTCAGCACTTATATTTGCCTATAGTTTGCTCAGGTGTTTCTGGTTTCATCTCCCTCTTAGTAGCCTTCCTAATAAACTGCTTTAAAGAATGTAGTCTATAACTTACTAAGGCGAAATCGCATGAATAAATTAAATAGAAATTAAAGTTGTACTACATTATAATAGAATAAGGTTACCTTTCCTCACAGCAAATCCAATCAAACCATATTGGTCACCTAAAGCCAGCTGTGGCTGTGCTTTCTGTTGCTGACTTGACTCAAATCTCACAATAAAGTTCCAAAAACTTTAGCTACAAACAGTGTGCAGCAAAGGGTGCTGCAGTGGACTGAGGTCCGTGGAAAGCAAGGCAATGCCAGGAGAGAAAAAAACGCTGTAACATTGCAGTTAGCAGCTTGTTCTATTTATTGGTGTAACAGCACTCCTTCCCTCTCCCAGGGAGCAGAAATAGTGCCCACCTGTCCTTCTCCCCAGCTATTATGGCTCATGCTGCAGGCAGGGGAAATGGAAAAGCTCAGAGAGGAAGCGACGCGCAAAACCCAAACCATTTTTTATGCTGCTATAAAACCATAAGACAGTATAAAGGCAGTGCAATGCCAGCTAAACTGGTGTAGCTGACAGGTATATGCACTGAAAATATGCTGGCAATTAGGAGCCTTGGCTACAAAAAAAGCAAACATACACAACTTTCATAACGATGCCTCTCTTGCCTACACATTTCTGCCAGCTCAAAGCTCTGGCACCAGCTCACAGCTGGCACGGAGGGAGGCCTGTCCTGGAAAGGGATCCTCTGTGGTTTCCCTCCAATCTAACAATCCCAGTTCTCAGTACTGACAGAGAACAAATGCCTTTTGCTTCAAGGAGCTGATCTTGAGCAGGAGGCCCAAAGGAGAGGATTAGGAACTCTTGTAACAAAGGCAGCGTGGATGAGCACGAGTCCTCTGGTACCAAAGGAGCTTTCAGGGGAAATGTGCCCTACATGGGTAGAGCAGTCAAGCATCACCTGGCACCTCCTGCTGCTCCTGCCAGATCTGTCCTAAGGAGCAGGAGCAGAGGCCCAGGCTGGCACAGGCACTGCTCAGCCTGCAGCTGTCTGCTCCCATGCAGAAACCTGGAGGAGCTGCTATTTCATGCTGTCCCCAGCATCTGCACACAGAAGCTCTGGTGTAGAACATCAAAAGACATTTTCAAAAATTCTTACATTTCCCTATTTTTGGAAAAAGGCAGGAAGGAGACTTAATGGAGTTTGGAGGCTTCCAAGGACAGGAAAGCAGGTGATGCAGTCAGGACATGGGGGCATGCTGTACACTGAGACTGAAGTTCTATTTCCTCCTCCAATTTGTCAAACAGAACGTTATAAAGAGTTACAGAACCAAGAAATGTCAGACAAATACAGAAAACCTTTGAAAGCTTTTGTGATAAAGCAAAATTAACAAGTATAGTTACAACAGCTGCACGAGCAACTGTGTTTCCACGGCAACAACTCACAATCCTTACAGCTATAAAAAATCCTGGGCACCACAGGGGAATTGTGAAATTAGGGAGACTCCAGCTAAAATAGAATATAGTAAAACCGGACTAAGGCAGGGAAGTGGCAGGAAAGCTGGAATTAGGAAACTCACACCGCTTTTGCCAGCTGCAGCCCGAACACGCCGCGGTGCTGCCGGTTCGGAGGAGCCCTGGCCTCTGGGTCTGTCCCAGTGCTCTCCCTTGGTCTCCCAGGTGCCACACTGCCCGCTCACCAGTGCCACAGCAGAACGACCATTAGCCTGAAATTGGCAGTGCAATTGCTGCCACTCTCCTCGCTGGGTAACAGCACAAATTGTCGCTGTCACAAGGCAGACACGGAGAAAAACCACACCAAGTCCAGGGTCAGGTAGAAATGGTGGCAAGAGCCAGTTAGATTTTTTTTCCCCCGAGGTTTTTGTATGTTAGTTCGCAAAAAGTCAGGTAAATGGCATAAAGTAATTGGTCTTCTGGCCATCCACCCCTCGAGGAGATTGGCCAAATTCTAAGACATCTACTCCCAAATATTTTGCTAATTAGAGCCATAACAACCCAGCAAAAACAACCACAGGTGCCAGTGTTTACAAAAATGGTAACTTTGTTTAAGATAGCTTGCATGGGAAAGACAGAGCTTTCACAAAATGCTAGAGAGATGAAGAAATTCACTGCTGAAGCTTTTTCAGCATCCACAACAAACCTGCACATGTTATTCGCTGGCCTAAGCGTCTGCCCCCTTTTAGCAAAGCAGTGTGCTGGGCTAAACAAATCCCTCGGAACTGCTCCATGGGAAGAAAGCAGAAAGCTCCGTGGTTTTCTTTCAACATTCCTGCTGTGCATATGTGACAATAAAATGTGAAACCTTAGGATTTAAAAAGTGACATTCTTTTAAACAAACTCACAAACATACTTAATTCCTCAGAAACAACTTGAAGATTCACAGCTATGTGTAAGCAGCACCTCTTAGGCACACTGCATTATGTGCCATGAGACTGGATATGTGTGTGTGCAAATCAAAGAGATAAAAGCAAACTTAGGGAGTTAAAAACACATAATTGCACACCATATATGGGCACCTAGTAAGAACTGCTAATTTAGAAAGCCCACAGGCATACATCTTTCCTCCAAAGCACTGGAGTTTGCAGCGTGAGGCTTAGGAAGGTACAAAATCAAGTTATGGAACTGAACATGTATTTCATTACTGGCACTGGTAATTGGTTCCCAGATGAAAATACCAGGTACAGGACAGGTAAATAGACCCTGAACAGCTTCACTCCCTGGGAACCAGGAGTCTCCTGGGCTGCAGTGGGGTGAGTGCAGGGCAGAGGGGCTGCAATGGTTATTTTGTGTTTAAGGGGGAACAGAAGTGCAATTCATTCAATGCTCCTGCACAACCACTGGCCGTGCTCCATGCCAGGGGATCAGCTCTGCATTCAGCCCCTGCACAGAATCCCTAAGGCTGCAAAAGCCCTCCAAGATCAAGTCCAGCTGTTAACCCAGCACTGCAGTGCCATAGCCACACATTTTCTGAGCATGTCCATGGATGGTAATTCCACCCCGCCTGTGCCAATGCTTCATCACCCCTCCAGTGAAGAATCTTGTCCTTATATCTGATCTTAACCTCCCCTGGCACAACTTGAGGGTGTTTTGTCTCATGTTATGTGGGAGAAGAGATCAACCCCCACCTCACCACCAACTCCTCCAATTCTTCTCCTGTAAATTCAAGACCCCAGCTCTCTCAAGCCTTACTGATAAATGCACTATTTACAAATCTTTCATTTTCATGATTTGCACTTTTTGCATTCAGTGAAATGCCCTTTTAAATTTCTACGCCCCCTCCCCTTAACACCTGTAGCTTGACAGACACCTCACACATAGCTGTGATGCTGGAGCACATTTCTCCTGCCTCAATGACATTTCCTGCATAGATGCTGATCAAAGAACAAGTGACAGACTCTATATCCTGATCCTATTTCCTTCTTTCATCAGATGAGTATAAATAAGAGATAACTACAAACATCTCACAGCCATTCCTGGAGAATTTTTTAGATCAAGATCATTGGTTTTTGTTTTTGTTTTTTTTTTTGGGTTTGTTTTTTTTTTTTTCTTTGATACTTATGTGAGTAAAACCAGATTTTGATTGGGAAGGAACAGTCACCAAAGACTTATGTGGGCTGTGGTCTCTTCCATAGCTGCTCTCTGTTCACATTCATTTCCACTTTAACAGTGATACAAGAGCCACAAGGACTGATTTATGATGTCAGGAATTGTGGCACTGGCAGAACTCAGGCCAGTGCTTCCTGCCTGCTCCACACTTGTATTTTGAGGCTGAAAAGCCTTTGGGGTACATTCACTGCTGTATATTTTGTATGGACTTACTCTAGAGCAAAGGACAATGTATGTACTCTGCAGAAAACCGCTAAGGAAGTGACCAGTGAATTTCATTGTTTTGTGAGATGTTAATACCTCATTTCTATTAAAATATTGACGTTATTACATACCATCAATATAGCATAGCCCCTACACATTCAGTGATACAACAACCTAGGAAAAGAAATGTGAATATAGACTTAATGGAATGTGTGAGTTTTTGATGAACCATAGCCCCATGGTCTGTGATGAACCATTTTTCTTCCATGTTCATTAAAAATCAGATGGAGTTGTGGTTTGCAGGTTGAGTCTCTTCTTCAGCCCCCAGTGTGGCCTCATCCCCAAACACAGCCGGGTCAGCACTGCTTTATTTACACAGAACCCAGAGCTCAGTCTGGTGATGATGCAGCTGAAGAAGAAGATGCCATAGCCCCAGCGGCAGAGCGCTTGGATCCAATCTTTGCAGTGGCTATGGTCATTCAGGAAAACAGAAATGGCCTATGCAGCCCCACTCCTCCCCAGTGAGGGCATATTTTGCCTTTTCTGCTGCAGGTGTTGTTAGCAGCTCAATACCTGGGGAAATATCAATAGGTTCTTGGAGAATCAAAGCACCCTGTATATAACAATGCTTTTGTCTTTGATGATATAGCCAGTTGCTCTTTACTTTCTGAAATGCCTCTGTGTCTCCTATAGATTTTCCATACATTACTTTTCAGCCACTTCTACCAGGCAATGCAAAGCTTTCTTAGCACCGCAGTCAATAAATGAAAATATAAAAGTCTTTATTTACACTGCCAGACAGAGGCTGTAGTGCAGTCCTTGTAGTGCCATACATCACAGCTCTATGGCTTTCCTTAGGGTTTATTCTCTCTCTGACACAACTACAAATGCATCTAAATCAAACCAAACACCTGGAGACTCTCCAGTCGTATTTCCCTATCCTAAATGAGCCGAGGTCCCGCTGCCTGTCATACACCCAGTCACACAGCCGTGAGCAGCAATTTCAGGGTATTAGGGAGAAAATGAGACAGCCACGCTCCCATTTGTGTGACACATTAATTTCTGCCGACCTTGGTTCTTCTGTATGTACAGAGGAGAAAAGAAAGAGCCCATTCTTAGTTCCCTGCATCCTTCAAATGCGAGGAACCCAACATTTTCCAAATAAATAAGTGCAAGTAACAGTAACTACTTGCAAAATCTTTTAGGATGGAATAGCCCTAAGCCTTTCCAGCAGAATCTGCACAGATTGACTTAGATTAGATGCTAAATCATTTTCACAATTCAGATGCTTGATATTTTATCTGTTTAATAGGTTTCCCATTTCTTTTCTCTTTGCAACTGCAACTGCAATTACAATTGCCATGAATATTGATACACCATAAAAACAAGCCAATTTTGCCTCACACTGCTTTTATATATGTAATAGATATTTAGACACTACTGGTGTTGTGAGTAACACATTTCACCAGCATAAATGATAAGATTGTGGACAAGAGCTGTCTAAATTTTCAAGCATAAGCCCTCAGCAATGGGGACAGACTCCTCAGGTAAAAAGACAGATGTACATGAAAAAGAGAGATTACAGGGAGAAGAAGATGAAAATTTGTTCTTTCAGCATCCTAAGCTACTCCAAAGCTACTCACATGCTTGATTTCTTTAGGAAAAGATTCAGACATACCCACAAGTGTCAAAGGTCCATAAGAGTTTTATAGACGCAGGAACACTGCAATATTTTCAGCCACACACCAGCTCTGAAGGCATTTCCCATCTGAGGCTGGTAGGGACAACTTGCACCACAAGGACTGGCAGCCTTTGCTTTTTCACTTATTGCATACCTATTCATGTGCAGCTTTCCCTAATTTCTGCTAATAATTAGTGTTCTGAGATACATTAGGGATGAAATCAGTTGGGATGTTTGATTTATGTCTGTTGTTTCAGGGTAATTAATATAGTCTAGCAGGTACACAGTCTAAAATAAAGAAAGAAGGGAATATTAAAAATAAGGAGACATTTAGGTGAATTTAATGAACTTGATGTGCCCCTTTGCATTAAAGCAAAGCTGAGTATCTTCTGATTTCCAGCTCATGTCAGTAATTTGACCTCCCCAGCAGAACATAAAATTTTGATGCATGCTCTCATATAGAACATTTACAACTTGCTCAGTATCTCAGACCATTTTACAAAGGAAATGCACTTTAAAACGCATTGTATCTTAACCTTCTCATTGCTACTGATAAGTCATGCACCTTAATTTATTTACTGTGACTGGACATGAAAGCAGAAAACAAGAGCCTGAGCACTGAGTTGTTCTACCACTCCTTGCAAATTAAATGGTTTATCACCTGTTTTGTTTTTTATATGTCAAAAATGTACCTGGTCATATTATGAACATGTGCTTATGATTTTACAGAAAAAAAAAACATTTAAATCACAAGAAAAATATCAAAATATGATGAGGGAAGAACATCAGTTAAAGGAGACTCACTTATAAACTCAGCAGTAACAAACAAAAAAAAAGTACTTTAAAAAACCAACCAGCACTTATATAAAAATCAGAGAAGTCTTAATGGAAGCAGAAAAGGAACACGTTTGGTTCTTTCTCGTTGTAGAGAAAGATGTCTTTGACCATAAAGAAATGTCACTATCAGTCATGAGGGGTCATGTGCAGAGAAGAAGTGTTCTCCATAAAGCTTTATTGTAAGGTGCATTCATTGTAAGGTTGTGGGTTTTTTAAAAATCAAACCCCCAGCTCTAAAAGCAGACTAGAACACAGGTAATGCCTGGACAGCTTAGCAGCCATTAACCTCACAACTGTATCGTTTGTCAAACGTGGAGGAGGATCAACTCCTCTTCCAGAAGTAGCATAATAATATTATCAGATTTACAGTGCTAAAATAAACACAAGGAAAGCACAAAAAAACCCAAAAAACCTCCAAAAAAAACCCCCAAAACCCAAAACAAACCTAAACAAACTCATTTATAGCCTACACACAACAGAATTTTAGAAGCTGTCTCAAGTGACTGATAGCTTTGAGCATCAGGATCCAACCTCCCAGATTATCTTTTATCCCTGTGACCATGGTTGTCCTCTATTACCATGACCTTCCAGCACCGCTTTCATTTAATTATATCTTTTAGATAATGATCATTCCGATGGCTGTCATGAGCAAACACATAAATTTGCTGTAAGCCTTTGTCTACTTTCCTGAAATTTTGCCAGCACTGCACCTCAAAGATTTCAATTTTCTTCCTGTCAGCAGCACTTTTTTCTCATGATTCATATTTTGGCTACTGCAAAAAATGCGCATTTTACCAGTCATGCCTTGTACAATTCAAGTTTCCAATTGTTTTACTTGGGGATTTTAAAACTCTCTACAAGTGATGTGTTTCAGTGACAAGAAGCACAAACCAGTAAATAGTGTAGAATAGCTGAGGAGGAATCCTAAATGGCTGCATTTAGTGTCTCTACAGATGAATGACTGAGACGTTTTCCATCTCATTTTGATTAATGAAATCTACATTTTTGACATATTCACAGAGAGCCCTTATTCTTTGCAATATTTTTGCTTCCAAATTGGTGGTTGTGGGAAGAGGTTATTTTCTTTTTACAGCTGAAATCTGTTCAAGGATCTGAACAAATGGTAAATCAGTTTCACTACCGAAGGTCTTCCCTTACCCCAGTTTATTTCTCCTGCTACGCAAAGGAAAGGCTGCAAACTGAACACATTCCTGTCTCCTACCCTCCCACAGCCCCTTCACTTGCTGTGATGACAGATATTATCTATGTTATCATAAATACTTTTTTTTTAAACACACCATCAACATGTCTACACATGGATGAAACAATAAGGAATAACATTTCTAAGCAGCCACTGAAGAAGTCTCCAGCTGGTCCTGCTATTCCATGTACCTTCCAACAATTTGATGGGGCAATATCCTGATACATGAACCCACCATTTGCAACGGCTAAAGATAATTTCCTCTCATCAATCTACTGCAGCTTCCAGCCCATAAATCTTGCCACCTTGTGTGACTTCTGGATCATCTTGTCTTTGACACTTTGACCAAAGTGCAATTACTCTCTCTCTGCTGCATTCGCTCCCGTTTGTGGCTGCTGGTGGTTGAGTATTCCACACAAATTCCACTTTCTCAAGGCATTTCCTGTGTTGGGAGCCCAAGCCATCCCAGGAATAAAGCCAGGCAGAGCTATTTGCCACTTCATAAGGGTTGAGAAGTTTCAGAACTACAGCTCAGCTTTGGCTGCCAGTCAATTACAAATGAAATTGCTGAGATGATTCTTGTAGCTGGACTCAGCAAGGCCAACGAGATTTACATGATGGTTTAAATTTCTGAATTTGTGCTGAAAATGTGTTTCCATAATCTAAATGAGTTTTCCTGAATACCTAACAAAGTATGCATCAATCAGAGTTGTAACATTTATCTTCTAATTGTTTTGAAGACAAGAAAAAAAAAAAACCATGAAATAAAGTACATTGGAACAAAATTCCTGGAAATATACCAAGAACAGCAGCAAAACTGTCATTCATCTTTGCATCTACAAGGATCAAAAAAAGTAAAGCTTTTGAACCTCCTCCAGCCGCCCAACTGAATCTCATTGACAATCTCCCTCCACACAACTTTCTGCAGCTCCAATCTCCACATGAACATCCCGTTGGTTATTTTGGTTTCAGTGCTGCCTTGGCTCTGGGACTGCTCCACTGCTCAACTCAAAGGCTGATCTTAAGTATGGGATGTTCTTTTTCAAAGAATTATGTCAGTACCTTCTGCTTAAAAAAAATAAAAAATAAAAAACCAAAAAATAAACCAAAAAAAAAAACCCAAAAAAAACCAAAGAACACCAAACCAAAATAAAAAACAAAAAAACCAAACCAAACCATCTCTAACCTTATTAGGGCTCTGAATTACCCTACAGCAATGTTCCAAGGAGGCCACCTGTATCTCCTCTCCATCAATCCCATTCTCAATTACAGGCAGCAGTATAACCCAGTTCCTTAACATTTCTCTATACTTTGCCTCTTCCAGCTAAAAAATATTCCAAGTTCTGTTCTTTCAAGCACATAATTTCAAATTTACATTTTTTAGAAGAAAAACAATTTCACATCAGGTCCAAAATTGCTTCTGATAATCTCATGTCGTACGTATTTACCTTCCTCTAGCTCTAACCCCAGTCTTCCCACAACCAAACTGATTCTCTGTTTTGAGATCCAACTTCTCCACTGCCGATTCCTTTTCACTCTGTTATTGTCAGTAACATTGCTGTATAAATAAAATCCCGCCGTGTGCTCTGAGATCTGGAAACTCGCTGCCAATTGCTGCGTTATTAATTGCTAAGTCAACTAGTGGCAACAGGGAGTCCAACTGCTGTCTCTGGAGGGCCAAGAGGGTTGTCAGAGAAGTAGCTTTTTTTATCAGCTGCTCTGTTTTCCCTCTTTCTGGGAACACAGGCTGTGTTGTTTCCCTGAAAACATGCGAGCGGCAATGGAATACAAAGACGCCCCATGGAATGGGCTGGGTGAGCTCTAAGAGAGCTGTGCTCTAATTAGATTATGTCACCAGACTTCCCTAGTAATGACTATTGACGGCACAGAAGGAGAATGCCACACGTATAATTATAGCACCTGACAGAGGAACAAATTAAGTACGAGATGCCTCCAAATTCACCGAGCTTTTCTTCCGCCGTCTTTCGACTGATGCAATATTTAAAATGCTCCACACAGATTCCTGCATGTGCAGCATGACAATTGATTGGCACGAGGTGATTTGTTTGCCTGAGTGATGCCGGTATGATCCTCACTCCCAGTCTTTTATTGATCCTTGAAACAAATACCCTCCTGTACTGGTTTCATTAGACAGGCTCTGTCTTGTTAATTACCGCTGCCTCAAATCTTTTGGTGTTTCATTAAAGCGAACAAATTGAAAGAATTACATAAACAATCCATGTCAGCTGCCACTGTGGCAGTGGTCTTTAATTCCCCAGAATACCAATAAAGAAAGTCCCCCTCCCTCTCTTTTTCTTAGTATTTCTGACATCAAGTCACAACAAAGTGGTGCAATGCACCATAAGAATTGACTAAATCAAGTTGGAAAATAGTCTGAACGACTTGGCTGACTACATCCCAAATCCTTTTGGACTTTAGGGAGGGTTCTTCTACCTCACTGCTGATACATAGAGTTTCATCAGCTCCTCTGCAATGGATCAAAAGGAATTGTTTTCCTCTATTCACAAGAGAGGGAGTGAAGGACTAAACAGCAGAAATAATTTGTATGGAGATTTTCAAAATGAATCATATTAAATTGCACTGATAAAAACATTTGAAGATTGCTTTTGCGGGGGAAAAAATTGCTTTTGTTCCTTTACAAAGAAAATATGCTTTTTTCCCCTTCTGATAAGTAAAATCTGGAAATCTGAAAAAAAGATAAAAATAAAAAAGAATTACATATTCCCTACACGTAATTGATTTTGGAAGGGTGTAGAACACTAGAAATTTGAATTAGAGAACATCCTCTATAGTCAGGAACACCTAATAAAAAATCAAGATTCAAGATGATTAAGAACAGCCAGGGCACTTTTTTATTAATGAATCCTTTATTCTCCGTGTTCTCAGGCTTTTGGAAATGTCTACATCTCCCTGAGCATATTTAGCAGCTTTATCAGTATTAAGGTAATGATTCCCTCACCTCTTTTCATTGTGCTGTCATCCAGTCTCCAACACTTTCCTTTACGACCTTCAGTGAGCCATTAAAAAAAATGGAAAGCAGCAGAATTCAGAGGAAGCTGCTATTTTTCCCAATTTTCCTAAACTCAGAAACATCTGAAAATAATTCAGCTGCTACTTAAGCACCTTTTTTTTTCCTGTTCTTTTCACTTCTCTACTAGTTTGCCTTCCCCAGGGCAGAATCTTTGCTAGAGAAACCCCCGAGCCCCATAGGGCTAAGCTTCAATAAATAACGGACCAGGAGGAGATCAGGACAAAAGTCCAATTTCTTTTTTCAAGAAAGCCACCCTCAATGCTATATTTACACTAAATAAAGTGAGAGACTGCAGTCCTAGGATGGAAACCAGGCAGATTTTTGACATCTTGAAGCAGATCCTATCTTGAACCAGTGCTTTTGGGCTTGGGGACTTGGGGAGAGGCAGTACTTTTCAGCAAACATCTGTTCATTTTCAAAAGGATAAAGCATAAACCCGAGAATTACACCAACGAGCTGAAAACTGCAAGAATTAACAGCAATACCAACACACATTTAAAGAATTGGAGGCCACAGGAGCACAACCCCAAAAGTGAGGCTGAAACTACTGATCTGTCACCTTCCCTTCCTCCTCCATCCCCTTTTCCCTTCAGTTTTCTATCTTCTACTCATCTTTATCTGAAAGGGACCTATCAGCTATTATGTGGCTGGCTGGTAGTGATGAGACTGCCAAAATGTGACAGCCTTATCTACAGCACAGCCCTGCAAATTGCCAACCATTGATCCAGCAACCTGTGCCAGCTGATCAGTGCAAAGCTGCTCTGATTTCTTTTCTTCTGGGAAAGAAATGAACTTCTCTGCCAGCAGCCGCTATCCTGCCAGGGCTGTTCCCCAGCCAAACAAAGGGCCTGAAAATGAGAATTTAGTTAGATGAATTAACAAGGCATCCCTGTCTCCTCACTTGGTGTTTTGCTGTATTCTGGATGTTGCATTGCATCCTGAAATGTGAGGGGAAAACAATACAACTGATTATCATAATTTCTCTTCAGGCTTCATGGACACAAATGTCTTCCAGGTACATGGCTGAGTGCTGCCAGATCCCCATAAACTTATATCCCAGCAGCTTTTCAAAGAATTCCTCCCCTATTATTACAATCATAATTCACAATTAACAAAAAAAAAAAAAAAAAAAAAAAAAAGCTATTCTCNAAAAAAAAAAAAAAAGCTAGTTATGTGATGTGCCTTGTGGGATCAGTTGAAAAATTCTATTTGCCTCTGGAAAAGGAAAGCAAGAAGGATGGAAAGGCAACCTCCTAGCTCTGGTTTTACACCTACATTCTACAGCCTGTGTGAAGTCATCCCTCAGTCTATAACAGCTTCACAGAAATGATGGGTGTGTGCTTTGACACCCAGCAGGTTAAATATAACAAAGAAAGATCAGGAATATATCACTTTCTTGGCTAATTTATTAAAAGCGGGACATTTCCTAGTTTCTCTCTTTTAAACCCTGAAAACTACGTACTCTCTTCATGGGCAGCAGTCTATTAACAGGTTCCAATTTATTTTTATTTAAAGTAGTCAGTGACTGCTGAACAAAGTAATAGCCCAAATATTGGCAAAAAGGGACTTGCTGACCCTGGAAGCAGAAGATATTTACAAATGACAAGACAGAGTTTAAGCCCTGATGTTTTGACTCCTGTTTCAATGTACAGCAGGATTAGGTAGAAAAAATAAAATTCCAATGATTTTTCTTTCTTTGCACTGAATCACCTGACTAAACTAAAAGATTTGGCTTTCTTCCTTCTTTTTTTTCTTTTTTTTTTTTTCTCTTTCCTCCTTCAGAAGTTTCTCATTTTATATCATAATTTCCTTTACTAAGTATTTCTCAGTTTACCTAAACTTCCTGCAGAGCTGTGCTTTCATGAGCTCTGGTTTCACCTCAGCAGACACTTTCAGATCATTTCAAATTTTATTCTGAATTCCTGAAATATTTCCAGGAACTTTTGATGGACTTCCTTACAACACTGTATTAAGCCAGAATATTTATCAACCTACAACACTGTGTTGCAAAATTAGCAGGGTGCTCATTGAGCCCTTTCTTCACAAGTTGGGGTTTAAGTGCATCAGGAAGTCCAGCCCTTCTTTCCAGCTGCAAAAGATTTGTTGCCACTGCACCTGAAATAAAACATTTCACATTGATGGACATCTTCTGGCTCCAGGCAAGGCTAAATCTGTGTAGCCAGCTCCAAAATGTAACATCAGAAAGGAGCTCACACCTCTCATGACATCAGAGGAAGATGTAAAATATGCATCGTGGCAGCTGAACTCCTCTGGGAAAACAGGGTTTGTCACACTTTGTAACGCTTCACCCTGGCTGCTGTGGTGCCTTTCCTGAGCTCTGGTGTGGGGATAAATCAAAGGGGACACGGGCAGCCAGCAGGGCATGGGCACCCATTCACTGACATCAGGGCAGCCAATGCCCTGTGCCAGCCCTGGAGCACGTTAAAGTGCTTTTTATCCAGAGTCTTCTATGCAGGAATGATTCCTGTCCTCCTGGAAAAACTGTGTTCAGCACGGTTTTTAATTCCTCTTTTAGATGTTACTCATGCCTTACCCCCTTTGAGTTCAAAGTCTCCACTATGCTTGGAAAAAACCCACAAAAATACCAAGATGCTGTACCAATAAAAAAACACTTGAAGAATGAAAAGCCACACAGAAAAGGAATGAAATACTGAAAGATTAGTGCAGTGATTAGCACACATAAGCTAATTCATACTAATAACACAAGAAAAATTAAGAAAATAACTCCAGTTCCCTTCAGTAAGAAGTAGAAACTGTAAAATCTACTGCAATTGTAGGAGTTAAATTCCACATTCTGCCTGAATGCTCGATGGGAAAACCATCATCTAAATAAAGCACTTAGGAAGGGCTTAACTACAAGTACATGAGTAGCTGAAATTAAAGCATCTAGTTAACCAAACTTCAGTGGACATTTAAGTGCTAACTTAGATTAACATAATTTTACTGATTTCTCATCTTGGTATGTTCTTCTGGATACTGGAGGAGCATCAGTTTATAGTTCCATGGGAATATGAAGCTTGGAACACTTTTAATTTCTCATTAGGACTTTATTTACTGACTGCAGATGTGATGGGGCTTAACTGCAGCCCGTGCTCGAGGGCTCCTGAATCACAGTAAATTACAATTACAAACAGTTGTCTTCCACTTTCTTTCCACTACTTCTTGCATTGGTTTCAATCATGCCACAGAAATTTTAGCCAGCCATAGAACTCTCACCAAATTAAGTCACTGACTGAGTAGAAGCATTTGCCAGGGGAAAAACTGGGAACCAGCAGCAGAAAGAGAGAAAAGCCACAGAACCCAAGCCAGCATTTCACAAGCTGAAGGTCTAAGAGCCTATTGACAAAAGCAGGCAATCCCAATTAACAGCAAATTACATAAACAGATAAATGTGCAGTTGGGAATTCAAGACCATGTTCACCCACTGCCTACTTACAAAATTGCTGAAAGCCTGGGTCAGGCACTTTGAAAAAAAATCATATATCACATCACCATTCTGTGCTTCTCATTTGTCTGGAAAGCCTTGCAAAGCCTTATTATGCCAATTATTTAACAGAACAACAAGACAATTAGAAAAATAAATTAAAATAATGGTAAGGGAGCTTCAGACGTGAGTGAGAATATCAATCTGTGACTTTGACACAAATAATTAGGAAAATTATTCACTTAGTGTAACTTTTAATGATCTTACACTTTAGAAAAAAAAAAATACAGTAAGACAGAGAAAGACAAAGAGCTCACAGAAAGTGCAGTGGAGATGCAACCTGACATCTTTCTGCTTGTTCCACAGTCACTTCAGTGACCTTGGCTAAGCCTAATGCATTTTTCATCCTGCTCTGATTTTCTGCTGCTTCTTGGTACCTTTCTATTGCTCACAACTGCTCAGGTACAAAGTCACCCACCAACTGGGAGATCACCACACTGCACATACACCACCACCACACTGCTGGATGTCTGGAATGCCTGACAAAGCTGGCAATGAGATGATCCTCCCACCATCACATCCAGAGTCCTGAAACCTGCTCCTCTCCAGAGCCCTCATCCCAACCAGCTCTGCAGCCAGGAAGGCAGCATCCTTCACCTGCATGAGCTCAAGAGGTCTGCTGAGCTTCCCTGGGATTACAGGACCAGAAAAACAGAAGCAGACAAGTGATATTTAACTCACCTTATTTGCATGTGGACAGAAGAAAACATTTTGGTTCTCCAGAGTGTTCACATTCTGTCCCATTTTAGGCAAGTTCGTGGTGTGAAGCACCCACCACGTAACCCCACAGGTTGTGCTTTACACTCACCTCGACTGTGATGAAAGGAGGAGCCAATTCCTACCTTGTTTTTATTGCCTTTAACCACAACATTATCCTGTCTGCAGCCCCCAGTGACTTTGCAGTGTCCTGTTTCTTCCCTGTTTTCCTCTCCAGGATTAACACAGACACTCTGAACTTTGCACACCAACACCTCCACAAACACACCCTGCTCAGAGGCCTGGTGGCACTGTGAATTCAATCTCAAAAATGACATTTGGCCAGATTTTCATTAGTTTAACACTGGCATATCTTCCTCTTAGCTCTCATCACATCCACGAGCTCCTAACAAAGCTCTGGGGGTACAGAAAACCACCGAGCAGGCTCTGCAGTGGGCTCCCAGCACAGCCCAGTGAAAGAACAGAGCTTCTCTCCAGTACAAGGTTGTGTGAACAGGACAGGATAAATGTATTTTAAATGCACTGGGGTCACAAGCCTGGACTTCTCCTGAGCCAGCCAATGAACCCTCCAGGCTCCAGATGAGTGAGGAGAGGGATTGAAGCAGCCAAAAGCAGCGCAGGGCTCCGTATGGCAAAGCCAACCTGTGAGAAATGTGTCCTGCCCACACCGTAGCACAGTGCTGCTGAAAAAATGGGGCTTGTTTTGTCCTTTCCTAGGCTGGCAGGAAGAAACTGGTGAATTGTTTCAGGGATCTGACCTCTGCCAGCTGCTGCCCATTCCCAACCCTCCTTTCCACTGGAGCACAAAGCCTGCCTGGGCTGTGGGGCAGTGCAGAGCCAGCCCTGCTTCCACCAGCCCACTGCACAGGGCTCTTTGAAGCCATTATTTTGCTACCTGCAAAACGATGAGGATTTTCAATTTTCAGAGGGATGAATACACTGCCTGTGCCTAAAACACTCACAGAGTGGTCTCTGCTGAGAAAGGTCTATTTAAGATACACATTTAATTATCTCCCATTCTTACAGATGTCATTTCTTAAAAAAAAAAAAAAAAAAAGTTGAATTGGATTTTTCAAGTTTTCATTCCCCTTGAAGAGCTGCTGCCATCCCCACTTCAGTTCTCCAGTTGATTAGGATTATTTCTCCCAGCTTTTTTTGCCTGCCCAACCTCTCATCAAAAGCCAGTGATGTCTGTGTTGATCTATTAATATCACATGGCAGCTTTCATTGTGTTCACTCACAGTTTTTCCAGGAACTCTTACCATAAAATGATGCAATTTTTCAGCACTGCCTACTAAGTAGTTTACACTCCGATGCAGGAGGATTGAGAATCTTCATAAACTATGTCTTATGTAATTAATGATTCCATGTGCATGCTGTAAATTTCTAATCCTTGCCAAATCTGAGTTATTTAATTGATGAGGTTAAATGCCACATTTCCTAATGGAGACTTCACTCTTCCCTTCAGATAGTTGGGATATGAACAAAGTGCACTGATAAGAAATGAGCCAGAACCACTTCTGTAAGAGCAGAACCTACAAGTGCCAGTCCTGTCCAGCTCCCTGAGAACAGAAGTGAACCTGGACAAGCCCCAGCATTGACAACTGCAGGAGACAGAGTGTGGATTCCAGGGTATCTGGTGTTTGTGTAGTCTCTGTGGCTAAGCTGGATCATCTTTATCAACTCGAATGAGTTTATGCCCTGGTAACAACAGCCTTTTCCAGGAATGTTTAGTCGTGAACCAAAGAGTACCTGATAAAACAGCACACTCTGACTTTTGCCACAGCAAAATCTTGTAAATAATCTATTGTCAAGGAGGAACAACACTGCACAACACATTCACAGGCACACTCTGAATTTTCATTGCAATTGCCACACATTAGGTGGAGTTGTACAAAATCTGCAATTATTCCTCGTACCATTTATTTGTATACAATGCCCTGGATCAATCCATAATTTAAATAACACTCAGCTCCAGACTTCTCTCTGTATTAGACACCTTTCAAATGTTGATGGAGGGAGAGAAAAGGGAAGAAATAAACAGGGTTTGATTCAGCTCAGGGGAAATGTGACGTGTATCAATAATGGGGAGGCAGAATAATCTTAAAATTACTACTGGGTTTGACAGTGTAATATACACCTAAGATTTATTTCCATCTTCTCCTGTGCAGTTTATTGAGCTCTCAGTGTTTCTACTTACACTTACCCATGTGGTTCCCCTCCTGAGCAAACTACAATGACTCCCTTTTAGCTAAAAAATGTCTGTGAGAAATTTTTGTTCGTTGATTCCCATGAGCAATCCCCAAAGACTGGTGCACGACAGAAAATCTTCCTTTTCAAGAGACCAGCATCAAGCACTTCTATCAGTGCTGCCTTCTCAGCTGGAACTTGGGATGCCATTTATGACAAATATCCAAATCCCCCTGACATTAAAGGAGTAAAACCTGCCGAGGTGAGCCCCTTAGACAAGGCTGGAGCAGTGCAGGGGTAATTTCTGAGAAGGTAATGGCACAGTTTCTTCACACCAACAGCTGGGAGAGGGAGAGGGCTGGAGCATGACTGAAAAACATTTTTAAAACTCCGAGAAGCAGAAGTACAGAGTGCACACAGGTATGTCCTGTGTCCAAATCAAGCTGTCTCCTTGCACTCCCATTAATATTTCGGAAGTACACAATTCAAAACAGATATGAAGTCAGACAATTAAGAAAAAATAATCCAGTTCTATTATTAAGTATGTTCCACAGAGAAATAGCACTCTGCATTTCAGCAACTACGTTTGCCTTGATACTTAATGGTTTCATAAGTTATCATTAAATAATGGTAATTATTTGCCATGGCAACTATAACAATATGTAATTTATATGTAGTTTTGAGCTGTAGGAGTAGGTCCATTTCATTAAGCACACAGCTAACGTACAATGAAAATATCTGCACTTTCAATCAAACAAAGGAATGTGTTTGACAACAGGGTGAGATGGCTATTTGTCCTCATTTTCCAAACAACACTAAATCACCTATTTTTCTCCAAATCAGGGTGTATTTTGTTATTGATTATATTAAAGCAGATGAAAGATTTAGTTCGGTAGGGTAATACAAAGTCAGTAATTTAGATGGCTGCCATTTTACTTAAAAACAACAAACCTCTAGGTAGTTTATAGAGAAATATTTAAAGGCACATGGTTCAAAAAAAAAAACACTCCAGGGTTTTTCAGCCACACCCATTAGCAGATAGAAAAACTTCTATTAATCCACTAATTTCACCACTAGTGGCAAAATTAGAAAATAAATAGGAAAAAAACAACAACAACAACAAAAAAAAAAAAAAAACCAACAAAACCACTTTTGATAAAAAAACCCCAGAGCCCTGACATTTCAGTCAGATCTTTTCCACTTAGCTTCATACATATCATACACGTCTCAGATTTTTCTCTCTGCCCCACAGAAGACTCTTAAGAAGAAAGAGATCTATTTTATGAAAAATAGACTGGAAAACCTGATCCAGAGAGGTTTTTTTCCTCCACTTAACACAAATCTGAGCCTGTCAGTGCTGGTGGGAGGTGCAGGATGCTGCTGTAGCCTGGTGCCAGAGCACATCATCTGCACAGAGCACTGCAAACCTGAGACCTTCACAAGAATCCCCTCACAGAAAAGGAACAAAAAGCCTGGAAGACATTCAAAAGTCCCTAGAAAAGCAAATGAAACTAAATTAAAAAGAAATGAAGGATTAAAGGGAGGTAAAGGACTGGGAGAGGCACACAGATTTGATGGAAATGAATCAAGGGCTTGGAAAAGGGAAAAGCAAAGCCAAAAAAACCCCCAGCAGCTGAATGTCAGAGATACACCCAGGAAGGGAGAGGACAGAGTCCTGTGCCCATTTCATGCACTGACAACAAGAAATGAATCAGCAACTGAAACACAGGAAGGTGCAACAAATTCACTGAGTGTCTTTGATAAATTACTCCAGCTCCCCATAAATTGTTCCACAGTGCTGCTGAGGGTGGAATCACTGGCACTATGAGGGGAAAACAGTGTGCTCCTTGTAGTATTTACTACTTAGTTCCTACTGTGAGCCTGCAAATGGGCTCATTGAGTGTGAAGACAAGAAGAGAATCCCACTTTGCCACTGATGTACATCTCTGTGATGTGAGAAGCTTCTCTGGTGTCACACACAGAGGTGGTGTAGCTTTTTACACTCACCCCTTGTGGTAGTGTGTTTTCAATGACCAAAAAAAGAAACCAAAACCACAAACCCAAACTAAAACCAAAAAGAAACCCACCAGAGACCGGAAAACAACTTTAAAGTGTTCGTTCAAATGCAAAGTGAAAAATGAGATGAATTTCAGCATTTGTGGGAAATATCCTTTACACATCCAGCATAAATCTATCAGTAAACCTACAGAAAAAAAAAAAAAATCTACTCCCTGTACTCCACCACCTTCTCCAGCTTCATCTGAACCTTGCAGTCCAAGAAAACTTGCTGACATCCAAGAACTGAGCGGGATATTGCATAATTGTAGCACAATTACTGTATTTCACTGGATGGCTTCAATCACTCATCAGCTGGAACCCTTTTAGCCTGATTTTGATAAAAGCTACCTTTGATCTGCAAAATACAACTAGCCAAGCTATTAAGGCCATCTGACACAGAACACAAATCAAATGATGAGTTATCAAATAGCTCTCAAAAATATCCTTGAAAATGAGCATATTTATTAATGTCTTCCAGTGCACTCGGAGCAGTTTTATTTTTGCATATCAATAGTTAACAAGCGTTAATAGCAGCAGCATTTTCTGCAGTCATTAGATCAATCTGAAGGGAAACGTCTTCCGAAGGAATCATACATTTCCACTAGACATGGTGGTGTAATGGAGTTAAATTATTTAAATGTAATTACAAATCCAAGCAAGGCACTGAAGCCATGTACCAATATTACAAACTGACGTGGCAACAATATATAATGCACTTCCAGCAGGCGTGCTAGGAATGCTAACAACTCTTTTCTTGCCTGCTGAGGAGCTCTCAAAGCATTTGGGCCTAGAGAACTTCCATCTTTCTGGTTCCCATCTGTGATACTCCAACACATTTCTTTTACAAACCCAGCCACAGTGTGCTAACTGAGTGACCAGGTTGGATTTGGAGCAAAAGAATAAACAAAACCCACACCAACAGAAACCCCAGCAGAAACAAAACCATCAGCAAAACCTGCTGCAGAGGGAGATGGATGACAGCTGACTGACAGAGAATCACAGAGTTTTACACTCCCCAACTTGGAAATAAGTTGGAAATAATAAATTGTATTTCCCACACAAAACCACCCCGATGACACAGTGCAGCTGCTTGTGAAGTGAAACCATAATCCCAGTGCATCCATTTGATTTCCCACCTATGTTATTATATCTCACTGCCAACACTTCTCCTTTCAGTACACAGGTTAGGACAGGAAAATCAAGTTGGCAAAAAATCCCAAAAAACCCAAAAAAAACCCCAAAAAACCCACCAAAAACATTTGAAGGATGGTCAGAAAAAGAGAAGGGAAAAGCAAAGAAAACCCATCAGGGTGAATTTTAGCAACTACTGGCTAGCAAGGCAAACTCTGGAGCTGAGGGTAAGAGGTAGAAGGCAAGAAAGAAGCTGTAATGAAGATGAACACAAAGTGGACAACACAGAGTAAATAATAAGTGCTTGGAGCCTCCTGCCTCTGTTGTAATCGACTTTCCCTTTGTACTGAGTCTGAGGAATCAAATCAAAAGCCACACACACGTTGGGACATTATTTTACTGCAACCAAACTGTTTTAGCACATCTCTCTCCCATTTTCTATTCAAGGGAAGCACTAAGACCCACTGGAGTTCCAGACCAGCTGAAGTCTAGTCTTTCTTTTTGGTATTTTTATTTGGCTTAAAGAAATTGGGGGAAAAAAAAAAAAAAACCAAAAAAAACCTGAAAAAAACACACAGTGGCTCCATTTTCTCCAGTGCCTACTGTGCTAAAAATCCAAAATTTTAATTCATAACACCTTCTATTTAATATTTTCCTTAGATCTCCGCTGCTAGAGGGATGTGATTACATGACACTTGGAGATTTAAGAGATTGCAGAAGGATTTAGAATATGAATCTTAATCAAAGCTGTAAAGCAAATGCAGAAAAATCTTCCTAAAATATTCAATGCAAATGTTATGATTTTCAATCCAGTCTTATGATCCCCAAGCAAATGAGACTGGAAATGGTGGATAAGAAGTTCCTAACTTTGGGAAAAGAACCAAAAAACTAACAGGTAGAATTCATGCATTTACTTTTTAAAGATTTCTGACGTCACCAGAGGGAAGATGCTGCACACTGCAGGTAGCTCAGCACTAATGGAGAGTTCCAAGAGAAATGTCTGAAAAGGGATCCATCCCTTCACACCGAGGGAATAAAACAAAATATTCTGTCATTTTTTTCTTTTCTGGTTTTCCAGGACAACATATTCCTTGAGGGACACTTGGCTAAAGCAGTGAGAGGTGCAGCAGTGTCTCGCAGGACACTTTCTGAGAGTGGCCAGAGAGAAGCAGCTCCTGGTCAGGACCTTCCCTCTCCCTGCAGCAGCCTCCTCCTGCCCAGGCTGAGTCTGGACCAGCAGAACCCAGCAGCCTCTGCTCCCCACGGTGCCTGCTGCTCCTGACCACAGGGCTAAGTCCAAGTGCCTTTTCCCATGTTGTTCTGTGGGTTAATAAATTCACAGCTCCATGGAACCATCCAAATGAAGCTGGAAAGAAAAGCCCGTCAGGACGTGCTGGTTTGATGCCTTCTCTTCCCAATGCCAGCAGATGTCATTGTCTCCTAATCTTTTTTTTTTTTTTTTCTTATCAGGAGTGATGCATTTAACTCAAAAGCTTTCATTCACAAGCAGGGAGAATTACAAGCCATCCAGACAAATTTATCTTAGCTAGAAAATAGGGAAATTGGCTGATTTGCCACTTCAGCTCTTTCCAGAGGTTTCCAGCACGTCTGGGAAGTGTGAGCTCACACAGGCAGCTCTGCAGGGTCTCTACCTGCACGTAGCACACTCCTAAAGCTCTCCTTATTTGATTATCATTCTGCACCTTCTGCCTCCAGGCCCTCCCTTGCCTGGGGAAGGCAGCATTCCCGGAGGGGAGCAGTCCCTTTCCCAGCATTCTGAATGATTGGCAGCCCTTAGGCTTTATAAATACTGCACTGACTTAAAAAGGAGTTGCAAAATAAATGATCAGTGCATGGCAGCCCTTAGCAGAGTCTTCCTCAAGTGATAATAATGAAATCAAAGCGATTCAGGTTCATGAGGGGGGTGGATTTAGGGGGTTTTTAATCTATTCTGGTAAGAACTTCTCCATCCACTTTGCAGATTCAATAAATAAGAACATGGGGCTGCACAGATTCTTGTTAGAAGAAGAAAAATGAAATGCAAATAGTGGTCACAAACAGAGAAAGAGACTAAGTTTTTCTTATGAGACAGGCAGTAAAACTGATATTATTCACACACAGAGTCTGACTCCATCCTCCTATTCAGAGTATGGATTTTACACACCAATTTTTAAAGTATTTTTACTGTCCCTCTCACAGAACTCGGCTCACATAGGCAGTGCCTTTGATTTTCTTTTCATCATTAATATGTTCCTATTTTATTTATTGCAAAGAGGTTTATTTCCTCATTTGAAATCTCCTCACTCAGCTCCAAGGACAAAATCCCAACGCCACGTTGCTGAGGGTGCTATGGCAGAAGGTCGGCCTCAACCACTTCCCAGTGACAATGGAGCTTTGATTGGAAGTCAAAAAGCTGGGAAACCCTGAATGGTGATTCATATACCTGCCTGATACATAATTTTGCCATATTTAATACAAATGAACTTTCAGACTTCAATCACAGTATGGGCTGCTCCTACCAAAAAATCAGTTCTGTAATAAAAAATATACTTGTCTGCAGCTAATGAACATAGAAGAGTTTTGCTCGTTATCACTGTATTCATTGCCATCATTTGAAGGACTTAATTAATTCTGTTACATTCTACTGCTTTCCTAGGAGTTCACAACACAGCAGTTGCTAATGTTGGCTGCAGCAGGTCGAATTAATATTTTGGAAGAGGTTGTTAAAAAATTACTCCAGAAAACACCTCCATGGAGCACAGAGAGAAAACCACAGTGGTGTCAGTCTGTGCATGGAACTGGGGGATCTGGAGCCTCCCTTTGTAAATAATTGTTGCCATAATGTGATTAGGAATAAAATTGAACCCCAGAAGTCGAGGTTTAGTTTTCTGAAGCAGGAACAAGGAATTCTAGATTTCAAATCAAAGTTTCTCACTAAACATATGGGGTTTTGAGATAGCCAAGTGCACTTAAAATCAGAAAATAAGGAGATTTCACAATTAGAGCATCATGACAATACTTCAGTGTGAAGTTCAGCTCTGTGTGGGGAAGACATCCAGGTTACTGAGCACCTCAAACTGCACTTTTTCCTAATGTTTCTCATAAAATGGATTGCAAATGCTATGGATGGCTCTGGAAGAGGGAGAACAGCCCCATGCCAAAGGTGATATTATAAAATAAAAGAGTCTACCAAAAAGCCCAACATAAAATGACATAAAAGTAAGATTGGTAATAATTCCAGCCTATATCCAAATACCAACTATGGACAAGAGTTCATGAAGTTAAAAGATTACATTTTCTTTCCATTATTTGGGATAGCACTTATGGGTTCTTAACCTATTGCAATTACAGTGTGTGCAAGTAATTTTTATCTAATAAGTCATCTCCTCGATTTGTCTCCAGTGAAGTAGCAGTGCAATATAAATGTTACATGATGAAGTGAATATTATTTTTCTCAGAGATTTATTCAGCTTGAAATTTCTACTGTAGTCATTTCAACAAGTGTGTGTGTGATTCCCTCTGCCACACAACAGCAGCACTGAAATAGGAATAGGCAGAGGAAGTGTCTCTTGAAATTTGTTGCACTGACACATAATTTGTTTTAATTTCTACTTTGATACAATCAAGATTTTGGTATTCCTTTGACACTGTTTCAAAACAATGTTTTCTGCTGTTTCATTTGCAGATTTACTTGGACAACACAACACTTAAAATGAGCCATTAATTGGGCTGTCTGGGTGTCCCTGTTGAGCCTCTGTTACCTTCAAGATTAGTCTCACTTAGGTTGCTGCATTTTCATCATTGACATCAGAAATGCTATGAAAAATGATACAAAATTATATTTATTACCTATATATATATTTTAACACCTGTCTGTCCCCATTATCTGAACCTTATCATCATGCCCTGGCAGTGATTTTGTGTGTGTGTGTGTCCTACTTGTTATTGAATGAGATAAAAGAAAGAACCCCTAAAATGCTGGAAGGGAAAAGCTGAAAGTTACATTAGACTGAGATTAGCACCCTTGAGAGAAAGAGCCTTAGCTAAATAAAAAGTCTGTCAGACAGGTGGAAAGAATTTGCATTGCTGACTGGGCATCAGATGCAAAAGAACTCCAGAGGGTCACTTTCAAATATGTCCAGCTATGGGATAATCCAGTTTAATATCTAAGAAAGCAGTTTGTGCTTTCCAAAAAGCAATGTCCTTCCTCTCTCACTGTGAAGACCCAGGAAGGCCACAAATCCTGTAATAGTTCAGGGATTATTCAGTGCTTTTGAGTCTCCTTCAGCTGCTCAGAGGACAATCAAATACACTGAGAATTAGTCCACAAGTGGTGCAAACATCTTTATATCAGAAACCCAACAGAATTAGTGCAATTATTCCTATCTATACACCTATTTAGTTATTGATGTTTACAGATAGACTAAAATCTCAAGTTTATGTTAAATTCCTTCATAATGAGGTGCCTGAGGTGTGCAAAAATACCAAAATTAATTAAGAACAGTTATAACCTTTCCTATGCAGGAATTTCATTAGAGTTTACAATTTAGAGAATAAAAATATTTCAGACCCAGTTAAATATGAGGCTCTTTAGCTCTGACACTGTATTTTTGAAAGCAAAAAGAGGTCAAAAACCCCCACTTCTCACACTATCTGTGGGCCTTGGTATTTGGGCAGCTCCACGAGCTGCCCAAACTGTTTCCAGCAGTTCAATATATCTCCCAGGGATTTCAAATTAAATGCAAAACACAGTACCTGAAGTGGAAGGCTACTATTTTATACAGATAACCACCATGGAGAGGGTCTCTCCTTCCACAGCATTTTGGAGAAATTACAATGCATTAGTAACATGCAATCCAAAGGAAAAGTATAAAATTGATAGCCTAGAAAACATCCTGTGTAAAATATCAAACTATATTTAAAAAAAAAAAAAAAAAAAAGAGAAAAGTTTCCATACTAAACTGTGTCCTATAAACTTCTGGATGAAGGTGAAGCTTCACCTGGAGAGAAACTCTTTTGTCAATAATGTGCTGGTGCTTGCTGCAGTCAAAGGAGAACTTAGAAAGCAGCCCCAGTTTACTGTCAATACAGCCCTGGGTTTCTTATTCTAACATTTTGTAAGGACAAAAAACATCATTTGAATGTCAAAGCTTTTGATTTGAGAAAAGGCAATCAAAGACTCTGGAAGTAAATGCAGGAACAATTATTTTAGAATTTGGTCATGCATGTCAGTGTTGTCATCTGTGCGTGTNTGGTCATGCATGTCAGTGTTGTCATATGTGTGTGTGTCTCCTTTTTCAGAAATGCAGAATGTCTCTAAAATGTCCCACTCGTGTCTCAGGGGCTTTTCTCTTTCCCTCACAATCTACATTCTCTGGAATACTGCAATGTGACTCAATAACTCCATCTACAAATGGATTATAATGGATGGAAAGGGAAAATAATTTATATTTCATGATATGCTTTAAGGTACTCAACTGAAAGGCCTTTCAGGATGCCAGCGTTCTTCTTTCTCTGATTTTTAAACAAATAATAATTTAAAAAAAATATTTTTATATTTATATATATGGATAGGTTAATTCTTGTTTCACTGGAGAGCCAGAACCTTCACAGTGCCAGGAGTCAACCTGCACTCAAAGCAGAGAATCAGACTGCAAGCCTCAAACCCTGCACGTATCGTAACCTTTGGAAGAATTACAGAACACAGGGACTGATATGCACAGAGGCTTAGAAACTGAAGACAAGACCAGCAGGCTTTTCAGCTGGGTTTACAGCTGGGTTTTCCTTCACATTCCTGGGAGCACTGGAATGGGGCAGCAGCTCCCAGGAGCCTCCCTGAGCCCCCTGCCCTGGCACACCCAGGGACATTTGTCTCCCAGGCACAATGAATTCCAAACAGCTCACGAGGCACAGTGATGGGGATTCACCACAAAGGAAAACAATTTCCTGCACTGCTCTCCAGCTAAGTGAAGAGTGGACAAGTGGGCAGATTTCACTGGAAATATGGGGTAAACCTTGCTGCTCTGGAGTGTTTATTTCAGTGCCTCTGCACAACCATTCATCACAGCAGAAGAGGTGCTAAAGCCATTGTGTTAGAAAATAATTTGATTCATGGCACTTGATATGGAATCATCCCAATGTGACAAATCAAGCTCTAAGCACTGCATCAAAAGCTATAAATGGTGAAGGATGTATTGGGAAGCATGGATTCCACCTCCCTGGGCAGCAATGTAAGCCCCATGCTAAGGATTTGTTGTTTCAGGCAAGAGGGAAGTGTGTTGGCTGAGGGACTCCACGCTTTTGACATCAATAGATTTCTTCATTTCAGGAGAGGCAGCTAAAGATCAGCTTCAAAATGAAGACTGAAGAAAACTATTGAAACTGGAAGTCACAGCACAGCACATCCTGCTTGAGGTGACTGAGATTTGCCATGAGCCCTTTCTCCTCCCTCCCTCAGAATTCCCTCCACACTCCACCACTCAAGTTCAAGCCAGAGTCATCCAACTGGTTCAATTATCCCAAATATTTTAAGCTTCTACTGCAATTACAGAAGTTTTACTTCTTACCCCAGATCACAACTCAATGTACCAACCCAAATTCTCTCAAGATCTTCCGCATCCCCTCTTGTTCCTCTCCAGAACAAGACACTTTTAAGGGAAGACATTCTTCACAGGCCTCCTTTGGACCCATTCCTGGAATCACCAGGCATGTTTGACTTTGCCAGCAAGTTCTGATGAGGGAGTGTAAAAATTTTCTTCTGAGATTCTGGGATTCAGCTCCTGCAGCCAAAGCTCAGCTGACTCCATGCATGGTTTTCTTGACGATGAGCATTCAGACCATGCCTTGTCCTCAAAACAGGACTATTTTCTGGATGACCAAAACACTACAACAGACTCAGAGCTAAGCACTGATCATGATTCAGACAACAAACCCATTTCAACATTTAAGTTAAGGGCTCGGTTTAAACTCTAATAGATTCTTTCATACTCTGCTTTCTTTGATCCCAAGTTTCCTCCAGCTACTAACCTTGAAGGTAGCACATAGATTAAACTCGGAATGATACACTTAAATAAGTTGCTGTTAGCAATGTGTTATCCTGTGACACTTGAGTCTATGAATTCTTTCAGTTGTCAATGACAGCTTAGTGATAAACTTCCCTCTCAGCCACAACACCCCCCTGATGCACCTTATTTTCCCATTTGCTTTTATGTTTAACAAAATGTCACACAGATAGAAATAAATAGGAATATATTGCATCAAATATTCCTCACGGAAGCATTTTCTTAACAGACAATGACACAGAGAGATAGATTTGTTTCTTTGGAAAATACAAGAAAATTTCAATGAACTGCCTTGTTCAACTGCAAGTGCAGACTCCCAGAAAAAACTGCAGACTGAGGTTCCTTCTCTGCCTGTGTTTCCAGTTCTATAAAAATGCAGATATTCATATTTTAAAAGTGTTTTTTTAAGAAACATTTTGACTGCTTTTCATTTTAAGCAGTTTGTTTTCCACCTGTAACACCCTTCTGATCATAAAGGTTAAAGAACCAGGAGGTTTTTCTAAAGGTGGTACCCAGGACTTCACAGAAAGCATGCAGAAGCTCTATTAATTAAGGTAACTGCTGCAGAAAAGTGTGTAATGCTGCATCAGCATCATGTAGCTGACCCAAAAAAAAAGTTGTTTTTTAAGCCAGCTAAGCTCCATGGAAATTACAACAAGAAAAGACTGCGTTGGATCACATTTAAGACACAAGTTTAAGCATATTTTTCTCCTCTCTGAAAAACAAGTTTAAGGGGGAAAAAAAAAGTTTATACAATCTTGGAAGTAAGGAGAAGAATATCAATATTCAGTAGCTCATAACACACAGTCAGTAATGTGGGAAGCACTGCAAGTGAGTGTGTGGAACTCCTGGTTCTTTTCTGTTAAGAATAATGNAAACCAAAAAAAAAAAAACCCACACCAAAAAAAACACCAAAAAAAACCTCACGAAAAACCAAAAACACCCCACAAAACCAAAAAGCAACCAAACCCAAAAATATCATTATTCTCTGCCACCAAGAACATGAAACTTCAACACTCAAGACATGTTACATGCTCAGGGTACAATAAATATTTTCTTGGGACAAATCTGTGAAGCCCACACAAGAGATTTTTATGTAGCATAAGAGAAATACTCTGCACCCAGAAATTATTTATTTCAACAGGCAATTTATTAATGTGTGCAATCAAACCATTTATTGCTTATTGTTGCTCACCCCACACAAAGAATTTAAGAGGTCATCCTAATGTTCCAAACACAAACTCAGGCATGCCAGGTACCTCCAAGCAGACCAGGAAAGCTCCAGACTCCTGGTGGCTTTAACCAGAAGTCTCCTTTGTGCCATGTCCCCGTGCACATCCCAGAAAAGCTTTTCCCTTGGGAACAACACTGAACAAACAGAGATATCCCTGCCCCACTTCCACAGGAATCTTAAGGCTACTTAAGGAAGTCTGCTATGCTTCATTTGCCATGCTGTCCAGCCCCTGAGATCAAAGTGACAGCACACCTTCCCAAAGGTTTTAAGAATATGAGCCTATTACAGCATGGAAATATTTAGGGATTATAGAGGGAAGTACAACAGAAAAACTCCTAACTAAATAAAGCAACTTATAAATGAATCATTCAGCAGTATTCATACTCTGATACCTTTTCCCAGAGCCAGCCTTCCCTCTGGAATAGCCACAGACACACATTTGCATGAAAAGACAGAGCTTTATAATTTCAAACAGCTCTTATTAAAAGCATGCATAAAAGTAATAAACCTATTTCCCTTGTAATTTTAATATTTCCAAAACACATTTAGATTTTAATCCCCCCATCTATTACTGCTGTGAGAGGAGGTGAGCAGGAGGAAAGTTTTCCATCTGGCACTCAGGTTACCCAGAAGGCATTCCAATAGCTAAGAACTCTGAAGCTGAACACAGATCAAACAGCAAGTTGAGTTTGTGGCCTTAGAGAAACCTTGTCCACCTTCCTGATGCTCCTGCAGATCTACTTCACCTCCTGCATCTCAAGCTGCCCACTGCTGCCCATCTCTTGTGCTGCTGTGGTCACCCAACCCTTTCCCAAACCTTTTTGACACATAGGACTGGAAGAAAGTCTCTTGTTTCCCTGGCCCTGAATTTTTTCCAGTAGCTTTAACTCACAGAACAGCACTGCAACGAGCCCCACTGCCCATGTTCTGCTTTCACTGGAAGAAGGATAAAAAAGCAAGGACAGCTTGAGCAAGCATTTAAACACTAGAACTAGAGAAGTGGAATTAACATGTTTTACTGTAGAAGCAGCACAGCCAGGAACCAAACTAGGTATTGGTTACTGTAAGCTCTCAGAATTGTAGGGAATTTTACATACAAAAAAAACCTCTCAAACCCAAGAACCCCAACCCCAAAGGCATTCTTCCTTTCTAAAGTAATATATACACACAGACTTCAATTAAAAGGAAAAAAAGCTCTGCTCAACACCCAGGAAATGAGTATGAATCTCAAACTTCAGCAAAAAAAATGTTGGTACACCTAGAATAACAAGGGATTATTTAATAAAAATAAATGAAGGTATTGAATGGCCTGAAAGGACTGACAAGATTTGTTCATTTATTTGGCAGCAGTGCCCAGGGAGCAGCCAGAAGAGGTGGCTGGAAGAAGAGATCCAGATGTTCCCTTTGACACAGGTTCCAGCCCACAAACAGCACTACAGATGTGCTGCTGCTTACTCACACTCACCAAAACTCTCCTCTTGCACAGCTGCAAACCTATCAGAGAAGGAAAAACATCCACCAGGATCAGATTTTACATTAAAATCTTGGTTATGAGGACAAGGCCACTTCTGGCAAGTCCTCTGGGCTTCCAGCACTAAAGTACTGGGACAAACTGACAGCTTCAGAATTCATAATTCCACTCAGAAATATTCCAGCCTTCCTCAGTGATGAATAAATTGGGTGTGGTTGTCAGGGCTGGGGTAAGTCATGGGTTTATGTGTCTTTTGGGGAGAGTGGGAGAAGAATTTTCTGTATTATTTTTAAAGTATCCCATTCACTGCCAGCCCACCACACTTCACATTTCATTTTTTCCTGTTCCCCACTCTGTGTTAAGCTTGGCAATGCAACATTCTGTTTCCAATTTTTCTATTACCAAATCCAAGAGCAGGTAATTTGTGAGGTCACTGATTATTGGCTCCCCTCTAGCACCACCCAAAGCATGTCACTAAATTAAAACCATTGCAAAGCCTCAGAAGCTCTGTGACACAGCCTTTGCCATAGAGAATTGCTCCCTTTCCTCTGTAACTGTGCAGCAATCATGTTCCCTGCAGCAATTAAATGGAATGATCTCACAGAGACAGGGATAAGCTCTCCTGGAACATGTATGTGCAATATTGGCTCTCACCAGGGATGAAATCCCATCCTTCCTGGGATGACTAGTTTCTAAAGCTTCAGCTGGTGAAAGATTTGTGTATTCAAAGGAATTTTCAGGAAGGTTATTTTGAGCTGGAAGTGGAGTGAAACATAGAAGCTGTGCAGATACAAGTCATATGGAGGAGTGAAATTTTAGTGCCTAGTCAAGATCTAGAGTTTTCCAAATACAGCAGAAAATGTTTAAACATTAACAGGCAGACATCCGAAACAAATGGTGTTGGATAAAACCTCCCCTGCCTGCAAGTACTTGAACAATTTCCAGATAGGGAACATACTCATCTAATCAGTTTGGAAGTGCAGATTTCAGTCCTGCAGAATGCAGGTCCCTCAGCAATCCGTGGGGTTTGTCTTTGGAGCCAGAGTTTGCCTCAAGTCCAACAGGACTGTTTGGAAGGAAAGTGGTGCTCAGCATGAGTAAAGGCAAAATTCAAATGTCTCCTTTTCACTGGTTGAGATGGAAAAGTTACTTGAGCTGCATTAAAATCTGTGAGTGGCTGAATCACCATGCCCTCTTTACAAAACATACTATAACACACAGCACACTGTTTTATCAGTACTTTGCAATTTCTATGACAGAATAGAACTAATCTAATGCTTTGCTCTTTTCCCTAAGACAAAGGAATGTGCTGAGTCAGAATTAAGCCAGTGCAGTAACCTAAATATTGTGTAAATGAAACATTTCAATAGGATCTGGAACAAGATGCCTGTTAAAAAGTTGGTGTATCTCTCCCAGCTGAAGCTTAAAGACATGACTGCAGTCTCTGCCTTCTCACAGCAGGCAGATGCAGATATCCAGTACTCCAGCTTTTTTATTTGCCATTTCACAGAAAGGTTTAACCCTGCAATGCCTGCTGGTGCCCAGGCTGGGGGAGCTGCATTTCAGGAAAGCATTGGGGCTGCTGCTGTCAGTGCACTCACCTCCATGTAAAATGTATTCCAGCATCATACACCTACCAGGTTGTGCTGGAGACACTTTCATCCACTGAAACTGAAATGTTGACTATTTGATATTTCAGTAGAAACCAAAATATACATGTCTAATTCCATGGGGGGGAAAAAAAAAAAGGAAGTATTTCAATTATTTGCTATTAAAATTTTGCTAGAAGGTGCCCAAACTACAAAGAGAAATGTTACTATAAGATTAATATATGACACCCAAATCCATAATATACACCTGTGTGAGACAGTCTGGCAGCACTTCGTCAGCAAGAGAATTTGCATGTTGGAAATTGCAAAGGCAGGCAGAATGTAATGCCTGATGAGAGCTGACAGGCAGGGGATTAACAAGAACAGAGACAAGTAATTCCACTGTAGGTTTTACCTGTAACTGACACAGGTAGAAGTATTTAATGAATTATTCCAAAGAGATGAGGAGAGTGACAGAGTCCTCCACCTGTCTCACATCAGCTCAGGAGCTGTGTGATAGCTCCTGGCACCTGGCAGCATCCTGGGTAAATCCTGGATGGAATTGCTGCCTTACCCTCGCAGAGGCAGGAATTAGCTCTAAGCAGGTGAAATGCAAACTGACTTTACAGAGGGATCTTGATGCTGAACAGGGACACAAACCCATCTAGCAGCACGACTTTGCATTACAGGCTTATAGCTCTTTTTCAGGACGATGGAGAGACAATTAAGCAACTTGTTCAAGAATCCAGAACAATCCCCTGACAAGGAGTCCCAGCACTCTGACTTGCTGGTGTTATGCTTTCCATGGAGGATCACCCTCTCATTCCTTTGGCTATCAGTGTGCATTACTGAATATTCAATTTGTGATTCACGGGACTACAGTGGGGTTTAGTTTGCCTCTGGATCAGAGATGAAATTTCTGAATAGAGCTTTGTGGCTTGGAGTGTTTAGTTTTCCTGTAACATCATTACTGAGTTAGCTACACACATCCTAGGACATCAATTCCAGATATGCTGCCAAAGATCAGATGAGATCCAAAGGACTGCATTCATTAGCTGCCAAAAAATGCTGGGGGGAAGGGATAGAAAATTGCCTGCATCTGTGATAGTGGAGAAAAGAAACACCACGCAGTTGAATATGAAAATACAAGCAAATATTTACACAAGTTAAAAATGAGTGTGGCAAACCAAATTTTATTTTCAAAACACAAATAAACTTCTGGATGTTAGAGAGAAGGGATTTTCGAACAAAGCCTTATAAAAGCACTAAAGGAATATTTTCACCTGATATTTAGGTAACATTTTCATTTGCTTACTTTTGTACTTTGTTCTTGTAGCACTCTCCCAGGAAGAATGGAAGGCGCTTTTCTTGATTGTTCCATTGTAGTGCCTGAATATCCTGTATTCTCCACAGATGGAGCTGTACATTAACAGAGCTGAGTTTGTACAAACAGCTCAATCAATGTAACACAGGGATTAATCATCACATGCCTGATTTCCCATAAATGCTGGGGAGAAAAACAGGGGCTCACAAGGAGATCCTTTTCAGCCCTCACAGGAGTTACGTGTTTTCCAGCCTCTTAAGGTACTTTGGCCTTCAATGGAGCAGAAAACGTTCAATCTTTTTACTGGTTGTCCCCCCACCTGAGTCCCTGAAAGCAGCCTGAAGGAGCTGGGGCACTCAGCTGCTTCCTGGCACTGACTGCACTGATGTTCACTGTGCACACACACCCCCTGTGCCAGGGCACCCTCACTCCAAAGCTGCTTTATTTTACAGCTTCCCCCTCAAAGGCAGCGTTTCATTGCTGGGGCTGCCTGGGCTGCTCCTCCAGCAGCTGCTCAGAGCATCCTGCTCAGGAGCTGCAGCCTGCATGAAGCTGCATCCTGCATGGAGCTGCATCCTGCTCAGGAGCTGCAGCCTGCATGGAGCTGCATCCTGCTCAGGAGCTGCACTGCTGCCCCAGGAATTGTGATCACACCAAAGGCTGCCCATTAAAGCAACGTGCTCTGCTATCCCTTGCTCCCTGACAGATGAATTATTCCAATTACACAGCTCTGGTGGGTTTCCCTTCCATTCTGTGTACCTTTGCATGGTTAATCTGAGACATGTAACTTCAACAACGACACAATTCCTGGAACTGGGAACAGAAGCCCAACTGTGCCAAAAAATGCAAAGCAAAGAGTCCAGTTCTATTGTCTGTACATTGCTGCTAGCACACTGTTAGCTAATGCAATCTCATCTTTTTTTAAATAACATCTGTCATTTTAAACACACACACACAAAATTTTAGGGTAGGGTTTCCTTCCTGTAAGAAGAGCCAGTCTTATGCATTACTCTTCAAACTTAAAATTTGAATTTTTCTCCTAAGTTACTTTCTATAAACTCTTCAAAAGTGGCTTCAAAAGCCCTGTGCAATAGTGAGAGGGGAAGCAGAATAAAGAAGCTTTAAGATGTTACTTAATACAAGTTGGATTCATAGCATTAGTCTGTCAAAACTTTGGACAGTAAATTAAAAAAAAAAACAGTTCAAAGTGAACACAAAAGAGAACACACATGAATTCCCATAAGTTTGTCTGCCTAATGGCTCTTGTGTAAGTTAAGTAACTGTTTAACATTGTCTTTGAAAACAAACAGATAATTTATTTTGCTGATAAATTAATATATTAAGTTCATTTTGTTTGGTACTAAATTTTTAAAGCACATAAAAGTGTTTTAGAAAAAAAATACACATAATATAAAAAGCTAGAAAGGACCTAATATATTTAAAAAAAAAAAAAAAAAAAAAAAGGAAGGATTTAAAAGATTCTGTAAAGTTATTTCAGTATCAGTCAAGTCCCAGGAAGCTGCTCACCCTTGCAATAGAAACAGAAGAAGTTTCATGGCCCCCTGTTACTCCTGGCAAGCCCATTCCTAGCCCTGTGCTGACAGGAGTTTGCTTCCTCTCCTACAGCCCCTCAGCTCTGGCCAGACAAGCAGGCAAGAGCAGAAAGACAGAGATTTCTGTCCATATTCATCATAATCCTGATTTTTTTCTGTATCCATCATAATCCCACACATTTACCCGTCAGGGTAACTCTGGCCAGAGCTGCCAATGGATACCCAAGTGCCAGGAAGCATCATGGACTTACTTAAAAGCTCATCCTGAGAAAGTGGAAGACAATTCAAAGAAAGAAATAAAGGAGGGGGAATCTTTCAGCTCCTCTATCCATGAGCCAAAAGGAAAAGGGACTCTTGGAACTGCATCTGAGCCTCTCAGAAGGCAGCCAGCACTGCCCAAACACAGGGTGGCTTAGAACGTGCTTCAAAGGAAACCCTGCAGAGCAGAACATCCTCCTGACTGACCCTTCACAACAGCTGTAACTCCTCCCCATTCTCCCTCACACCCAGAAACTCCTTTTTTTTGTACAAGCCCAATAAATTTCCCACTTCAGAAAGAGGATGGAACACGTAGTCCTGCTAACCTCTAAAAACCTGCATTGTTAAGCTCTAGCTTCCTGTTTTACAAATCACCTTTGGCAATCCCAAGCAGCCACTTAGCAGAATAAAAACATAACTATTACTTTTATAAATAGAAGTGATGCATCCAATCCTTTTTGCTCTATTAAGTAACTTAACAAAATGGCAAAGGAAACAAAATTGCCCTTGTTTGGAATGGTAAGTGCATCTTGAAAAGTTTGCTCCCCTTGGACTGTGGAACACGGGAGAGACCCGAAGGACCTGCCCTCTGATGACCACGAGCTCTACACCAGCCACTTCACCTGAGCCGAGCCTGATGCTGTTTTGGTTTTTACCTTTATTCTTTTATATATTCCCTGCATTCTTTACACACATATTTGTAGCTTTGTAGCTTCTTATTGTAGCTTAGCTTCAGTATTTTCCTAGACAAAACACATTCTGAGGTCCCATGCTTAGCTCTCCTTAGAATCCAAGGCCAAAAACCAGCTCTTTGAGACATGTTTTCATCAGCAAAGTACAGACCCATCTAGGGGGGAATTGCATCACCACTTGTGCTGCTAATTAGTGGTTTTTTTGTCAATTATGCTAATATACCAAACTTATAAAATCATCTGCACCCCTGTGGGGGCTGGACTTTTGTGGATGTTTCTCCGTAACTGCCCCTGGAGGTCTCCAAATAAAAACCACCCTTTGTATTACCTCCTATATTCTAATTATCTCAAAAGTGTTTGTTGTTTCATTAGGCTGAAAAAGGCACCAAGCCTTAGAAATTCACAAGGAAGTTTGGAGTGTGAAAAGCAAACACAGGGAGCACTGCCGAAAGGTGGGACTGAGTCAAAACCAGATGAAAATCGATGAAGGAGTCAATTCCCAGCCTGCTGCAAAGCCCTGCTGGTGGGACAGCTGGGGGTGGCAGGTGCAGTGTGACAGTGGCAGCAGGTGAGCAGGTGAGCAGGCACTGCAACATCTGCCTGCCCCTTCCCCCAGGGGTTCTGCACATCTGCAGGGCCCCGCCGGCCACGGCTGCTCCGGGAGCGGGGCTGGGGCAGCAGGGCCCTTTCCATGCCCCAGGACTGAGCTCCAGGGTCAGACACCTGCTCCCCTCGGCACACGGGAACTGCACGGCACCGTCACCTGGGGAGAGAGCTCCTGCCAGGGTCCCCTGCTCAGCATCCTGCCAGAATTCTGCCAGAGCCCCCTGCTCAGCCCTGTCTGAATCCCCTGCTCAGCCCTGCCACATCCCCCTGCTCAGCCCTGCCTGCTCTCCTTTGCTCAACACTCTCCTGTGCAAGGCTGTCCATTTGCTCCAGGCCCGAAGGCGATTTAGTTTTAGACATTAGTGAGTGAAAAAGGTCTCTATGCTGTGCGGGAACCTTTCCACCTCAGGGTCTATAGGACAACTTGAGTAAAAGAATGATCACTTTGTTTTTACTGGTAGGAGTTTTGCCTCTGCGAAACAGCTACACACATTAAAAAAAAAAAAAAAAAATCTCAGAGGGCCAAAACTTCATCTCCACCGGTAAAAATACTCTGGAGAGAGACCTGAAATGTCTTTATATATTTACATAAATGCAACAACACTCTCTCCTTAAATGCCCTGTATAAAGGCAGGAAAAGAACTCAATCTCCTCTGTATTTTATTTGACAAAAACAACAGTATTTGCTTGTTTGCATGATATTTACTACTCTTGTTTGTGTGATATTCATTGCTCTCTTCTCCAACACCCTTGATCTTAGAAAATTGAAACTTCTATTAATTAAGAAAAGTTCATTAGTTCAACAGATTCATTAACCTTTGTTGGGAAATGTACACTGAGCACCAAATTAATCAGCATTCAGAAATCAAGTCGCAATTTATCTCTCTGCATATTATTTTTTAAAAATGCTTTTTGATATAGATGTACATAAACCCAGCTGACATCATTCTGGGAATTCTTATTTCCTACTCTAATTCCCTAGTGGTCAGCTCTCATGTAAAAATATGGTTTTTTAGCTTACTTAAACAAAAGACTAATTTGAGAAACCACCTGGGATTTCCAACCTGTTTTCAGACATTATTAATTCACAAGTATTGGGCTGTGCCCTCCTCTGACTCCAGCAGTGCCCGCTGAAGAAATGCTCCTTCTGCCAAATTAGCCCAATTCCCACTGATGAACCCCCTCCAGACCCGTGTGGTTCTTAATCACTTTCCACCAAATTAATTCATTTATTTCAAGCTCAGCTTTTACCTATCAGGTCTTTACCAAACAGCTTCATTTTCCTTGGCAGGGCATGGCGGGGGCTGTGATGATGCCAGGCCCATTTTACTCTGGTTCTTTTTGGCTGTGGATAAATCCCAAAAAGCTGCATCACATCAAGATGGTCAGGCTGGTGATGGCTGAGGATGCCCACCCATCCCTCAGGTCTCTTATTTATATTTTTTTTCCATGACTCCACCAGATGTTAATAGTCCTGACTGACCTTTTTTATGACCATTTCAACTTGGTTCATTACCCAAAAAGACGTGAAAAGCAGGTTATTTTGACCAGTATTAAATTATTACAGTGCAGTATTAGAGCAGTATTAAAATCTTAGTGATATTTAATTTTAATTTTTCTCCCGGTTCCATAGTTAAGGCCACAGAGCTTATGCCACTGTTTTACTATTTGTCATGAACGTGAAAAGCTGACTCTACTGCAAAACCTTTGTTCCTCATAAAAAATAAGGGCAGCAGCCTTTGGACCTGGGCAAGACAAGGCTAATTTAGGATCGATCAAGTCCTTTCAGTGGTAGCATCGACACAGGTGCCCTTGCAGCAAAGGCCAAACCCATCATCACTTCATCATCATGTTTGTCTCAGAGCCCCCTCTCACTGCCTTCCAACTTCTAGTCACTAATTTTTGGCACATTTGAACCAAGAATTAACATCTCTGTAGTTCCCTTTATCACTGCGTGCTACATTTTAATATAAGGATATTTCAAAGTGGTGTTGCCAGCTGCATGCAGTTTCCAAACAGCACGGAATACATTATTGGTGGGAAGATAAAGTCGGATTGAAAACTGCTCACAAGACGAGTATCGAAGAGTTAGCACTTTAAAATACTTGTTTCACAGAAATCAGCACATTTATATCAGACAAAAGGAGCTTGGGAAAAATTTCTCATCTTCAATCACATGTAGCTTACATTGAATTTTCTATTTCAAACGAGTTTCAGTCTGAAGAGTTTCTATAATCTTTAGCAAGATCCTAATTTCAGAAGAAACACTAACTCATTTTTAACAAAGTGATAATTATAGTTGCACAGGAAATAACTGACAACTAATTGTATTATATTTTAGCTGCTGGTATTCAGAAACTGTCAAACCTGCAAAGAGCATTGCACTCAATCCAAGCATTTATCCATTACTCTTTACTAACTTTTTTCAACATTTCACTAAACCTTGTCTGGTGAAACACTGCTCTGTTGGCCTAATTCCATAATCTCACCTATGCTATTAACTACTAGAAACTAATTAGCAATAGTAAAGCCCATGAAGCCTGCTATAAATAAGTTTCTTTCTCCTTCTGGTAGCAAAGAAGGAACTTTGTGTGAAAATTTCATAGGAACACATGTTGCTTATCCCCATCTAAAAGCTGGAAACAATTCATGGAGATGCTATGCAGAAGCTTCATCTTCCAACTCCTACTTCACCACATCTGTGATAAATTCTGATGCAATACAAAGACATATATTAGTTTAAAATGTTGGGAGGTAGTTTGCTATTTTATACTGATAACTGGCTTTCTGTCCCAAGGTTTATCTCTATATCTGTCAAATTTTAAGTAGTGTAAAATGTAATCCTGTACCAACACGGAGCACGACTCAGATGTGGGATTCCATCACACCAACCCCTCAGAGACAAAAATGCAGTGTCCTGACTGCACACACAGCGAGTTCAGGTGTGCTTAAGACAAACTTGGTGCTTCAGAAGAGCACAACAAGGAGTGCAGTCAGAAAATCCCCAGTCCCCACAGGCTGGAAAGGCAGGGAGCTGCATGACTCTCTATTGTTATAAATTGTGAAATCGGTCACCTCTGTGGGTCACCTCCCCAAGACCAGTGACCCCATGCCAAAGGTCGCCAGTGTGGCCAAGTCTTGCAGCTAGCTGAACATAAATCTCCCATCTCCCTCCTCCTGCCCCTTTTGCTTTTGAATCTACAGAGCAATCTGGGCAGACTTCATTCTTTTCTCCTTAGGGAAGTCAGACTCTATTGCATGTGCTCTCTTTTAATAGAAACATTGGATACCACATCCCCAGAGAACCTTGAAATCTTGCAGTTAAATGGAAAGAATACACTTGACCATGGATCTTAGACTGATGGAGGTACACTTCATGCAAGTAATATAAATAAAATATTAATTCTGAGGTAATGGGAAAAGTGCCTTCCTAACTTTTCTTTCAATTTTAAAAAGATCGAGGCTTCCTTAGCTCAAGAGGAAAATTCCAGCAAGTTTTGATTTTTTATAAAAGCAATAAAAGACTTAGAAAAAAAAAAAATAGAGATCTTCTCAGGTCCTCAAAGGTATTTAGGCATTTACCTCTCTCCTAAAATTAGCAGTCACGCAATTCTGCAAATGCATCTGAAATATGGTTCCTTGCCAATTTAAATGAGAACTGTGCACACCCTCCCCAAACTAGATGTAGAGCTTAAATTTTAAATAATGCAAATACACTAAACATATGAAACTCTAGAGCAGCTCGTGTGGATGGTTAGGTACACCCATCTCCACACAAATTTCAATTACTAGTCAGCATTTGGGAGTGTTCTGGGGAGACACACAACTTATATTTGTGCTGTTATAGACCTGGAGCTGATTTTGTGGAGGTCATGCTCCAAGGCAGAATTGCACCAGGCAGAGTTTAAATCAAGAGGGTGTCTCACATCTGCTGATGAATCACAAGTGCCCCATCAGCCCATCTGCTGGAGGCGAGGCACCGAGCGAGGTTCTGCTCTGAGCAGCTCGTCAGGATTAGCTCCCCTCGGCCTCAGGAACTACCAGTGGACTACATATTTACAACACTGGGCATGGGTTTAGCAAGAGGAAAATTCATCTTCATCCTCCCATAGTCTTTCACCTAACAGAGTCTCCAGTGAAGGGAAAGGGCAAGTGAAGTGCGGCTTCATTTCTGGCTAATTACAGCACGCTGATATTTTTATAAAACTGAGTTAATGGCTTGATATTCCTCAAGCAGTCTCTATAGTAAAAAAAACAAAACAACAACAACAAAAAAAAAAAAAAAAAACCACCAAAACAAAAACAAACCCCCCAAAAACCCCAAAATTAAAAAAAAAAAACAAAACCCAAAAACAACAACAAACAAACAAACCAAAACATCAAAAAACCCAAAAAACCCCAAAAAACAACTAGCAAATCAATGGTAAGCCATTTTTAAAACACAGAAGTACAGTTTTATTATGTTCTGTAAGAGGATAAAATCACAACCTGGAAAGGAGTTAACTCGAGACATCAAGTCTCTTGTTCACATTTGCTGTCAGCCGAAGATTCGATGGGGCCAAACCCAGCAGAACCACCTTTGTGCTGTTCTAGATAAAGTTCCTTGAATTGAGTCAGAGTAGATGAGAGAAGAGGTTTCTATCACTACACTTCGATCCACCTGAGCAGACTCCAGGCAGCTGAAGCTCTCCCCGTGCCGTGGAGGTCACCAAACCATCACTTCCCAGCCCAGGGCAGAGAAGTGCTGCACTGCACCAACAGAGCACCATCACCTGGCCACATCCCTTCCACTGCCCCAAGTACTTCACTCAGGATGCAACAGCAGCTAAGGAAATAACCAAAGATGGCCAATAGACCCATGAACCTCAGGGGCTTCAAGCATGGCTCCCATGCTGCAGCCCTCCCCCGTGCTTGAATTGCACTGCTGTGATCCAAATCTGCATAAATACAGGAAAATGTGAGTGAAAGGAGCCTGCCCGTGCTGGGGCACTGCTGGACAGAGATGCAAATCCAGCCCAAGCCCACCTCTGTGGGAACAATCATGGGCAAAACTGCCTGGGAGTTCATTACCCCTTCTCACTCTCAGCTTCTTCGTGCAGGACACTCCCTTCTGCCCATGGAAACATTTTGGTGTGAGACTCTGAGATTCAGGGTGTGACTCTGCTGATCTGTAAGGGCCTTCCATTTCCCACAGCCCCTCAGAGGTCCCACACAACAGACTGATCCCAGTTCCTTGCCAAAGTCACCCATCTCTCCCAGGGTATGTGCCCCTGGGGCAGGGTCAGAGCCATCCCACACAGCCTCCCTTGACCCCAAGATGTCCCTCTGCTGGACCTGAGTGGCAAAAGGGTCTCGACAGCAAAGGTGCTGCCACTTTTATGTTATGGGAATCTCTGCCCTGGGCATGGGGAAAGTGAAGGTCAACGAAAATACTGAAGAAAACTCCAGTACTGGAAGGATTCTCACACCTAGCACAGGTCTGGGGCTCCCAGCTGCTGTGGCATTTATGACCAAATAAATAAAACCTCTCTGTGTTGTAACAGTCTTCAGGTAAGCAATGACACTAATTGGGCAAGGGAGCTCCCCTCTGATACCTGAATTGCAGCACACATTAAAAAAGAATGCTAATGAGATTATAATAAGATAGTGCATTTACAATGCCACCTTTGTTACAGAGTAAAAAAGACTGCAGAGTGCAACGAGTCAGAAATGTAATAAGAAAGAGATACTGAGACATTTTTACCCTTCTACTACTGAAATTATGTCCCCATAATACTTAAAGAATAACAAAGACGATATTTTGCTCAATAGAGGATTGCAGAGAGTAGCAAGGAAAATATGGCAGAGGTTGGCAGTAAAGTCAAAGTTTACAATCTGTAACACCTCCATGTCTTGATATAAGAATTACTTTTATTGGAAATGTTATACATTCTTCACAGATTGCACCTATATTGCAAAAAAACCTCTGGCAAACAGAATACAACTGCCATGTTAGAGCAAAGCACCAGCAGGAAGAAAATGGAAAAGCAAACATTTCTTGCTAAAAACCCTTATAATAAACCATGGCATGCACATGGCTGTAGAGCTGATATATCCTACACAAGGACATGAAACCTGCTTGCAAACACACCTACTACCAAAAGTTAAAACAAAAAAATTGAGGAAGATTTCTTCCATTGGTATGCAGCCCTAGCTCAAGGTGAACTTGAAATCCTAAATTACAGCAAGCAAAAAGGGTCAACAAAATTTACTGAGAGAGCAAATTAAATATGCTGGAACAATGAGAAAGCTCCAGAATCTAAAGTTAATCCAAGTGTAAGATGGTGGGGGTTGCAAAAACGTACATTCTCCTCTTTGTCTAAACAAAACCACCACATAACCTGTAATTATTATCCTTCTGCTCTTTGTTAAAAGAAGTGTTAGGGATCTGAAGGATTGGTATAAATGGGAAGAAAACCTCCTCAGGTCATTCATAAGAAAATCTTCATAATCTGATTGTGCCCCCATATTTAAGGGACTGCCTTTACTGAACCAAACTAAAACACCCAAAATGCTTTTTAGGACACAAATTTTAAAGCAATTTATGCTCACAAAAAAAAAAGGTAAAAGTTATCCATTTTTTTGATTACCATAAATCTGTCACCTAAGTTGTATAACAGGTCTTTTTCCTAAACTGAGGAGCTTATGACTGGAAGACACAGTGAAAGAACAATCATAAAGGACATAAAATAATCCTATGCAAAGGTTTATGAATATTGGCTATTTCTAATATTCATCTCTACAGTGATTTTACATAACTTCTCTTTATTGCATATTCATTTTTACTGCATATTCATTTTATCAATGTCAAGTGAAAATGAATACCCTCAATTGATGCTAGAGGGTCTTCCTTTCCCCCCCCCCCTTCTTCTTTGTAAAATCCTTTTCCTTTTCACCTTTCCACTTGTGTAAAACTTCAGGCTGCAGCAGTTCTGTTCTGTAGCATATTTAGTGCCATTGAATCACAGCCTCTCACGACCTGGGCAAAACAAGTCATTGTAATGACACCTTTTTGCTACACTATATTTATTTGCCAGCAGGATCCCAAATGGCAATTCCTGCCACAACACGGCTGCTGCTGCTGTTCCCCGTCCCCACAAGGAAGGGACAAATGCAGAAATTTCATTATTTATAGTACTCACAGAAGAAAGCACAGGAAATCTTTTTCATGACCCAAAGAGTACTGGAAATTGGCTGCCCTGACAATGCCAGTCTCAAGAGCACACCAGTAAAAACACTCAAGCACTCATTACAATAAACACCATCCCTCATCAAGGAAATTAATTCTGGAGTAATTTTGATGTATGTTGATCTGCAGGGCCCTTATTTGAGGGTGTAATATCACACTGCTTTATTCTTTATAGAACATATAAAAAAATCTGTGTGACTGTGAAAGACAGTAGGAAGAAAATTGCATCAGGAGAAGAAGGAAACAGGTTTTGCAAGAGCAAATAAACAGGTTTGTGGGTTTTTTTAAATTTCTTTCTTTCCTTGCTCTGATCTTCTACGTGATCAGCAAAGCAAGACGACTGTTTTAAGATTTGTGCAAGTTTCCTACAATATTATACAGTCTTGACATACCCAAATAAATCAAAAGGGAGTATAAATGTATTAAAAATAATCACACTACTGAGTATTAAACCACTGTAAAGCACACACCTTCAGGTACTACTTGATAGAAGCCCTTACTAAGAGATGTCTGTTCATCTCTAACAAAGAGAGACTGAATCAAAATACATCCAGACAAAAATCATTCCAGCACCACAGAAGACAAAAGAGAACATTTGCCTTAGCAAAGACAAAAGGTGGTAATTCAGTACTAAACATGAAGAAGGTGATTATTTTCTGTCTCAGAACTGGGTGCTTGGGGTTATTTCCTCCCTTGTGACAAAGTGCTGTCAACATGAACAAAGAAGACAAAAAATTGCCCCATCCGTAAAAAAAAAGTATTAGATGAGCCTTTTAAGAACTTGAAGGACTTGGCAAAAAAAAAAAAAAAAAACACAAAAAACCAAACAAACAAAAAAAAAACAGTAAGAGTAAGCAAATAGTTTAAAAATTAATTTGTTTTCTGGAAACATTTCTTCTCGGTGTTCATTTTCTTCATATAATGTTTCTTGCTGGTATATAAATACAGCTTTCTTCATGCATTTAGTCTAAGCTGAGACTTCCATTGTTTGGATAATATAATTTAACATAAACACACCACCCAAGTGATCTCTTTCCAAACAAAAAACTTTGAACTCCACTAAAGATTCTCAAAATTTTGCACATGGCTGTTTTGCAGTGAGCACCAATGAATTAACAAGAATGCAAAAGACTTTTGTTTTGTTTATTGAAGGGGAAAAAATCCCAAACAAACCAGCCAACATTTCTCCACAGATTTCAAGTTTTCATTGTATTATTCCCTATACAGCATATTGTAAGACAGTGGAAAGAGCTGAAATATTTCTTAAAGACAGGAGGAAGGAAGGGGTATAATAATAGAAGTTGATTTCCAAACTGATGATCTTCAAATGGTTTCTATTCCTACACATCATAACGTGCCTGTATTAAAGAATCACCTGCTCTACCTGTAAATAATGGAGTCACATAAACAAATCCAACAATGTAAAACCAAGCTCACTTAGGAAGATGTGTCCATTTGCTCTTAAAACATCCTGGCACTATATTCCCTCTAATTTCCAGTGTGTATGGAGAAAATGAATAAAAATTATGATACAAGCTGAGTGAACATCCCATAAAATGAAATTTGCTTGATCTCAGAAGGCCCCTACAATCTTCACACACCAGTTCCCCTTTCCTCCAAGCAGCAACTGCTGTGTGCAAAAATTCTCAAGGGGAGCAGTCTCCAAGTTCCCCCATCAGCACAAGTATAATTTACAGGAGAAACAGCTGCTCACATGCAGGAAAAGGGCAAAAGCTTTAAAATCCACCCAAGAGAGACAAGGTTTAACTGAGCCTCTCAGGGAGGGACAGCTCCTCCCAGGTCCCCTGAGCCCCAGTGCTGCTCACAGAGTTTGTGCTTCTTTTGCTGAGCACCTGGAGCTCCAGGAGCTGCATCCAGCCCTGCCTTTAAGCCACACTACACCCGGCAGTGCAGGCAGCATCAGCTGAGATGGAGGGCTCAGATCTGACTCTGATGAAGAGAACCACCCAGGCAAACAGCTCAGTGCCTCATGGAATTAAATAAAAAACAACAGGAGCAGCAGATACCACGGAGGACAACTAAATTCGCTTTCAAAAAGCTGCTGAATTGAAAAGCAAGCTAAATTCACTGGCTAAATTATTTACAATTATATCATTTTCAAAGGCTGATTTCAATTACAAAGCGTTTGATTGTGCTGGCTTCACCTCAGATCATCCCTTAAAACTGCTCAAATCCACCTGAATCAGATGAAATTCACCTAAAATCTGCATCAAGATTTCACTGCAGCTTTTGAAACCCACATATTCCATCCAGGGATACTTTGCAGAGCAGTTCTCCCAGGTCCCTCTGCTCCTCCCTGGGCACTGCCTGGCCCTGCGTGGTGGGCAGTTTGGGGTGGCTGCAGGGGACACACAGCAAGGCCCACACTCTCCGGGATATGGCTGGGACACAAGGAGAGCCCAGCTCTAGGACTGTGCCCTCAAACTCACAGTTTTGAAGGAATGCATTTAAATTCTGTGATTTTTACTGCTCTATCAGTTATCCCATACATGAGTAACCTGCTTCAACATCAAACCCACATCCAAAATTCATTTGCTTTTCACTGTCTCCCCAACTTCAGCCCACTCAGTTCGATAACCTTTCTTTCAGAACAAGTCTTAGCTGAGTTTTTCTGCTCGTGGGGAAGGCTGCTTTATATCCTGGTACCTCCAAGGGCTAAGAATGTGAATCCTGAAACATGGAACCACTTATAACATCATACACAATTCGTGGCTTACAAGGCTTAATATGGAAACCCTTAAAATTCTCTACTTGTTTGTAGAAGATCACTCATAATCTTCTATTCAAAACCAAAAACTTTTGTAGAGATTTACCATAATGACAGATTTTTTATGTTTCTGACAAGTTTCACTTTTCATGAAAAGAGTTTAAATAAAACTCTGGGAAATGTTTACAACTCCCTGAAATCCCATTTATACCAGCTTCCTTCTGATGTCAAATTATTATTCCAGTTGCCTTAGTTACATCATTTCAGCATCTCAGACATGGATACCTCTGTCTTATCTCCACAGATAGAATTTAGAAAATTCATCATTTCTCTATGCATGGAGTCTTTATTTCCAGAATGTTGCTCACACATTGGTGGATTCATTTATTTCTGTACTTAGGGCAGATAAGAGAGCCACTGAGCGCAAAGAATTTCTCTGGAAGATTTACACAAACACTGCTCCTACCAGCTGGAGGCCTGAAATAGCAGCTTAAGGTGCATTTTGCTGTTTCCAGCATAGCTGGACATCCTGGCTGTTAATGGTGCCACAAAGCTGCTCTTTGGTTACACAAAATCAGGCACAGCACTCTTTCCTAATTTACCACTTAACCACACATCTGCTCAAACCTCCTCAGCAAGCCGAGGCACGGTGAGGGAATTGCAACCAGATGTTTCTCCATGCACAAGTCAATAAACACACTGTATCCTTAATTTCCATGCTTTTTGTTCCAGATGTGGCACGCACCACCCAAAAACCACGACCCCAAACTGCCAGGGACGCCTGACTGCAACCACCCACCCGGCCTGGAGCAGGCTCCACCCGTCAGGAGGAGTTTATTAAAAGCTTGAAATGTCTCTAAATCTCCAGGGAAGGCTCACTTTAACACGTGGCATTGAGAGGTAAATGGTTGGTGGAACAGAGAAGCTCCTTCCTGCAGCCCCCTGGGACTGGAGGCTGGCTCAGACCAACTCCTTTATCATCCTCACACTAATTGTGATGCATCTCGAAATGATGAGATCTATTGTTAGAACAGGCCCTGCCAGCAGCTGGGACATGGTGATTAATAGAAATTTCTCTTTAATTCCTTAGGATGGAGAGGCCTAAAGTCACAGTTGAGCCCTGGACCCCAATTATTGGGTGATTAATGAAATTATAATTGCCACCCTTCCTCTCACATTCATCACCAGGTTTACTATTAATCATTAGAGATAAAGCACAGGAAAAAGAAAATATTTTACCAGCACTGTGCTACAGGCACATGGGAGAGCTGTATTTGGGTCAGGAAAATATTCTCTCCACCAAGCTGGAGCAAATGTGTGCTATTACCAACAACTTAACAGTGCTGATGGATCAAGTGAAGGTCAGGCTTGCTAACAGGAAACATTTTCTGCCTGATACCAACAGCTACACCTGATCCAGCACTCCAGACACAGATACAGACCAGTTGGCCATCAAGGTGCGAGAAACAGTTTTTACCATCCCTGCCAGCAAACAGAACAATCAGCCCCAATAACAGGATTCCCTTCTGAGTTATAAGGATATTTCTTTTATAACAATGTGACACAGAGATTCTGTAACTACCTTGTGTCTCTCTGTGGGCATGGACAGGCTTGGACCATTGGACCTACCCTCTGACATATTGTACCTATTTTCCAAGCCTGATTATTTCCAAAGACAACTCAAACTGGCCAACACAGTTCCAGCTTCAAAGGAATTGAGTATTTTTTTGACTGTGAAATATCCAGTTGAAAAAGGAAAAAAAAAAAACCCAACCCAAGAGTTGAGCTAGAGCTGCTTTAGCCCTGTAGCATTAATGTCAGGAAAGGTCAGAACCAAGCGTTTTTTTTTTTTTTTCCCCTTTTCGACTGATCAGATTCTATGAAAGAATAATTAGTTTTTCACAGATCAAGAAACTGTGCAAGGGAAGGAAATTAAATGCAAGTGAAGAAAAAGGCTGAGGCTCTTTTGTCTCCATTGGCATGAAAAGCTCTTGTAAAATTTAAGGGCTCCACTGGCATCAGCCCCCACGAGAGACTGCAGGAAGAAGAAGAAGGAAGATTTCCTTGTGGGCCACAAAGCTGTGTCCTCAGACAGAAACCAGGCAGAGGAAGGGACAAGTCTCCATTGTCCCCACCCCTGCAGCCTCTGCTCTTCAACACCTCAATGCATTTGTGTTCTTGCAGCTACACGGTGTAAACTAAACGAGTATTTACCTTGCACTGATCTGTATCAGGTGAAAAATCACCATAATTTAGATCTCATTTGTTTGTGTAATAAATGATTTGTTTATACTGAACGTGATGCTTTACTTCAGCTCCTTGAAATTTCATTAAATCACAAAACACTTGTGAGACCATGCCCAGGAAAGGCAGAAACAGCAAGTCTGCCACAGCCCTCTCCCTATTAACAACCAGAGCATGCAGCCACTTCACTGTGTTTACCGGCAGAAAGAAGTGATTTCTGTGATCAGCCACTCTTGAATATGTCTGAAACTCTGACTGCAGGTGCTTTTTTTAGTGCTGATTTAAGCAAACATTGCTCAACTGACATCCCGTGAGTTTTAAGCAGGAGGTGGGTGGGGACAGCGGTGCTGTTGAGGTTTCACAATGCTAAATTCCAGTCTCCGGGGCAAAATAAAAGACCTCACTAATCTTTGATGTAATTTATCTGAGCATATGCCAAAGTGCACTAAATTGTGTAAGGGAGGATAATAAATATCTCCAGTGCATGACAGAGAAGGAATGGAGAGCTGTGGAGTTCTATTGCTCTGTTCAATCAGAAGGTTGGGTCAGTTAATGCTCGAGCTCAAGGCTGAGCATCAATCTTGGCAGAGCTGTGACATCCCACAGCCTGGACACCAGGCAGCTCACGGGCTCTTTGCTGGGTGGGCATGATGAAAACAGGGCAGGAATTTACCAAAATAAGCAGAGAGCTTATTTTTGAAAATATTCCCGGTAAGCCAGCAAATATTATTATATTTATAAATGTTATTATTCTCATAATGAAATTGGATATTTACGGCTTCCAATTAGAAACCAGCAGATAACAGACAGAGCTGTAAATTGGGTTAAAGATTTGGCAGAATAATCCAGATTTCTCTTGCTACAAATTACAAAAAGAATGCCCTACCATCATTTCTTAGTCTAAGAACTATATATTGGATACTAGGAAGCCTCTGCCTTCCTGTACCTGGAGTACTGCTAAAAACAAAGGAGAATTTATTGTTTTAGTTTGTTTTTTTTTTTTTTGATTTTAACTTCCACAGCAGAATAAAATCCCCCGTTCTTCTTTCCCCCAATTCACGAGTGATAATAATTTCTTAACAAACTAGTGCAGTCTCACCTAAATGCTAGGGAAGATTTTAAAGGCATACTAATATTCTGATAATTCAGTGCTGAGATGACTTTTGCTGTGCTAATATTTAGTCAATGCAACATCTTTAATCAATTACTTTCTAGGGAAGATCCCAAACTTTCATGCTTACAGTTTGTGTTTAATGTTTTGGTGAACACACCTTACACCAGAATCTCTTGGATTGGGGCATCTACTTCCATCCAGCTTTTCCAGTCATGCACAGCATTCCTTGTTTCTCTTACACACACACACAACTTTACTCAATGCTGTATTGGTGAGGGAAATCCCATAGATATAATCACTGAAATATAGTTTACTCATCAGAACAAGGAAATTGCTTTGCAGAGATTAATCCCATATGTAAAAAGAAATTGATCCTTGTTATCCTTCTCTCTGGATTCCTCAGGAAAGTGAGAGCTGCCTGGACCACAGGAGGGTTCAACACATGGAATGTGAAGTTCCTGCTTGGGTCTGTTACTGGTGGCTGCTGGTTCTTGGTTCCAGTGTAACCCAGGGTGGGAGGTGCAGGTGGTAACAAAAGATTAACTTGATAACCAGAGACATGGTTTTAACAAACCATAGAAAGATGAACTTAGAAAGAAGCCCAAATTCAATAACTTCTTGAATAGATTAACTCCAGCTTTCTAAATAATACAGAACATATTAGAAAGGGCCACATTTATACTGGCTTTAACAGCCCCAGGAGGGAAACTACAGTGGTTGCCTTTGATCTATTGGCCTATATTAAACAGTGATGTGCTGGAGCATTGGGAAATGCCCTAATTTATTCCTGGAAAATACGTATGCATATTGTCAGATGGAACATTCTTTATGCTGCACTGGTGTATTTTATGAGACTGATTAAAAAAAGTAAAAGGAGGCAGAGAAGTGTGTCATCCATCCCAAATTGAACAGGCTGGCTGGCTAAATGGCTGAGGAGCAATTTTGATTGAAATTCTTTGCATCAAGATATTCACTTTATTTTGTCCTACAAAACCCTCCTTTCTGAGCTCAGAAGCAAAGTAAAAAAAAGGGGTGCACAAAAAGCAGCCAATTCCAGATCACAGATGGTACGAGGGGAAATAGGAGTGCCCAACACTTCCTAAGGTACAGACAAAGAGCTGCTCATGAGCTGCCACTCCTGAGAAAACCCTCAGCCCTGCAGGGCTCCTCCAGCTTGGGTTTGGGGTGTGAAGGGGCAATAAAAGCAATGCCATGACACAACCACAGTGGGAGCTTTGCTGAGCTCTCAGCACACCTGTGGGAACTGTAGAGCCTGGTACCCAGCCATGCAGCTCATAAACATCCTGGATTTTAGAGTGCTACACCTGCACCAGAGCTATTCCACCTGCACTGTGAGCTCCATGCACATTCCAGCACATTCAGGAGTTTAACACGTGCTAGTTTAAAAGAACAGAAAAAAAAGCCTGCCTAAGACAGGCAAAGAAATACAGCTCTGCTCTCAAACACTAGATCTGTCTGCCTTTTTCACTTTCTTTTTTTTTTCTTTCCCCTCAGAGCAGAAATGGAAAATAGAGGAAAAAAAAAATTTTTCCTTTGCGTTTTCTAAAATTGAATTTTCCCCGTTTCCCACACATCCTCTCACTGCACCACTTTCTGTAAGGGGCAAATGCTGAACATCCATTTCTAGTCAGGAGAATTTAATACTATTCCATCAGTGGAGGCAGTTTGCATTTATACTGTCAAATTTTTGTTTTTGAGGAGAAATGTGAATTCTCCTTGCTAGCCAGAGTAGCTGTGGACATGAATAGCAGCCTAACTGCCTCTCTCTGCAAAAAAAGCCCCTGCCTTGTTACCAGCTGAAATTGTAATCAGAGTTCCCTCCCAGCACAGATACTGTAGGTGTGCTGTGCTAGTCACTGCTGTTATTATAAACGACATTTCAGGAATTGAAAAAATTGCAGCTTGTCAGTTGAGACCTCTAATCGTTTTCCATTCAGCAAAAGGGTTTAGCAGGGCTGCTGGTAAAAGGAGGAAAAACAGATTCCCTTCCTGCTAATCTCAGAAAGACACAAGTGGTCTAAATTAACAATTATCTCAGACATGGAGGGAGATTTCTAATAACACTGCATTAGAATGAGAGTTGGTGTGTTCTGATGGGAGTTTAATAACCCCAGCCAGCCCCAGGCTGCCCGGGATATGGGCAGCAGCTCCACGGGAGGGGAGCAGGACTGTCCAAAATGAGACACAGAGTCCTTGGTGCCACCCACACTGGTCCCTCCCTGAGCAGAGTGACCTTGCTGAGGGTTCAAGGGCACGTGAAACATCACCTTAGGTGCACACCTAAAGCCTGGAGAGGCCACAGGATAAACTGACTCCAAGAACAAAAGCTGTTTATATGTCCTGTGTAGCCCAAGAGGAGCTCCTGTGCCTGGTGTTGTTACTGCAGTCCTAAATGGAAAGCCATTTAAATATAATCCCCTATGATAAGTTCAAATTGCTCCCTGAAATGGAATAAATGAGAAGGATGGTTTAAGCTTTCAGATGTTTAACTAGGTATTTCTACATATAATAACATGCTTGTTGCTGTCTGTGCTTGAAAAGAGAACTTATGTTCATAATCTGAAGTACAAGTTGCATTAGAACTCTTCAAACAATTTAATAGCCTTTCTAGATGATAGCCTGCATTAGAAATAAACATTCAGGAATAATTCAGAGTACAAGCAGATAACTGTGAGATAAGCAGTGAAAAAAGATAAGGGACATGATTAATATTAAAGCTGTTGTAGTGGCCTCCTGGGGAGGGGGGAAAAAATAATCACTGTTAACCATAGACTCGAAACATCATCTTCAAAACAAACCAGAGAAACCTCAACCTCTTTTCCTAACAATCATGATAATAATTATCAAATATTATAATTCTCTGTGCAGGATCTGAGCCATTCAAGTAAAGGAGAGCATCCCTTCTCTCCAAACTGCTGCAGCCCCAGCCCTGCTGTCAGAGCAAGTTGAAATCACACTGCCCACTTAGCCAGGAAATCAGAGCTCCCCTTCCTTCACACGAAGCACTTCATCCTCTGGCAAGCACTGCACAAAGTCCAAAGCGCTGTAGGAAGAATGGCTGTGTAATAAAAGTGTAATTGAAATGGCTGCACTGCTGCCTCATTTCATTACTCACACTGGCCTCTGCTTGTTAAATTTTAAGATCTCTTGGGAAACCAGTGCATAATATAACAACACTCCAGAGTGTCAAAACAACCCCTGCTATGATTTATCTCATGCATGACATCAAGGATCTATTTTAAAGCAAAGATTTTACCAGTGAAACAAGTCTTTAAACTTTTCCAGTTCCCTGAATTTAAGGAACGTAGACTAAAAATTCTGGGCAAATTTAAGGAATTTCTACGGTTCCAGTTGACTTTGCCTTCCTGAAACATTTTGAGTCTCCTTGCTCCTTTGCATTTCCAAAGTCATTATAAGAAGAAAATCTCATCTAGGTCTCCTGAACAACAATTAGTATAAGAAAACAAAATTTCATCAAGGAGGCAACTAACAGAAGAAAAAACAAACAGACAAATACAAAATCCAATTAGAAGCTTAGAAACTCTTTGTTTTAAAGTAATTTTAAAGTTCCATTCAATACACAGGGATTGCAAATGCTTGTGTGTGACACACACCAACATTTCAGGGAAGGATATCTGGATACCCAGCACACCCCTCCTGCCATGGGTGCTCTCTTGGGCCACCTCCCAGCTGGCTCTTGTCCCACTTGGTGCTTTGAGGTTACCTTTTGAACTGCAGCTTCACCAACCAGATCTTCAATTAACGGGCTCTGACAGGTAACAGAGGCAAAAGGTGCATTTCTGCACCTCCTGGCTAACTCCACCAGCAACTACAATTAAATTGAGAAAACCTTACACCCACAACTGCCATTTAAAAGGTTCCTTCTGCCTCATGCTCCACTGCAGAAGGTAAGGTCACCAAAGAATATTTGGTGTTATTTGTTTCCAGGGACAACCACCACATGCACAACAGCAGTGCCATTTCTTCATCTGGCCTCAATTTCCTCATAGAATCTGCCACGGCCAGGGGATGTTACCTGTAGGAAACACACTATAAAAGCAATTTTGTCTGGGCTTAATTAGCAGTTTCATATTTTGTTCCTTCCACTGCACAGAGAAAGCTTTGACTCCTCTGCAGCCATGCCTAGGAATCAGCAACAGGCCAGATAACACAATATAACTTCTGGCTCTCTGTTCCAGGAGCTCACTACTATGGGAGACTGATCATTTCCAGTGGGCTTTAATTCAGAGGCAATTTCTCCTTTGTGTCAGGAAACTGTGGCTAACTCTGAGGCAAACACCCTGCCTCAGGAACTTGCAGAAGAATACCAAAGTAATAATTTAAGTGAGTACTTTTTACACCCAACCTGCCCTTGCCTTGTGAAAGGTGACCCAGAGATCAGAGCAGCCTTGGAAGGGACCCAGAGCAGTTTCCCTCCAGGATCCCAGAGCTGCTGTTCTGTTCAGCCACAGGAGAGTGAGCCAAAGTCTCAGACCCCAGCGCTGCATCTCAGAGGAAAAACAGCCAAGGACACAAATTACAAGGGAGATTAAATCATTTTGAAAAACTCACCAGCAGTCAGGGTTAGACACATGAGGTTTTTTGCTGTTTTTCTGTTTCTCCCTGGTAGATATGGTGAGTGAAGCCTTTAAGTGATGCCTGCTGCTCATCACCCAGCACCGCTGGGTTTATTCTAGCACTGACTGGTGTAAGAAGTGCATTTCCTAGGCACTGACAAGAGAACAGTGGGCTGTCACAGCTAGATTTGGTCACCAGCTCCTTTTCATTCACCCAGAAAATGCTGATCATCAGTCCTCAGCCCTTGGGAAGTGGCAGAACCACCAGATAACCCAGTCAGAACGATGCACAAGGAAACAGGCAAGTGAAGTCCCAGGTCTCCAGGCTGTTACAACACCCCTGTGTTCTCCCTCTTTTCTGTATTAATTTAAACAATTTAAACCTTACAGTCTGAAACATATTGGGGAAATAGAAATCAATGGAAGCTTTGTAATTTTAAGAAAGCAATCCCAAGGAGTCTGATACATTGTCTCCTTAGGACTTCAGTTTGCATTTTTGTGCAATTGTGTGGCAAATCCTTTGGCTGGAGAAGAAAAACAAATGGAGAAGCTGTGTAGCCTTTCAATGAAAGAATGAAATGAATCAGTTACCTGACTTCCACTTTGCATTAACATTATTGCACATTATTTAACTAAAAAAAAAGAAGAAAAAAAATCAGACTTATTGTAACAAAACCTCAAACCTTTTGAACTCTGCAGTTCTGTCGGGGGCATCGACTATAATGATCCAGATCTCAAGGTCAGAAATATAAAGAACTGAGTAAACCAGTAATTTCCCACTGTGTAGCAGTCTCTGAGAATACTGGCCCCTGACATATCACACGATGAAGAAAAACAATGAACTTTCATTTTTGATTTAAAGAGTCTAAGTTTACTCAAAGGTGCTTTGATATCCCCCAAAGTTTTAGAGCAGTATAACCAGCCTTTACCACTTGTCAACATTTAATAGCCTACACCCCAATGATTGATTTTCTTCAATTGGCTTTTTTTTTCCCCTCTCCAACTCATGTATTTAGCTTTTAGGTGCAGCAGGTTGACAAGGCATCTATCATGCCTGAACAGACTAATTCGGAAGCATTTCTTTTCTGCAGCCCTGTTTGTTTGGTCTTCTGCTGCATTCTCTGTTTTGTAGGTTCCCATGTACAGATTTGCCCTGCTTCTGCTACAATAGCCCAGAAAAGCTGTTCTGTACTTCCCCTTCGTTCTGCATCTCTCTCCTGACCATCCTGACTGCCACCCTTCCCTTCCAAGGGAGTCTGGCTTATTTGGAGAAGGAAGATCACTGAGGAAGAACCTGTACACATGTTTTGGTAGTTATTAAAACACGTTTAAGATGTACCTGCCTCACCTAATTTAAAAAAAAAAAAAATATCTCTCAAGGCACTACAAAAATGGATTAAAAAACTTCCCATCCAGAAAGCTGGAAAGTATAACAGGCACCTATTTAAGTCATGCTGTCCAATAATTCTGATATCTGAGTGCCAGGGATATGCACTGTGCTAAATGTACAATGTCAGGCACATGCCAGGGTTTCTAAAGAAAAGAGATATAATTGGAAAAAACAGTAGCAACATCTGTTAAGGTCTTTCAGAGAAATCTTATCCCTGAAGACCTGTGGTATGTTTCCAAGAGGGATGAATTAATTCAGCAAAATATACAGCATGAGTTACCTGCAACCCCTTAAACTAACACAGATGTCCTAGGGCCTCACAAAGAGAGAGACTAACTTAAAAATATAGAATTATTACTGATCTCAGATTGTGGAGGCATGTAATAGGGAGCTAGAGCCTGCACAGGAACAGCACAGAAGAGGCAGGAGGAGGGAAATCCTCCAACAGCAATCTTTATCTCTCAGGAAAACTGCACTAGACAATGTTTTTAAGATGTTTCCTAATAGTTAAGCCCCACCTCCTCTGCAGGAAGATAATTAAGAACTGTCTTTCATCTCACTGCTGTTTGGGGAGGGTAGGAGTGATACACAAATTCCTTGAGAAGCAGCCAAGTTAAATCAGGCCTGTTTGCAAAAACTGAGATCTGCTGGAGTAAAACATCACTAATGGGTTTCTAGCTGATGGAATAAATATCACTTGCAAGCAAACTAATATTTGAGGAATATGTGAGGAAAAACTATCCTACATAAAGGAAAAGTCTCCTTCAGTTACTGCCCATCTTGCAGATCCCTAGGGAATTTCCCAGCTCCTCCTCTCAGCCCTCTCTAGGCTGGTTCTAGCACGTGGCTTTAGTCCTGATAAATATTGTTTTATCTACTAAATGAAGGCCAAAAATACTTTCTTTTTTTTTTTCCCCTCCTTAGTCAGGGAGAGTGCTGTAAAAACCTTGATAGAGAAGTTGCCTGCACAGAGTGCTGGGCACGGCTGGCTTATTTTACAGTGGCCAGCAAGAGAGATTCATTCCTTCGAAGGGGAAAACAGCATTTTTCCATTAAGTGAGTTCCTGTATAATACAGCAGCCTATCTCTGCTGCTTGGAGCCTACACAGCCCTCGCTATCCCTGTTTCCAACCGAGTTGTTTACTTTCTCTCAAATCCTCGGCTTGGCAGAGCCTGTGAACAGCCTGCCACGCTGCTGAGCACAGTGCCACAAATATGAAAGAAAGAAGCAATTCTGAAGGAAGCACATCTGAAAGGAGGAAGATAAAACAGTGATGGCACGATTATTTTTATTTTATCAAGTTGCTGTAGAACTGCCAAGCCCAGAAGCCGAGCGTTTTAGCTGCGTGCTGAAAAAAGAAATCCAGCGAACTCTCCCTCTCTCACTGCTTCTCTTCACAAAAACATAGAAAAAAAGTTCAGATGTTTCCAAGTCACAACACTTGTAAACCCTGACACAAAGAATGAAACAGATCATAAAGCATCCTTGCTCTTACTTAAATAGATGAAGATCCGTGTGTTGGGCACAGATATGAAAGCAGATAAAGAAAAAAACAATCAGAATTCCAAAGAACCAAGAGCCCTGTTCTCGCTGAGACCTGAGTGCCTCGTGCCACCACCTCCTGGGCAGGCTGCTCAACAGGGAAACCAAATCAGCACATATAAAATGTAAGAATCCACGGTGGAGAGCAAAGATTTCATGCATCTTGGACTTGGTGAGCACAGAGATATTCACTAATGTCACTAATTCTGTGAAATGATCCTCAATATCCAAAAACCAAACTTGGAAGGAGAAAATTTTAGCATGCACATGACAGAGGATCACTGTAAAGATCAGGTTTTCTTACAGAGAAATAACTACAAGAAATCAGAGAGTAACAACGTGAGTAGGAAATATTACCAGATAAACAACCCAGTATTAGAAATGTCCCCACACAGGAAATACTTTGGTAATTTATAATTGATTAATCTGGTAATTGTACTTCAGATTAGGATGACAGTGCCCTGGAAACCTTTAACTGTAAAAAACACAAGCCCCTAGAACTAATCCTGTCCATGGCAATAACCAAACGTGGGCACCCTGGCAGAGGAAGTTTCCACACAAGTGGTGGCACCTTGAGGATTTAATGGGAATCTTTGCTGAAGAGTGAGGAGGAATTTAGAATAAAATCCTGAGGGAGAGCAGCAGCGCAAGGAGAGGGCAAGACAAATAAAACAAAGTGCAATTTCTGCCTCAGCTCATAGTTTACACCATCTATATTGCAGATATATAGATAGGGCATTACAAAGTACTGTGGAAATTTATGGATTTACAAACAAAGCAGTAGAATATGCATCTTCTCAGGGATGATGAATTCTCCTACAAACACCAACCACTGTCAGAGTGTTTGCAACATTAATTCTTTTCTGAGTCTGGGAAACTTCTGGCATCTGTTAGAGTTGGAAAAACAGCACAAGGCACAAGAATTAATTGTGGTATTTGGGAAAGCATAAAGGCATTGCAAAACAAAGCCAAAATGGAAAGTTTTGGTGATCATTTTCCAAACCACAGGTGTTGATTTGCAGCACCAACATCTACTGTCTGGAGCTGGCATCCTTTTCTAATGGAATTCTCCCTAATTTGACTTAATAAACAACTCGATTAGAACCAGTTTTTAAAATTCCAGCAAAACCCAGTTTCGTATTCCTAACAGCATGGAAGAATGTTGCAGGAGCCTTCCAAATGCAGAAGTTCATCCACAGAAAGAATGACATACACCAAAAATCTCCCTTCCATCTTCCAGGCAGAGTTAGCTGCCAAACAAAAACATTTCATTTTCTAAGAAAAGACAAATACTGTATCATAAAAACCTACTTTAAGCAGATTTTGAGCTAGCACACAGTTTCATCTGTGTCCTTCAGTTGCGAGCAGGCAGAATGCAGGGTGGACACAACATTTCAGTGGCAATTGGGTTCAGACCACCACTTTTCTGAGACTCCCATAATTTGTCTGTAAATGTGACACAAACTTGTGCTGTTGGGCAGTGGCAGAGGCAGGCTCAGTCAGAGGGACAGAAACAGCTCAAAAATCAGTGACTGCGCCTCCTTTGCAGAAACAGGGGGCAACACGATTTTGAAATGGGACAACACAAAGAAAAAAAAAAAAAAAGATCTGGAGGAAGATCTTGTTGAAATAGTTACAAGAGGGCACACCTGTGTCCCCACACATTGCACAGACACTTGGATGCAGATCAGGGAAAACAGGCAGGGGAGCCTTGTGGACTCTGGCAGGACTCTGACATTCCCAGCTCAGCATCTCAGTCTGCAATCAAAAGCTGTCAGAACAGGCAAAGGCTCCACAGCACCTTTTGTTTTTCACTACTTCTCCATTTTGAAATCCCTTTCAGGTAAGAAAACAAAGAAAATCTTAGCAAGAAGTCCTGTGGAGCTTTGCTGCCCCATGAACTCATGAGGCACGGCCTGAGGAGTGAGAAATGTCCATTTTATAGAGCATAAGGACTCAACACGGGTGCCCTGAGTGGCACAGCAGCACCTGCACCTTCTGAGAGGGTTCCTGTCTCCTTGCAGGAACAAAAACACTCTGCAAATGCTGACTCTGATAATCTCCCCTCATATGCCTCGTTATTTATTGGATTCTTTCTCAAAGGCAGATGGAGAGAGCAGTGGTGTTAATCTCATTTGGGATTGAATGAGTCCATAATACCCATTACCTTATAGGCATTGGGGCACTGAGTTGGAGCATATCTGCTTTATATGCCACAATTTTCAGCCAAAAAATTAATCAGACCATAAAACATCCTTCAAGAAAAACAACTGATTTGGCAGATGAGGAGCTGGCCGAGAGGGTGAGCGACCTGGCAACCCAGAGCCACCATCCCCACTACAGACACAAAACAATAACCATATAACTTAATGGACTGGTGAAATCCCACATTTCAGTTCACTAAATTCAGTCAAAGCCTCTTTTCAGCACTGAAGATGTATGAGAGGGTTGGGGTGTGCACTGGGAGCCCTGATGGCACTGGTGAATAATTTGTGCCCCAGCACAGTTTTGGGTTTTGGCCTCCATCCTTTGTGAGCAGTAGTAAAATATTCACTCTTACAGAATCACAGCTGTGGTGAACCTCTGCAGGTGAAGACCTCACACCATGAACTGAGTGCCTACTTCTGTTATTGCCTGGGATGATACTTTAAGGCTGTGTTTGCTACCCAGAAAGACAAAAAAAAAAAAAAATGGAGTTGCTAATTCACCATGAATTAAAACATAATGTTCTTACTAAAGACTGGAAAAGTTGACATTAAAAAAAACCCAACCAACCAACCAAAAACATTACCACTGAGAAAAGATAGTTACAAGTTTCCTAAAAACAGAGTGGGAAAGCAAACCTCAGGAGATCAACTGAGAGTTTAAAACCTTCAAAGGCTTTCCCCTCAAACACTCTCCATGCAAAGGTCCACACGGAAGCCAATAACATTTTTAAGATTTAAAACACAACACCAGGGAGATTTTATTCTGGTCCTGCTTTCCAAAGGCTTTTCAGGCTGCTCCTCTCACTCCCAGAGGCACAAATCCCTACGCTGGTGGGGCAGTGAAGGGGATGGATCTGCTCCTGCCTCCCTTTGCAGCTGACTGCCAGTGACAGCCAAGTGCACACTGGAAAATGGACACCTCAGTGAATCACAGCTCATTTTTGCTTTCCATTTCAGGATTTATGCATGTTGAGCATAGCTCAGAGCAAGGAAGTTACAGTCAAATGCAACTTATTGATTTTGAAACTCGGAGCTTTCTCCTAAATAACAAGGATGTCGCTGCTCCCTGGCCGAAAGGGGGTGGTGGCAGGGAAACCCTGGGGAGGAAAGCCATGCCAAGCATCCCCATGGATAACTGAGCACCTCACACATCTCATCTGCATTTTCAGGCCTGTGTGATTTACTCAGACACTGACAGGACTCCCAGGATGAGGGAGTAGCTGTCTAGCTGTCCTTTTTAAACCGTGCCACTGGATGTTTCACTGCTGACTGCCCATCTCCTGAAGTCGGTGTGAGGAAAAGGAGAAGAAATCCCCTGCCTGCTCTGAGCAGCAGAGCTCCCTCCTGCAGCCCAGCCAGGTGCAGGCTGACAGGAGCTTTCTGGGGTTGCCTGCTTCCATGCACACCAGGCTAGGTGTCCAGGGGATGCTCTACAGCCGAGCTCCCTGCTCCTCCTACTGATCCTTTCCTCTTTACACTGCTGTTGGAGGCTGTAATAGCAACACTGACATGCCAGAAGCAAGAGGGAAGGAAAGATTTAACAGTGTGAGCCAAAGGAATTAGGCAGACAGCACCGCTGTCACGGAGGACAAGAAAAGGAAAAGATATTCTGCAAGGGGAATGACTTAGAAGCCATTTAAATATTTCAAAGTAGTGAGGAGCCGAAGCCTTTGCTGAGGGCTAATTTTCCATTGAGCAGTGATGAGTTTGGGCTGTGAGAGCACAGGCAGCAGCCTGACAGAGCCGAGCACAGGCAGCTGCATCCCCCAGCGCCGGCCGCTGCCCGGGGAGGGCTCGCTGCCTCTCATGAACTGCTGAGAGAACTCTGTATGGCCCCAAATTGAGAGGGGCTTCATCACAGGACCACGAGCCAGTCTGCAAAACACACAGATAAACTTAAATGAAATGGGAATTCTTTTCTGCTTTTGTAATAGTCTCCCCTGCTGCAATCAATAGCAAATTCAGTGCTCACAGCTCTGAGATTCTGCTTCTTTTTGTCCTTATTTTCTCTGAGTGACTTTTCAGCTACATCAGTGACTACCCTCCAGTGCCCCTGCACTGTGGCAAAACTGGATCTTGAAAAAAAAAAAAAAATATATATTGTACATTTTCGTAAAGTCTGTCTGAAATCCTGCTAGATTATTACAAATAGAGTTCTTCCTGTTGGCCAGGTAATCTCAGCAGCCCTGCTCCACTGCAAAGTCTTGATTCAATTAGAGTTAAGATTTTATTTGCAAACATCTTGTAATTACCTTTTTTATTTTACAGCTGAATACTCCCAGTGGCCTACTACAGGCTGATATACTGGTTTATATGGGGCAGGCTGGTGGTGTTCTCTATTCCATATTAACTGGAACCAGGGAAAATTGTCAATAAACAAGAAATTGTTGATGCCCCTTTCCACTGAGTTACCTTCCAGCACTGTACCCTTATTTCTGGATACATTATTGGTTCAGGAGGTCAGGAATAATTAGTGTGGTTTTTTTCTCTTAAGTTTCTTAATAAAATGCTGTTTCATGGCTGCAGATCAGGCCAAAACAACTGTCTGCTTTTAGCTGGCTTCAAGCTTGTGAGGCCTCCATTTGAAGAAATAAACTGTCAGGTTTTAAGACTGGAGTGTTCAAAACAGTTCAGATATTTACGTAGACAATTCTAATTGCATTTAGAATCCTCACACCTTCTACTCTGATCTGGTCTTTTATTACTGTTGTTGTTTTTTTTTTTTTTTTTAATTTACCCAGTCTTTGGTGTTAGCACTCAGGATTACATTCAAAGTTCCATTAAATAAGAAATATATTCAAGGAATATTTGAATTCACTAAGGCACCAAATAGAGTGGGAATATTTTGAGCACACAGATTCTAAATACTGACTATAACCTGGGTGTGAATAAGACTGTATAAATCTGTTTAGGTGGCTAGTTTGTGTTGAAGACACCAAACCAGGAATAAAGCTTTGCTTTCATTTTGACTTTGACTGGTTTTGAGTCCTAAAGGCTCAAGCTGTGACCTAAGCAAACAGAGCACACCAGGACTCCACGGACAATATTTTAATACCCATGAACCGTGGGAACAAAATACTCACAGAATTCTTATTAATTGCTTCTCTTCAAATATTTAACCACAGTTGCTAATATTTATTCCTAATTTAAAACACTCTTTTTCTAATTAAAAAAAAAAAGCAAACAGAAAACAACCTATTTTAATTTTGAGTGTTTTTTTGAGCCAAGCTCAAACCACAAGCCATATTGCAATATATCTCACTTGTCAATAAAATGAGTGCCTAAATAAGTACCTCCAAGCATATGCATCAGAAGCAGAGTAGCAAACGTGGTTGGATTACATTTATTTACTTGTATTTATTATTGGCAGCTCTCTGCCTGTGAGCAGGAGGTGGACTGGCTCCAGCCCTTCCCAGCAAGGCAGGTGAGGGGAGCAAGGTGAATTGCCAGCTCCCCAAATGAGACCTCTCTGTCAGAGGGTGCTTGGAGACTTTTCTCTCTAGAAATACTAAAGGGGAAAGGCCTGGCTGCAGATTTGGGTTCAAAACCAACGAAAAGAACAAAAAGTGCTGCATATGGCTCTGCCTGCATGGCCGGGCATTTGGAGGGAATGAGAATTACATGACTTGATTTACTTTACAAAAACTGATTAGTAAAACCCCCTGTGGATTTCTTAACTATACTGTGGAGGGATATAAGATTAGTGTAGCAATTCCCATCATCAAACGTATTTACTGCTAAAATATTGGATTAGTGATGTTGTTATCCACTGTTCCAAGATTATAAAGTGATTCTTTAAAATTGAGCAAAAAAACCCGCTACACTCTATCATTTGTAATTAGATTTGAGTCTGAGTGGTTTTGCCTTTCCAGAAAAAGTAATTTTGCTTAAAAAAAAAATAAATAAAAAAAATGGACTGTGCTCTGCCCACAAATAAAGAGAAAATAAAACCATAGATTCAGAAGAATCCTCTTCTGCTTTTGAGAGACAAATGGCTGTTTTTGTCTGTGTCTTACTGCTCCTGGTTGAGATACTCAGTGCTGTGGAATGCCCCACCTTTACACCAGCTGGCAATACAGCCCTGTTGGTGAGAGAGATGCTTTATTTTAACACACGTGAGTGTGCAAATCATCATCCTCAGACACTCAACCCTCACAGAGAACTTTGAGGAGAAGGTAATCATTGTCTCAGTTTCCACTGACAGCATGAGCTGTGAAGGAGGAAGAGCATGAGGAGAGGGGATAAATTAATGTGTTCATTAAAGCAATTATGCTACATTTGGGCCAGGAAGATTAATGCAGCTGCATCCTGGCTTTTCAGCCATTATCGTCAGTGTCTAAAAGCACTTGGAGTTCTTACAATTAATAAACAAATAAAAAGCTACAACACTAACACCACCTTGTCACATTTTATCCTGTTGAACATCTCTAGGAACCACTTGTATGAAGTACTTCAGGGAGACATAAAATAGACAGGAATGTAGGAGTCACCAAAAGAAAAATGAAATCAGAAATATTCTGCTGCTGAAGAGTGGGAGTTGTGTTGTACCTGTCATGCTGGCAAAGCTGACTATTCACCACTTCTGCAGTTTAAACTTAATCCTTCCCTTATTGTGGTAAATCCCTATTGTCTCTTTCTGGATTCATCTTCCCAGCAGTGACAGAATCAGAGCTGTTAAGGCTGGAGAAGGTCATTGTGCCCACCCATTAACCCAGCACTGCTGTGGTCACCACTGACCTGTGTCCCCATCCACACATCTTTCCAACATCTCCAGCCATGGTGATTCCACCATCTCCTGAGCAGCCTCATCTCAGTGTTTTCAGTGAAGAAGTTTTTCCTGCCATCACATCTAAACCTTGGGAAACTCTTAGGCCATTTCCTCTCATCAGTCAGTTGTTGCCTGGGAGAAGAGAACAACCCCCTCCTCACCAATGTCTGGGAGAAACAGTTTGTGTCTGATTCAGAATTGTGGTAATCAATACTGTTTCATGTCACTGCCACACAAAATTCAGCACCAGCAACCTCAAAAATTTAAACAATCACAGATGACTTTGATTTTAAATTGTCCTGTTTAGAATGGACTGTAAATATAGAGACTATAAATACATAATCTTAACCGCAGTAGCTCTGAACAGCCTTGACAGGGTTTATCAGCTAAATGTTTAATCAGGCAAAGCAGCAAAAAACATAACCACAGGAATACATGGTATTTAGCATTTAAATAAAGCTTGTAAACCAATGACAAGTCTATTTGGGCAACTACTCCCACACGTGTTCCTTATCTGCAAAGGTCTCGTCCCAAATTTATTGGACCGAGTCTCTCATAGTTGATTTTCCAGGCAGTAACATCAGTTTCCATTCATTGAGTTAACAGGAAAAGATGCAGAAAACTGCAAGTTAAAAGGCATGGCTATGAAAAAAGAATTCCCACAATGCCAATGCCACGCTGAGCTGTGAACTTATCAAACCACAGCCAAAACCCCTTAAAAACCAAAACTGCAAAACCAAGAACAAAATCCCACCACACAGAAGAAGAAATGAGCCCGGCAAAGTACTACAGCTCTTCTCTTTTTTGTCTAATTGCAGAGCTATTTCACAATTCCCAGCGACCTGGCTGCTTCCAAGATCAAACCTTGGGCAAAGAAGACAAGTGGGAGCCGTGGCAGCACCAATCCCTCCCTCCCTGGGCACACAGAGCTGCCCAGACTGTGACCTCTGGGTGAAATTGCCCTGCTGCTGCTGGGTACCAGCTTCTCCCCTCCTGACAGCGGGGCCAGATGTGGCTCTTTCTGCTCCAGTGCCCCTTTGGCCCCGCACAGCAGCCGTGCTCTGGGCTGTGTTGCTGTGTCTCTGCTGGTAGAGCACAGCCCACAGCAGCTCTGAGCAGCCCAAACCCACACAGGGATCTTTTATTGTTATTATTAAATAGACAGAAGCATTGAGCCTCTCCCTTGTGTGTGGTGTGCGGGACTCAAAAAACTTTTGTGGGGATAACACCTTTTTGTACAGAGGAATTGGCTTTGCTCCTGGTTCATTCCAGCAGCTTTTAAATACATTTCTCCTCCTTTTAGAGCTGGGAACCATTTGCTTTATGAGCACCATTTGGATCATTTGCCTGTTGCTCATAAAATAGACAAAGCTTTTATCCATGCCATGAATTTTTACTCACTTTATACAAAATACCTAAGGAGGGATTTGCAGTGGCCAGAATTACATCCATGAAAGAATTAACAACTAATTTAATTTTCTGCTACCATAATGGTTCCAGCAGTTTTTGATTTTGTTGATTACATTTCTCTTCTCCAAGAAATAAAAAAGCATATTAGAGGTAGCTTCTTTGCATGTCTTTGTTTCTAAAAACAGACTTTTTAAAAATTGAAAATAAATAGGAATGACAAAAATATTTTATGAATTTTAATCTTTGGGGTTATTAAGTAAAGCTGTGGCAAATGCAGCTTTCAGAAGCAAACACCACGGTGATGGTCTGTAAGCTCAGCAAGAATGATGATTCCCATCAGCACTGGGACAGTGAGACAGAATATTTCTTTGACAGGACTGCTGGTGACAGTCACACAAACCACCAAGGAAAAGTGGCTGCAAGATTCACCTCTGCCAGCCACGTCCATGCACCAGTGCCCCACTCAGTGACAGTCACAGGATCCAGCCACTTCAACAATTCCTCTCTCAACTCAGAAGCCAAAATTCTCTCTCCCGTGCCAAGAACCCAAAACCCAGCCCCAAGCTCCTACTTACACTGCAGGTGGGGAAAGAGGAGGAGCCCATCAGCTGTACAGGAGCTGCTGGAACCCCACACTTCCCTCCAGCCTGCCCATGAAGGGTTAATGCCTGCTGGAGCCTGAGGAGCACAGCAAGCACTGCACATAAACAGCACGGACTGCACACACACATCGATGGGGCTTAACTACGGGGATGAGCAGCTGCCTGCATGGAGGGCTGGGGAGGTTTGGCCATGCAGGGGCTGCAGGATTTTCCTCCTCCTGAAATACACACACTGCACCTGGGAAAGGGGAAAATCCTGTGCTGGGGAGAGCAGCAGCTGGGAGACCTCCCTACAACACCAGGCTTGCAGATTTGCAGCTAGCCATCTCCTCTCTGCATGCACAAACACAAACACAAACACCACGTATCTGCGACTGCAGGGAGGAATTGATCAGTTGGGAGTTTCTGTATTTTAATCAGCTCTTTAGCTTGTCCCATGGAAACCTGCACATTGCACCTTGTAAAGGAAATTACACACAGCTAGCAGGAACAGAGGTGTGAGCTTTTTTCATTTCCACTTCTAAATTCCTATGCTTCTTTGCCACAAGCTTCAGGAGTAAAGAGGCCTCCAGAACAAACCTACCATCTAGGATTTCACATTTCCCTGCTCCTTGTGCTCCCTCTCATCACCTCTGAAGCCACGTATTCCATGTGCAGTGCACTACACTGATACACAGGGAATAAACAGCAGAAATGGCTCTGAACTCCTGCACATAAAACATTTATAATAAACAATTTGCTCAAGTAACTACAAAGGCAAAAACATTCAAACCTGCTTTGTGGTAAGAAAGATTTCACACTAATATCCACATTTCTTTATTCCCCTTTGCAGGATTAGTTATTGCTTCATTCTTGTTTAAGTCCTCATGAATCAAAAGGTTGATCTCTCAAAACAACAAACTTCCACCACTTCATTTCTACACCAGTTTATTGCTGCTCCCAGTTTATTGACACACCAATAAAACTACTGAAGTAGCTCTGTTTTGCTGAGTTCTGCAAAAATTTTAAGCCCATATGAAGCACAAGCTGAAGGCAAAATAATGCCAACATTTCTCCCTTAAAAAGCAGCTCAGACTTCAACTGAAGGGGTACCAAAAGTCTGGGCAGCCAAAAACCCAAACAAATCATTTTGACACAAATAGAAAAACCACAGAGGAACATTTCTTTGCAGGTTATTTCCATGAATACTCCTAGAAACCAGCATTACAGAAAACAAGTTGCCAGAAAAGTTGTTCCAGCCTACCTGTGGCTGAGTCCAGGGCTCCAAGGTTGTTTCTTTCAGAGGAGTTTGTGGCCTTCCCACTTCTTTTGTGTGCTTTTAGGAGAGAAAATACATGGCAATGGTTATGTTAGCATTCAGCATTAATTTCCTTTAAGGGGGTTAAACAGATACAAAATCCATGCAATAATGTATGAATGTCTCAGGACTGTACACATTTGGAGTAGGTTTTAGGTAATTTTTTTTTTTTTCCCCCCCCCAGCTAAGTAACTTCTATAGCATTGATCTCTCTTTCAAGGTGTGGGCATACACACCTTCAGCTGTGTGTCCAGATAAAAAGTTCAGACAAAAATATGAAATTATTTGCCTCCAGAGTAAAGCTGAACAGCAGAAATTCAGAGGGAACTCTGCTCTCTTTCTCTGCCATTCCCTGCCCAGGCTGTGTTATGCTCACTGGAACTTAAATGGATGAATCAAAAGGAATTTTATGGAAAATGCTTTTAAAGGCTGCATTATTTGGATGTGGGGCCATGTCTTCAGATGAGGGCTCTTGTCTTTCCTTACTGTTCTTCAGAGCTGGAGCCAGGAGACAGAGCAGTTAAAGGCTTTCTGTCTCCTTGGCTTCCCACTACTTGGAATGCTTTAAGAACAGCCACCCCAAATGAAAAATCCATATAATCAAACGTGGTCAAAGAAGACAACTTCTGATCCCTCACACTTCATTTTTTTTTACAATACCAAAACATTCTGCAATTACTTGTTAACGTCTGTAATCACCCAGCTGCAAACATGAATTTGCATAAATCATAAATTTGACCCAATAACAAAACATTCAGATTTGTGAAGAAGAAAGAAGAAGGACTGACCCACACCCAAAATTCTCCATCTTGTTACCTACATATTACTAATATCCCCTAAACCTAAACCCCAGGATTCCAACAATAAACATGTAGGATTTTTGGTCACTGGGACTGAGCACTGAATAGGATGGTGGCTCCTTTTAATTTTCTCCACATGTGTTTCCAGTGAGGAAAAGGATATAAGTTTCATATTTTCTTTCTCCCTAAATTTTTTGTTCTGCCATAAAACAGAAACCGTGGCATTCACAAGAATTAAAAAAAAAAAAAAAAACCAAAAAACCTCTGCTGAAATAGTTTTAAGTAGTACCAGGATTTTCCTCCTCCTGAAATACATCCCTAATGTCCTATCCTTTGAACACTGCCTTTGGCAATATCTAATACAAATATCATATTACCCAGGTCTCACATCAGAGTGATCTAAATGTCCATGGAGACTGCAGGGATTGATGAAGAAAAGGAGAGAGATGCCACTGGATTTTCTGTCACTCACAACAAACTATGGCTCCTTAAAAGGAAGCATTGTTTTTTTTTAAATACAAAATTTGTAGGCAATTTCAGTTTGCATGGAGCATTCACAGGGCTTCTTTTAAGAAAAACCCTTATTAAATGGCAATTGTGTTTTGGCAGGTTGGATTGCCTGTAATAATAGATTACAGGCAACAATTTTTACCATTTTTTGTTATCTTATTTTTTGGGGTAGCAATGGAATATGATTCATTCTTGAAATAGAACAATAAGTGCATTTCAAAAGAAAAAAAAGAAATAACCACAGATTTAGTGAATGCTAAACAGAGTTAAAATGAATACATCTGGAAAGGGAAGGTTGTGTTTTTCATGTGTTCAAAAGCAAATGCATTCTACCTTATAATCTTGGTTTAATCATCAGCCATCAAAGGGACCCAAACACACAATGAAAATTATTAAACATATCAATTGTGGTGCTAAGATACCATAATAATTCCACATGGGATAGCCTGCCAGGAACTGACATTAAAAATCACACTAATTCTTGAGAAACAGATTTCTTGGCATTTCACACCAGTTTTTTATACAACATTTGTCCACTCAGAGACCAAAGAGAAAAAGCTACTAACCAAGTGTATGATTATATGAAGAAAACAGATGTAAAAGTACATTTAGGTGAAACAGCACAAAGTGTTTGAGCAACACTGGAAACCACGTTCTAACTCACAGATGTGGCTTAATGAAGCCCCAGAGAACTTAAAGATAAGTTTCCTTTAGCCCCATCTCAAAGAATCCCAGAATCACCAGGTTGGAAGGGACCTTTGAGATCACAGAGTCCAACCCCTGCCCCAACAGCTCAACTAAACCCTGGCACCCAGTGCCACATCCAATCTCTCCTTAAACACATCCCGGGATGGTGACTCCACCACCTCCCTGGGCAGACCATTCCAGGGCTTTATCACTCTTCCTGTAAAAATTTTTCCTGATATCCAACCCATATTTTCCTTGGCACAGCTTACTTCCTAAAATTCCCCCCACGCTGCAGCTAAAGAGACCCTCTCACCCCACTCTGAAGATAAACATCAGGAAATAGGGACAGCACACAGAAAGAGTGAAAACAGGGCAGACTCCAGGGTAGCTGCTGGTCCATCAGGCTGCTCCTGGAGCACAGGGAAGGAGGACAAAGCCAAGCAGGAGCTCCTTTATCCCTACAGACCTTCCTCCCATGGGAAACACCTCCGTGGCTCTCCCTCCAGCTGTGCACTGCTGTTTCAGAGCTCTAGAAATGAAAGGCTCTACATGCAGATCTGCTTTGCCATGGAGAGCCTGGGAGGATATTGGTGTGATCCCCTTCCAGCATGGCCCAACATGCTCTACACGAGCTGTGAGCCCACAGAGCACTGACCCAGTGACAAGAGGCCAACCCTCTGCAGCTCCAGCCCAGCAGCTGCCCCTCTCCACGAGGCCCTGAGCCCCCTGCCCTGAGCCCCCTGCTACAACAGCAGCTGCACCCAGAGTGCAGAGCTCCTTGGTGAGCTACACACATCCCCTGCTGATGGGGCACACCAGCAGCACTTGGCCACAAGCTCTCTCTTCTCTGCCATGCAGAAGGATGTGGAAATGAGACACAATCCTCCCAGGAGCTTCTTTCTTCCAGCACTACAACTGGGAAGTTTTTTGGAATCCTTTATCCCCTCATTTTGCTTAGGGCAGCTTCCTACAGCGTTCTGCAGCTTCCCCAGTGCCTCTGAAGGAACTGCAGACTGAGCCCACAGTCTTTTTGTTTATGTTCCCTCCACTTCCTCAGTCTGACATTTAAGTTTCACACACAGAAGAAAACTGTGCTCATAACGAGATAAAGATGGAATGATTTCAACCTGGATATTACATTATGGTTCCAGCAGTGCCATTAGAGCTCCCTCAGCCCTTGTGCACGCACCAATTACAGTTTCTCCAGCAGGCAGGCCTGACTGGTGGGATAAATGAGCTTCTTTCCATGGCTGAGGAACCACCTGTCACTGCTGGAACAGCCAACTGCAGTCCCATGAGCACGGGGCGTACCTGGACAGCTGATTCTGCTCCTACAACTCATCCAGCTCCTCCTGAGATCTCCCCCTCTGCCAGGGTTGAGGGGGACACGTTTTGCTCTAAATCCTCACCTGACACTTGGTGGCACTGCTGTGGTACAACCACCGAGCAAGGCAAAAAAAAAAAGTCAAGGAACTACATAAAATCTTGCTGGCTGTAAAACTTCCCTTTCTCTCTGTGATCCCTTTTATCCACTGGGAAATGCCATAATTTCTACTGTTCCCCAAGGCCAGGCAGTCCTGTCTACATCAAGACCAATTTTCATGTGTTTTCAATATGAAACAAGTTTTGGTTTGCTGAGCCATCATACAGCCAAGCCCCATCAGTCTTTCAACCTGACCACCTAGAAATTACCCTGATCAATGGTGTTAGCAATCAATACAGTCCAGCATAATAACCAGGTAGTAAAAAGACTGTGCACAAAATATTTTGCTGATATTTGGAATTTTCTGTCTGGTTGCAACAGCAAAAGAAAGCTTTAATATTTAATCAAAGCAGTTACTAAATATATTTTTAAGGGGGAAATGAAATTCATCATGACTGTTTCCTGTTGTTTATTAAGAGCTGTAAGTTAAAAAATATGTAATTACTTGTGACAACTTGACAGGCAATATCTAGGCTTCCAAAACCTACCAGAGAAAATGAACTGTAAAACAGATTTTAAAGGTTATGAAAGTCAGGGGTTTAAGTCAGGTATCATTTCTGTCTGTAATGGCATGCTGGATCTGGATGCTTCAGAGTGGTTGTCACTCTGAAACGTGAGGGGAGATCTTTGGTGCATCTGAAGTAATTCCAACTGATTAGTTTTCATTCTGACACCAAATACTGGGTTTGTGCAGCTGGATAGATGTTACCACCAATCCATCCTGCTTCTCTGTTGACAAGTTTTTGCTTTTCTTCAAAGTAAATCTGGACTTTAATGAAAAAAGGAGAAATAAAAAGTTACAACACGACAACTTTGGGGTTATTAAGCAAAAAAACCTCTGGTTTACCTATTATGATTTCTGGAAAAGCCCTAGAATTATCTAGGCAGATACTACCACCATAATTCTAATGGTTATTGATTACTATGAGAAGCAAAAGCAGACTTAAATTCCAAGATAATATCATGCATTTTTCACTGGTGCCTTAGGAAACTGCTACAGCAGCATTAAAATTATCTGACTCCAAGTGTCCCATTCCTGCACTGCACAGGAAAGGGAAAAAAAAAAAACAAAAAGACTTTATGAAACAATCTTTCACGCTGAAAACTTCCATGGCTTGAAGTGAAATTTAGGAAACAAGCAGCAAAAGGCATTTGGCAAGTTGTATATCAGCTGTGTTACATTATCATAATATAGCTGGGATTGCAAATGTTTATCTATTCGGGGCAACTTCTGTCTGCCAAAAGCTACATTTTTAGACAGGAACTGCACTCTTTACTATTCTCCTGTCCCACATTTTAATCAGGAATACTGACTTTACTGTCCAGGCAGAATGTCTTTGCACTGAGACAGAGGAACCCTGGAAGCCTAAGGAGGAGATTATCCCCATTAACAACACCTCCCTCTTGCCTCTAAGTTGATTTCAGGTAATTGGATTCCTGCAGTCCTCTCCTTCAGCCTCCCAAGGTCCTTCATGTGGAAGGTGAACAGAAGGGTTAATTCTAGTGACAGTAGTATAAGTTCATGTAACAGATTTTGCTAAAACAAATTACTCTGTTCTGAGTTTCCAAGATTTATGAATTTATATATAAAGAAAGCCATAGGACAGCTGAAATGAAGATGTCCTTAAGGATTCCTAAGGGAAGGGTTTTGCTTTGTGCTCAAGAAACAAAGCTCTGCCTTTTGCCGAAGTACAGAAACACAAATAAATACACACATAAAAATCCCTTTGTGGAGATATTAAGGAGGAACCCCCAAGTTTAGAGCCCTGATATGTAATTTAGGAATGATGGGAACAATCAGCTTTCCAGAGTAAGCAGCAGCCTGGAATCACCACTGACAACTTCTGCACTGTTTTTTTTTTGGCTGTAACAACTGCAGCTCCATGTCTGAAAGTACCAAAACGCCCTGTGATGTGGCTCTGCATCCTCACAGCAGTTCCTTGGGCTCCAAAGCCACAATTTAACCCAGCAAGTCTCTGATGGTGCTGCCAACAGGCAGCTTTTAGCTTGCCAGTACCTCTTTGGAGCTGCAATAAATCACCCAGTGCACATCCAGCACTGGGGCACGATTTCCAGAGGTGCAGCACACCCACAGCTCCTGCAGGGAAATCAGCCCTTGGCTTCCTTATTTCCCTCTTTTGTTCCAATCCACCTGTGAGCAGAGCTGGTGCAGGGCAGGAGGCAGAGGAGTGGCAGATAAAGGCAGGGTGTGGGGTGTGGGGTGTAGCACACCAGGGATGCTCAGAGGTTTAACAAAGCCTGACATGAGATTTGCCAGATGGTTCTGTACCGGATTGCAAAACTTTAAACTAATCTTCATTTAAGAGTTTTAAGGGCTGTATCCCTCTTCTAAAGCCTCTTGCTCTTTTGCCTGGTTGATTCTGGTAAATTATAGATCAGACTTTAGAAAACTGCTTCCATGAGCAGCAGCTCCTTAAATCTCAGCTAAACTGAGCAAGAAGATTACACGTTATTATGATGTAGCACAGCAGGATTTCTGTACAGCAAACATAATGATGTAGAGAAGGATAAAACTATCATTCTGCACAAGGAGGTCATCCCCAGAAGAACAATGCTCTTTATCCAGCAGGCAAATCCATCCCTACATGGTGAACCTTCACTGGGCAAATGCTTTTTCTTAATGGCTCTGTAAAGAAACCCAACCACAAGCAAAAACCTAAATCTGCACTTCAGGATTCAATGCTCAAGCACTGTACCACAAAGGAGATGTCATTAGGGAGAAATTAGTCTAAATACTACTAGAAAAAGTATCTATTTCAAGGGCAGTTTTAGGGTAAATGCATCTTGTTGGTTTTATGCAAGGAGAAGGGATTTCCTGTGAATCCCAAGGGATGTGTCAGAGAGTGTATGCCACATTAAAAATTAAAATGCTCACTAATCTTACAAGCACATATATATACTTTAATTGTAAATCAAATACAGTTCAAGTGGAAAAGCACAAAGCAAAGTCACTACACTCATGTGGAGAAATTCTTTCCACCTGCTATTTGTATTTGCACTCCTACACAGCATCTTCCCAGCTGAAATTTTAGTAGAGAGAGAATTGCATATTCCAGACACCACATGATGGCAAAGTTGAAGTGGGAACAACAGAGAATAAATCCAGGTGCTCAGTAACCAGCAGTAGCAAAATTGCAAAAAATCAAGAGACTCAGACCACCAAGCTGGGCAAGCTGAGACAGGAATTTGATAGTACAATTGTGGCTTATCAATCTTTTGAGCAGGTGATGCAAATGCTGGAGTCTTTTCAGCTCTGAGTCAGCAGCCCATTGAAATTGCTCTCATTTTCTTTTCCTGTACACGATTTTGAATGCAGTGTAGTGATGTCAAATGAATGACCTCCTTCTTTTCTCTTTTTTTTAATTTTTTTAATTGAAACATTATTTTCTGCACATGAAAGCTTTTGACTGAAAAGCAATCAGGTGTGATATTCACAGCTCTGGTCTTTTCAAAATGTCATGCACAGGAATTATAGGGATTTATCCTAAAGCTTCCTGTAGGAATACCAGCATTTTGAAATGCCTAAGAAAAATGCCTGTGAGAATATGCTGGTGAAGAGTGTTGCTCAACTGATTTTATCACATTCAGACTGCAATCAGAAACTGTGTTATCCTTCTGTTTATTTTTGCACATCATTGCTTACAAACTTAAGCGAGTTCCCCAGATTTCTAATATAATAAAGAATTTCTTAATCAATGCACAGTTAAATGCTTTCTGATGCAAGAATGGAGGATTTCCCACAAATGCAGATAATCCTAAGGGAGAAAAAAATTACTTCAAATTTCCTAAACACAGAGCCTTTTTAGTTCATAGATGTAAAAATCTTAGTGGTAATAGCTGATAAAATATGCTTACACTACACGTTCTGGCTTGAAAGTATTTACATATATAAAACTAATGTGACAGTAGATGCTAAGGTATTCTTACACCAAGTGAAAAGGGGGAAAAAAAGAACAACATACCAGACAGCTTGTTTTACTTGCCTGAGCTCTACTTAGCTTTTAAAGAATGAATATAATGTACACAAATCCGTTTTGTGACTCAGATATAAAGCATCGTGTTAAAAATGTAGTACATGGTAGCAAAACTACAAAATTTTATATGCCTGCATGTTTTCTCCAGAGTTGTTAAAATCCACATTTCTTGTTATATCCTGTCATAAAAGTAGTTTTTCTTTCTGTAGGTTATTCAGGGAAAACAGCGGAGCCCCTGCTTGGATCCACCTTGTCCAAATGTGGTTTTTTTTTTTCCCCAGGGCTTGTCACTTCCTTTCCCTATGGCATGACTAAGTTATACTTTACAGAAATCCAACCTCTCATAAAGAACATTTGCAATTTAAATTGCTCTTTAAGTCTGAATTGGATAAAGTTGTTTAAAGCTCAGGCTTCCGAGTTTTTTTACTCATCAAGCAACCCAAAATTACATTATCAGAGTCAGCCAGGAGTAGCGAGGATGTGGCTGCTGGAGAAAGGGCTGAATGGGAATCTCATCCACTGATTACAGCCAGGAGAGAATGGCTGACCAACCTCCACATTTTAAGCTTTGAAGTGTGGCAGAACTAAGGAAAATGTGCCACCTTAAATTAGATTTTCCCAGAAAGTTGATAAATAGGCTTACTCATAAAGAGCAGCAAGACTAATCTGCAATTCTCCTGACATTAGACAACATGATCTATAGAAGCCTTGTTGGATCATCAGTTCTTTTCATTTGATGTCATCCTATTTATATTCCTTATCCCCAGCTGTGAGTATTCGTCTTCTAAAACATGTTTGATTTTTTTCTAGTGCATATTGTAGCTCTTAGTATATGAAGCAAAATAAAAAGTCAGATTGTTCTTCAGGTGGCAGGAGAGTGTCCAGAACAGGCACCCCTATCATAAATAACACCTCAAGAGATAAAGAAATATGTCTGGAAATGCTTTTATTTTTCCTTATCGTGACTTTGAGTAAATTATTCAGCCTCTATCCTAACCCATGGCACAGAATTCAGACAGGATGCAGAGAATGTGACTTGTAAAAGAGTGAGGAGCAGGGGGAGGCAGGTGGGAGTCCCCAGGGGTGAGGGGAGCTCAGAGTGGCTCCAGCTGCTCCAAGGCACATCAGTGCAAGGAGAATTCATTGCCCACCTCAGCCAAGAATGTCTGGGGGCTGGAGCACCACAGCTTGGGAGAAATAGATGAGCTTTTTGTTACTTTACACGTGGTCAGGATAGAGCCCAAAATCTCCATGTCATTCTTTAAAATCCTTAAAAAGTTTTATTGAATTCTTGTTAACCACAAAGGGGTGCCTGTCAGCCTTGCTGCTGCTTCTTCCTTTCCCTTGGACAGATCTGCACATCAGCCTCCCATCAGGAAAAAACAATACAAATATTCTCTTTCACTTGTTCCTAATGGGAAAGTGCCATCACAGATGCCCACAAAGCCCCAACACTCCAGTGTTATACCAACCCCACCCTCCCTCTGTCAGAAATCCCTTCTGAAGCCACAGGAAAGAGTCTACCTTGATGTCACAGGTTTTGCTGTAGTTTGCTGTCAAGAGAATAGTCATTCTATTTGAAGAAGAATTATAAATTTTTATCCACTTGGGGTTTTTTCAGCTAAACATTACAAATAATAACATTACAAAATTATTTCTCTTGCCTACCTATATAATGTGTCTTATATATTTATAATATATGCTGCCTTTCTGGAAGAAGGGAACATAAAACTTAACAGAAGCCTCAGCAGGCTGGGGAAGCTGCACTGAATAAGGAGATTTTGGAAGTCCTGACAGACTGAGGGCCAAGGTCCACCAGTGCCAGAATTTCCCTGGCTCCTTAGTGCCTTCATAACCATGGCAGATTTGTGGTTTTTGGACATGGAGGAAGGACAGGACAGCAAGTCAGACAGGCTCAGAGGGGTTTGAGGCTTTGTGCTTTGAAGGGTTTATAGGCCCAGCCAGGGATATTCAGGGAAATTCTTATAACACAGACAAGCTCTCATCATATTCCAGATATCATTACAGGACTCCTTGGCCCAGATATTGGGTTGGCCTTAAATGTTAAATATTTAATGCAGGAACTACCTCTGTTTCATCTGTGATCTCGTCCCTGCTCTGACCAGGGGTTTGCTCAGAGCAGGGTCAAGCAGCAGAGGCAGAGGTCACCTGCTCCTGTGGTGGCCAGCACTGAGTGTCCCCCACTGCAGATGAAGCCACAAAACCAAAGTTCACTTTGAATCACCCTCTTGTTGATTCTGCAGAAAATGATGCATCCCAGGGGATCAAGGAAAGCAGTGCCACTACTGACACTACTGTGCTTTACACAGAGCTCTTATGCATTAAGGAAAACAGCAATTTGTTTATTAGGGGCAATTGCTTTCATTTTTCCAGATGACAAATTCCAGGAATAATTTGAGCTTTTAGAAATAGTTAAAGGGATAAAAACCATTAAGGCACATTCTGATGCGAGTTGAAGCGTTTGCATATCTCACATGAGAGATCTGCAAATAAATACTCAGAACATGTGAAAGCAAAAACCACAAATGGAGTCATCACTGGATTTCCAAACTGTTTACACTGAATTCTTACTTGTCTTTGATTGAGCACACATTCAGTGCAGTAACACATGGCAGTCAAACCAGACATAGTAACTGCTTTTATTAAATTAAATACTTTTATTAAAAAGTGTGTTACTCTGTCCAGATGCAACAGACTGGGAATAACTTCACTTTTTAAGATTGTAATGCAAACCTTGCATGGTCTTCTCTAATACCCATGATGTATGTATTCCATAAAAAAAAAAAAACCAACATTCTGTTATCTCTGGATTACTGCACTAAATTTCCTGGTATAAATTCTTATGGAATTCTTTTTAAGGAATTTAAAACACTTTCACAATTTACATGACAGTGGCCCTTAAACCTTATCAGATTATGCTCCATGTTTTGCTAGTATTCCAGTTCCTACACCTCACGGATTAATTGCTGAGCTCAAAGATCTGAACTTGCATCAACTGACTTTTCTAGCAACAACAATGGTTCAGGGATCAAGCAAGAAAAAAAAAAAAACACAAACAAAAACCAAACCAAAACCCCAAAGCATCAAACCCAGCAAAGTAACCCAAAATCTTCTGGGTCTGTACTCTTTACTTTCCAGACCATTTGGTCTTTTAAATGCAAGTATATCTTTATGTTTTGTGTGAATTGAAATATAATCAGCAAGAGAAATCAAACAAAACATATTGAGACAACCTAAGTAGGGATTTGTTCCCCAATCCTTTAAGTATTTGTGTTGTTTCCATTACAAGGCAAACAAAGATAGAACACCTTTATTACAAGGATGTAAAGATGCTGTGATACGTCTCTACATATATGAAAGCCTCAGAATTCAAAGGTAAAAATAAAATTTTTTCCTTTCTCTGCTCTTCCAGGCTTATCTCAAAGGGAGCAGTTGGGAAGGCAGACGAGGCTGTGTAACACGTGCTGACTGAACCAAATGGAATTTCCCAGGCAGCGACCAGCAGCGCAGGCAGCCTGGCCCTGCTCTCTGCAGCTGGGAGCTGCTCAGTGTGAGCAAAAGGGAACCCAAAAACCAAACATCCTGAACTCTTCACGCCCCTCAACATCCCCACCTCCAGCTCTGTGGCACAAACACCCTCAGCAAGGTTCCCCTCGGCCAGCCCCAGGTGCCTGGGCTGACAACAGCCCAAAAGTGCGGGCACCTTCTGTTCCTTGGGCAAACAAAGAGTGGAATGAAAAAGAGAACAAGAAGAAGGAAAATGTCGCTGCTGCTCAGCCAGTGGGTGCTCAGAGACACTGCTGATTAATGTGTTAACTGAAGAGCCCAAGCAGACAAACCTTTTGAATCAGGGAATGAAAAGACATTTGTTCTCCTTTGTAGACAAACACTGATTATACCAGGGAAATTTAACCGCTGCAAATAGAAAAATCACAGCTAAAATAATTAATAAAAGTGGTAAATGACACACAAAGGAAATGACATAAAAGAGCTCCCTCAAAACCACCTGCTTATGATACACAGCAAAATGAGCATGTGTCACACAACTGATGTGAGACAAAAGATCAACAGTGATGGAGGAAGACTTCTGGAAAGCTGAAGATCAAATAAAAAGCACAAAACTATTTTCTGTGTTAAATATGTATGATAAACATCAGCTGCAAGACAACAGACCTAAACCTGCCTTGTCCTGAATCCTGAGAGTGAGGAATTTTACATAACCTTGCATCTCTCTTTCGTGGAAATTCTTCAAGAAATATGTTACATCGGTGAATTTTTAGTTGCTTTTTAAACAATCTTAGCAAGGCCAATGGCAGTAAATAGAAGATAGAAAAGTTTCATGACGTGTTTCTTTTCCTAACACATCAATGAACTGCACTACAAATTCAATTGTCTGTCTCTCTCCTTGTACCCAAGACATCACACAGAGAATCTAGGCTCGTCTTTACTAGACAAAATATCAATAATACAGAATTCATATTTCAACTTCCATTCAGATTATGCCTATAAATGCAGGAACTATGACATATAAATATAATAATATCACATTATCAAAGTAAACAGACAAAAATTGCTGTGGAAGCAATTTTTCTACTTCTCTATTTACACATTTTTCCTACATTTGCCTCTTCACAGAAATTCTCTACTGTAGAGATTTCACTGCTATTCACTTTAGGGAAACCAGTTTCTTTCAGCAAAAATTAGTGTGGAAGAATCTTATCATCATAAGCTAAAATGGCTATAAAGGAAATTGCACAGCTCAAGTAAAGCCTTAAAAAGTTATCTCCTTAAAAAAGTTTAATATGGTATCTGAAGCAGAAATCAGACCAGCTTTAAAAAAATAGCATTTCCCACCCAGAAATAAATTTTAATTTGATTTTTTTTTTCCTTTCCCTTACTTTCTCAGTCCTTATGAAGCTCTCTCAAGGTTTATAAAATCACTTCAAGAAATTTTCTGCCAACCATTGGCTTCTTTAATTTACCTCTATCATAAATTCCTAACCACGAGAGTAGATTCTTTGCTGCTTTAGAACTGCATTAATTCCACATTCCTTCCCTCCATTTCACAAATGTCCACCTTTATCTACATCATTTTACTTTGGGGCATCATTTAACTTGGCCCTCCCTCGTCAGAAGTCTTCTCAGACCCTCCCACAAACTTCTGGCTTCTGTAAATTGATTTGCTGTCTCCTCTAACTATCCTCCACAACAAATCAATCCCTTGACTCTTGCAACTTTTCTGAAGCCTCACCTCTTGCCTGCAAGAGGAAAGTTGTAATCACCCTTTATTTGCATTTCTCCGTGGCAATGAAGGAAGATTGATTTGGGATTAAGCATTTGCCATCACAGCCGGGTTCAGACAGAGCCAATTGACCCCTCAGTCCTGCCAGTCTCGCTGCCATCACTTTCCATCAGAGCTGGAACATGCTTGGAGCACTGGGACTCTGCTGCTACACACAAAGGAATTCCTCAAACCCCCCTTCTCACACAGACCAACATCCACCACAGTGAGGACTTCTCCCTGGAAATGCCTTTCCTCCTCACGCTCTGGGAATATGTCTCTCACTTTGTTCCATTTGCCTCACTGTTTGAGTACTACAGGGAAAAAAAAAAAAAAAAAACAAACTGATCATGAAAAAAAAAAATTAAAGAAAACAGTATCTAGGACTTGATCTCAACTGACTGATTACTAGAATCAGGCATGAAAAAATACAGTTAAAAAGCTCTACTTTTTAAGAATAACTTCTGTACCCCAACTATCCAGACCATGATTAAGACTGAGCTGCTCAGACTTCTTGGAGCAAGTCCATAAAACTCCATATGAGATGGTTTTATATTTTGGGAAGATCACCACATTGTCAGAGAAGTCAGAAAGATGGGAAGGAAATGGATACAGATATGGTAACATCTCTCCTACAGAAATATTGGAGGGAGTGGTGGTGTTCCTCTTAGAGGAAAATGAAAAGCAGAGGGTCTATGTACCGGCACCCAGGTGTATTTGTAGGTCCAGTAAACTGGACAGTGACTGCTCACAAAATTCTAGCTGAAGAAGTGGAGGGATTAAATTAAATTATTATGTTGGTTTGTACAGGAATAATCTTGTGCACTGTGGGTTGGAGTGCTGGGCACATCAGGGATTTCACAACATGGCATTAAACAGCAACAATATTCAGAGCTATAATAATTAAGACAAAATAGACATGATCTCCAGAGAGCAATGCAGAACCTTATTTTCCAGCACCTTTAAGCTATTCTAGGCTGTGGGAGTGAGATCTTTATAAGTGATAATTCCACCCTATGGCACTTCCAACACATTTTTTCATAAACAACTCACATTTGCCCGTGTCAGTTCTCGTGTACTTTACAGTTTTAGCAACACAGCGTTTCTTGTTTCTGCGGGTTTGCATTTGTCCACACACATTTGATGTGAGCTGGCAAACCCTGGCTCATCTCCAGGGCCAGGCAGCCCCGGAACAGCACAACATCTCCTGCTGACAAGAGAGCTTTGCCAAGATGCCACCACGTGTGCTCCAGTGACTTAATTTCAGCAGCAAACTCAGAGCTGCAAGGACACGGCTCTGTGGGCGTGGGCACAGCACTGCCTGGTTCTCATCCCAGCCCACGCCTGAACCGCGGCGGGCTCGTGGCCACGGCACCAGCAAAACCTGTGGAATCACTGAATCATTCAACAGTTGCTATTCCAGTAAGTCACACAGTGTGGAAAACTGTGTTTCAGCAATAATACAAGTAGTTAAAGGAGGAAACCATCAGGCAGGAGCAGATGTGCTGCCCTGTAGTTGCAGGGTGTGTCGTGATGGACAGCTTTCAACCCCACGTTTCTGACTCTCAGGCAAGTCAACTGCAAGTTTCATGAGAGAAAGATCTAAGTTGCAATAGTTCTAACATGCAGGAAAAAAAAAAAAACAAAAAACAAAACCAAACCCTAAAAATAAGTATTCCAGAGAATTTAAAAGAAAGACAAAATTAAACGTGTGGGGGCACTAGGGTCAGCTCCCTAATGCACAGCACACATCCACAAGTGCAAGAAGCTTTTACGGTTTCCTGAGGCTCAGCGTGCTCTTTGCTGCTTTTAGATGTCAACAGGTTCATCCTAACCATGCTCTCAGCATTCCTAAATCACAATCATTATCAGCCAGTGCTGTGTGAATAAACCTGGAGAAGTTAACCACAAACACCCCGTTCCCAGCACTGCACACGCTCCCGAGTTTGAAACCTGAATTCCTGAGATTGACACACAGGGCAGGCGCGCAGAGATCTCCTCGCTGAGCCCAAAAAAACCCTGTGCTGACCTTGGCCTTGTGACCCCAATGTTAAAAGTTACTGAAAGGCTCTCCATCAGAACCATTAACTTCTCCATCACTCAGAGGAAACAGGCAGAGCAGAGCTGCAGCAAAAGGACTCAACCCTGGAGTGTTTCCTGCTGGCTGCTCTCCACAACTGCTGCCAGATCCAGGGAAAAGCACGATTCAGGTGTTTGCACTTTACCAACATCCCCCCAGCCCCTGATGTTGGGGATAAATCCAAACTGACTATGTGTTTTCAAGGATTCTTCCAAAGCTGAAATCTTTCCTCTTTCCTACACTGTAGGACTTTGTGAGAGAACAGACTCAACTCCAGATCATGGTCATTATTCTCATTTCCAGATGAGGTATCCCTAGCACAGCAAAGCCATGGCTGCATCCACTCCTCTTTTTTGACCCTGGTTTCCCAGGCTGGAGGTTTGCTGGCAGTCACAGCTTACACATGTACTCACAGAGATGTGTTTAGGTTTCTTTCATGTAAAGATGACCATTCCATTGAAGTCACCAGCCCATGAAAAAGGTATCTTCTGGAATCTGATTTTTAAACCCTTTTTATTAAGGCTGTATAAAGGGGGCTTGGTTTGTGAGATCCCCACCGACTTAAAACAATGCTATAAAATCCCATACTTGTAAATATCCTTTTTTTCCCCCTTTTTCTTCAGAAATCCAGGAGTACATGCCCATTTGTACAGAACTTGCACTGTGGTGTTTGGCAGTGTGACAACCACATTTTACAGAAGTTGTCACCAAGAGACTTGTTGTGGCCAGCATAACTTTGCTTACCACAAACGGGTATGTGCAGAAATGTCCCACCAGCAGGAAATGGCTTTGTCTATTCTCCGTGACAACTGTGGTCACAAAGTGAGGATACTTCCAACTCCACTGAAATTCTTTGAAATTCCCTAGCCTGCTGTTTTGTTTGTGTTGGAATAAACCCAAGCCTCTCAGCCCAGATCTACTTTCCCAAGGAACTCTGAAAGCTCATCTTTTGTGCCCAATATCTTTATGAAACACAAAACAACCAGAGATGTCTGTGCTGCTGTTTATTTACATTATGTTAGGTGGCACTGGGTGCCAGCACACCATAAAATATTAATTATTATTAAAAGACAAAGGTTTATTTTTTCCTCTGCAGGGCATAATACACCCTGCATATCACTTTATGAGTATTTTATCAATCTTTATAGTTTTAGTATATGAATAAAATCCCTACTACCCTAACCCTATCCCTCTTTTGTCCTCTTTATATATATACAGACATATATGCAGCAGGTTAGGTAATAAAGAGTGCAGTATCTCTTAAAGATACTATCTTATTTACTTAAAGTAAACAAGAAAAAGAATTTACTGAAGTGCTTAATTGTACAAACCCAGGTTCATTTGTTTTAATTATGCAACTATTATGAATTTCAGCATCTCAGTGTATACCTCCAAAAGTTTTTTGTTTTTTTTTTTTTTTATTTTTTTTAATTAAGTAACTTTCTTCAGTCTCTCAAAAATTTTAGACATCACAGGTGCAACATAACTGCAGAACTACAACGATGCCTTATAACTGGCATGACACTAATAGTCCCTGTGGGTGTATTTTTATCTTAAGAAAGGATGAGAACTTTGTTTTCTGGGTTTTTTTTGTCAGAAAGTGCTTGTTGTGGGTTCCTTATTTTAAAAACACATTCAAGTACTTTTCCCACAGCTTTTCTTCTTCTTTTTGAAGCTGAACAACTACTTCAGCACTCCAGATAAAAGACAGCAAGCAGGCCTTCTATTGAACTCCAATGATTAAATTACTAAACTAAACCTTCTTGCAGTGAGAGTTGAAGTTCAAATGTTTATTTCATTTCTCTCACTCTCCCATCCTTTTAGTTATCTATTGCCAGCCATCTGGATTACCACCATCAATAAAAATTGGTTTGTGCCATTAGGCAGGGGTCAGCATCTTGAAAAGAATCCCCATCTAATTACACAGATTTACAATTTCAGCTGTGTGAAACACTTAACATCCAGGTGTTAAAGCTGTAACTTGGAGCCTGTACTGAAATAATTACACTGGTGGATGCCAGGCACACTATTCCCTGGAGAAAAGCAGTGTGGGACCCACTCACAGGTACTGTCCTGGCTCCTGGGGAGATGGCCCAGCCCCAGCCCCAACCTGAGAACGGCAGGGGCTGCAGTGCTTGGGAGGTAAAGCAGAGTCTCACAACTCCTCACCCCTTCCCACAGGGGATGCTCCAGGAATCCCCTGCCAGCCCCCTGGAGCTCCTCTCACCCTCACTGCTCCCCCACAGTCCCTTTTCAGGGCAGAAGATTCAATGCCAGATTTCACCCTGCTTGTGTTTCAGCCATCCAAACCACTGAAGAGGAGAATTCACAGCACAACTGAATCATAAAACAACAATCTGGATTTTCAGATCAAGTAACCAGTGAGAAACTTCCAAAACCGTCCCGGTAAGAACAACACTACACAATTACTAAGCTAATACAACATTTTTACTCTGAAGTCTTTCAAGAGCACCTGGAAACCTTCAGAAAGCTCTTCTGGTGCCTGCCATTATAGACAGCTCCAGTAAATACATTTTAGAAGCTGAGAGATAAAGATATGGATTTCTCTTTTGTCTGGAAAGCTTTGTTTTATATCCTCATATCTTCCCCCTCCCCTGCTGATGCCTCCAAAACACAAAGACTCCAGAGACTCAGACCTATGGAAGTCACAGACTAAGCTTGGCTCCCTTACAGGTCTGCTTTAATATGAAACCTTTTTTTTTCCTCTTTGCTTTTTTTTTTTTTTTTTTTTTTTTTTAAACCATGCTTTAGCCACAGAACTAATTCATCCTTATAGACAAATAGTGCCCATTTTAATTTCAACACAAAATGCTTTGTTTGGACAAACTGCAGAAAGATCAAATTAGGACAATATACACCCATGTGCATCACCATTTTCATTTAACTAGGCTGTTAAGTAGAATAAGGCAGCAATCTTTTCACTTCATTTCTCCCAACAGATGCTAATGAGAGAAAGATATGAGCATTTTAAACTTGAGAGGTCAACAGGTTCTCTAAAGGTGAAGTAGAGCTATTTCTATTACTGTTTTTATTCAAGTATCACTGTGGGAAAAGGCAAGTGCTACCTTACACATGATGGATCCATCACATTATCCCTGTTACCACAAGCATTAGCCCCACTCTGAGTCCTGTTATTTCTGGGAGGAAAGGAGTCATCTCAAATCTCTTGGCAAGTGCTGTAATGGGTATTTCATTTACTTACATGCACATAATCCTGAACTGAATGCTCAGCCTGAGTGAAAAATGGCATCTGAAATATTAGCTGTCCAGTCCTAGAACAGATAACTTCTGTCTACCTACTATTTTTTTAAAAAATCTGTCTTGGATTATTGTTTTTTGTTGTTGCTTTCAGGGTTTCTTTTTTTTTTTTTTTTTCCCAGATTATATATGCTTGAACATATTTTATAGCTCTTTCAAATGCAACTAAGTAATTAATTGTTCAAAGCACAAAGACTGGAGAGATATCAATTAATCAAACCATTCTCACCCTACATAAGCATTATCATCCCATGTGTTTTCATCTTTGGTTTTGAAAAAAAAAAAAAACCGAAAGAGTAAGTGCATTTTTCAAGGTGGCAGGATGAGAAATTCATAGAAAGAGACTTAACATCTCCTAACACCAAAACATTTAATCTAGCACATCAGTAATGTTCTAGCTTGAAGATACCCTGCACAATGTCACGTGCATGTTTCATTTCTGACATCAATACTTGAACAAGTGTTGATTTAACTCTCTTAAGCAGACAAAGCCAGATATTGCAGTGGAGCAGGGAGGTGCAACCCTGCTGTTCATGTCCAGGAATTATTTTATTCATCCAGGAATATGCATCTCCAGAGCAGATGCTTTAGAATTTGTGTCTTTGATTAAATTCCTGAAGAGACATACTTGAAAATACTCACAGTAATAAGGCAAATTCAGACTATAGAAAGCTACAGGCACAACTGTTACATGAATTTTTTATGCCAGTTCTAGATACAACACAGACTACAGCAAATGTTAAATGCTTATGCTATAGCTCCAGTTCTGTGTCTCTAATTTGTGTCACAGATCTTGCAAAGTGCTCATTCAATAGCAAACACACATATTTAACAGCAGCAACTCTACTCATTTGACACAGAGGATTATTCAGCCCATTAAAAATTACCCGATTTCACTGAAGTAGTAAGAAGTCAGACAAAAACTTCCTCCACTCAAAGTACAAAACCTGAACTGCAGTAAAAAGAAAGAAGAAACAAATGGGATGGAGCTGAGGAAACGTCAGGAGTTACTCATCTTGGAAGTATCAATCCAATCAGAAAAAAGAAGTTAAAATGTCTTCAGAAAAAAGTTCACTCTAAATTAAAAATTTACAAAGTCTCTCCTATATTTATGAAGAGATATTTAAACTTGGAAGAATATTTTCCGCACTGTTGAAGACTCTTGCACAGCATACACAGTTTCATAATGGCCAACTCCAAATTTTAAAGATGTTTTTTAACAGTAAGTTACCAAAGTTTCTAAGACTTTCATAGCTTTTGTGAATTTGTTTTTATTTTTGATTCTTCAACAGACCTTCAAAATTACTGATCTTGTAATATTTTCTCATGATGATGCCATGATGATTTTTTTTTTTTTGCCTTTTCTTTTTACAATTTCTGTATTCTTGGTGCTTTTTGCTGACATTCTTGGACTTGTTTGCCAGGCTGGGAGACTGAACATTTCAGCAGCTTCGCAGTGAGGGATCAGTGTGCCCAGAGCCCAAGGGCCTCTCCAGAACACATTTTGTAACCTGAGACAGAACCATCCAGGGGAAGGGTCCTTGGGGAGGGGGGCTCACTGGAGCCTCTCATTGGGGAATCTTTGATAGATGTGCTAATTAGTGACACCTACAATGTGATACCAGATCTATTGTGGGTGGGCACTGCGGGGTGCAGGGAGGTGCATTCGACCTGGGCGTGGTGCACCTAAGGATCCTTAAAATAAATCCCAAGGTAAAATCCCTTTTTCCCTTCTAACCGTGTTTGACTCTTGATTTTAAGACCAGGAAAAGGCATCAATGACAGCACAAAAAAGGTTTTGCAGGTGTCTACAGGAAGATGCCTGTGCTTCTGCTAAGAATCAAGAAGAGCAAGAGCAATATTCATGAACGCCTCCTCCCACACCGCTGCAGTTATTTGGGAACGTGCTCTTCCCCTAATGGAGCAGATGACTCCTTTGTCTCCATGACTCTTTACAACCTGCACGTACTTTACACAAGGCACAGCTCCGAGGCTCCAATTGAGCTTGAAAGTTAATGTTCCTGTAAATCACCAACTGCCAGAGCCAGCTACACCATTTACCTTGGGACCCTTTTCTGAAAGTTAGCATGGAGGGATTTACCAATATTTATTTCCTTATAGGATGCTCCTAGTTATTTGTTGGCTTTTTTCTTTCAATAACTCTTGCCTAAAGTGTCTTAAAATTATTAAAAACAAGATGGGACAGCCTCAGCATTCTACCACTGGAATAACTGCCTGGAATTCAATAAAGATCAGAGGAGACAACCACTGCTCTGACCCAATTCAGCAGCTAAAGATGGACATTGCCCAACATCCACAGTGAAAGACCAGCTCATTCTTATCTCTTATGTTGCCAAGTTTCACTGAGCAGAGTATTTAAAATTAATGACCAGAAGAGACAAAATTTAAGCCACAGCATCAACACAGAGAACAAGGCTCAAACCCCAGAGGAGCCTGGGGTCTGTGCAGTGGTCTGCAGCTGGAGGTGGCTGGTGAGCAGTGCAGGTGGCCTTGCCCTCTGTGTGTCAGGAGTGTCAGGCTGGCTTCAGTTTGGTCCCGTTATTCACAACCACTCTTCACTGAGGCACAGCTGTCCCCCTGAAGTGCAACCCTCCACTTTATATTACCTGCGAACAAGCCCAGTTTGGCACTCCCAAACCATTTCACAGGACACAGCGGGACACAGGAATTACAGAACATCCTATCTGAACTGAAATGCAGGCACCCCTTCAGCGTCCTACTGGCAAATCCAGGATCACTTCCCAGGTGTTCAGTAAGGCTACACAATATTGTCAAGAAACAGCTTGTTTTACCCTGTTCAGTATCTCCCAACTTATAGCCAACTGGTTTTCTGCAATTTAAGATCAGTTAAAATCGTTTGGTTTCTGTTTGCAATTAGTGATTTTAGTTAAGCACTCCCAGAGAGAGAACAGGAGACAAAGTAGTCTCGGGTTGGGTGCATTTGATAAACAGCATTTTGACAGGATGCCATGTAAGAACAGACAGTGCCAGGACACCACAGAGAGTCCAAACACTTGTAGATAGTTAAGGGAAAAGAAAAATCTGCCTCACATCAATTTCAGTCCGAAAAATAAATTTTTACTAAAATAAGGTCTTGAAATTATCAACTTTGCTGTCTTCTTTAAATTAGTGGAGAATTCCTATGGCATTACAAAGCTACAAAGAGCCCTTCAGCAATGATTATTGGCATTGTCACTTCATCCTCAGGTTTATTATGGGTCATATTTCTACCTAGATTGCAGATTATTGTAATGTTTTAGGCCAGCAAGGATTAGTAAAAACAATGCATAAATAATACAGCAGACATCTGAAATCAGGGTATTTGAGGGAAGGAAAAGAAAGGTAGGTACAGGTTGTTAAGTGACAGGGAACTGATCACTTTAATGTTCATCATAATAAGACCTGCCAAGAGAATAAGGAATAGAGTCATCAGTTTACTACCAGTGGTGGCATTGCCTGTTGTCGTTCAGCACACTAATTGCCTCTTTTGTCAGGTATGAATTCCTTTCACAAAGATGTTAAAGGCAGTGGGGCCTGGCCAAGAAGATATTCTGATTGTCAAAGGCTGCTGCTAAAGTTCCTTTTCAGGTTTGTTTATCACTTATTGGGTTCTGGCTTTTCAGAACAAGGGATGGAAATAAGACAAAGTGTTACCCAGCAATTTACCAGCCTGTATATAATACCCTAAAGCATGTATCCTTTTCTTCTTTAGAGAACACAAAGCATTTAATCATTCCTGAAAGACCTACTTATCAAACTGAATTACTTTAAGCATCTTCCTATAAATCACAAAGAGCAGGGTTTTTTTTATTTCCAGAAATGAAGCTTCTATTGCAATGAGTGGAAATGTCAGCAAACAAACACATCCTACCACTCTGCTCCTCTAACTTTTTACAATGCTTGGCCTATGAACAAATCTCTTGCTGAGAAATATTAGTCCAAAATAAAATAATTAACCATTAACACATCACCTCCTTAATCCTTAACTTTAGCAGCCCACCAGTTCTGGGAAAAAACTGCTTCTATCTTCATGATGTTATGCTCTCTCTCCTCTTTGCAGCACACACTGAAACATGTTCTGCTTCCCATCTGCAATGATCCAACTCAACACAATCATTCCTATTGATCAGAACTTACTATTTTGCATTACCAGGCTGTACATGAAATAACCAGACTGCAACGAAAAATTAGATCAGACCAATGAGTTTTGACCTACAAAACCCAAAGCACTTGTACCAAACAGAGTTTCTAACATTAACTTGTGACTTACCAACAAAAAAAAAAAACCAAAAAAAGTATGTTTTGTTTTCCTATGAAAAGGGATTTATTTTTAAATTACAAATTTTAGGGTTTCTTTGTGGTAGCATATACCTTCAGGTACTTATGAAAATTAAATTTAGGTTATTTGGGAAACATATTTCTTTCTCTTCTATAAAATATTCCCTACAGAATTTTATCTTAAGAGCTTCATCCAGCTGCCACTTGTGAGTACTTTCAAAATACACCTTATCAGCACCAAGCCATAAAAAGTTTATCCCAAACAAGGCCAACGTGATAACACACAGGGGTCTCTAAGGGATGTCACTGCTTTTTTGGGCAAAAACACCCTCACTTTTTCACAAATCCCCCAAAAACTTCATCAGAATATTAAAGAAGTTACCGGGACCTTCCCAACAAATAAAACACTGGCAGCAACTCCAAGCACAGAGCAGTTCAGTTTCACTGGGTTTTAAAGTGATGAGAATGTTTGGTTTAGCTCAAAATCTCCTAAAGTAGTGACTGAACTGCACAACTGTTAACGAGGACTTTTGTTTCCAAATATTCCTGCTGGGTTTTTAGCATCTCCACTGCTACTTTACACTTCACAGCACTTCCTTACTGAACTCACTTTGCATCTGAAGCCATTTCCAAACACAATTTGATCAGATTGGCTTCAAATCAAGGAGAAAACAGAATTTGTCAGTGGACACGACAGGCCCCAATTTCGGTACACAGTTGAATTAAGGAGGAAGAGGTTTATTCCACTTTCTTGATCCTAATTTGGATGGCACGATGGCTCTGATGAATCTGAGATGCTTTCAGTATGAGGGAGTTTGGAAATCACTTGCCTTTCAGAAGAATATTTTTCATGCATTTAAGAGAGACAGTTCCTCTTCATTTTCACACACATTTTAGGGCTACATGTATGTTTGGAAACAAAAAACTCATTAATCCAGCAAGGACAACCCAGCAGGCTTGAATTAAAACCAATTTTAGCAACAGCAAAATCACCAAAATGTCTAAAGTATTCTGGTCCTCTATTTGAGCCGTGTATGTTTAGATTGATAAATAATTGCAAGATTTAAGAGAGCTGTAAAGGTTTTATCTTAGGCAAGTGAGCAAATCTGAAACAAAACCTTCCAGGATGAAAAAAATAGGGGAAAAAAACAAAACCAAAACAGAGATTATGTTTTTATCCTTCTCTAAGTTGACTGAGACATTTTGAGCATTCAAAGCATTCATGAAGTGTTCATGAAGCGTAACAGAAGCTACATAAGCAAACATAAATCTGCTGTATCGTTTAACAACCTTAGGGGAAAATAAAAAAAAAAATAAAAATCAGTTGTTCTGCTTGAAACTCTTCAGGTACAATGTTTGAGAAAGCCAAATAGCAGTACAAACAAAAATAAATAGGATTAGTTCCTTGCAGCCCTACTAAAAGAGTGAAGACATGCCACTGTGCTCTTAAGTATTATAGAAAAAATCTCTCCCTGCTCAATGTGTTAAAATATGTTCTTTTGGGGACAAAATTTATCAGCTGTGCCTGCAGGATTTAATATGTCCCTTTTCCCTCACCACAGGGCTCATGGTCAATGAACACTCCCCTCAATAACCTGCACAGAGACCTCACTGGTGGCATCCTCACTTTTGGACATCCCTGACTTCTCCTGGTTGCAAACACCTTGAAAATACATCCACAGATTAACTCCCTCTTGAAAAGGAATGTGCTTGCTGAAGTTTTCAGAAATCAATCTTTACAACAGTTAAATTTAAAAAAAAAAAACAAAAACAAACAAACAAAACAAAAAAAACCCCCACACACACAAAAAAAAAAAACCACAAAAAAAACAAAACAAAACCAAAAAAAAACCACAACAAAATCAAACCTCCCAAATCTCACCAAGAAAAGATTCACAAAGAAATTGCTCTCACCAAGAACATTATGGATTTTAAAACTACAAAAATTGGAAAAACAAAGGGGAACAAAGTACAATAAAACATTATCAGTCAGATTCCCCATGGACCACAGGTGGTGTGGTGCTAAAACCACCATCCTCTCTCCCACCTTCCCCAGAGCTGGTCCCCTGGAAAGTTCTGACTCAGGATCTTTCTTTACTCAGGTTTACAAACCTGGTGCACCCTTTCTGGCTTAAACAGCCTCCCTCCTACTCACAAAATCACTGTACTGACAGATGATGAAATAGGACCTCTGCAGTGCTATTTCACTTCCCTGAGAACACTCACTCCACCTCAATAATGCAGGTACCTTATGACACCCAACTTTCCCTTCTCTTGCCAGTCTCGTTCCCTGAATTGCCCAGCTTTTGGCAGTCTGTCACACTGGGGGACAGAGTAGCCTGCCTGGAAACTGATAAATGAAGCACTGGAAGAAGCTCTGGAGTTTGCCCCATCTTCTGAGATTATTAAGTCAGGAATTTAGTAGATGCCTTTAGCACTCGAAGTCAATGTCAATGGAGAATTCTTCAGATGAAGTGAAATAGAAGAACACATTAACTCTTGAAAAGGGGGGATTTAAGGGATATTTGCAACCTGCTTTGGAGTGTTTTGTATTTCTGACTCACAAATTAAAGTTTTCAAAATAATATCTACGGTGACTGAGGAGCATTTGGGGCTGGGAGCCTGAGGCAAGGGAGATGCTCACATTCACCATGCAGCATGGAGAACAGGTACAGCAAAACCCAGGCTTTGCTTATTTATGGTGAGTGCAAAAGCACAAAAATCACAGGAAAAAGAACCCCTCATCACAACATATATAAACCTTGACATTTTTTTGCAGAAATCACACAGGGAAACATGTCAGGAAACCCAAGTTCCCATGAAAACTCAACTGGCTACACCCCGTGAAGAGGCCACCACCCTACACCTGCAGGCTGCACAGCCACCCCCAGTGCTTTCCAGAACAAGGCTGGATGTGGAGGTCTGGGAGACACTAAAACAGGGCAATATTCAGGTGGCAGCTGCTTTCATGTGAGCTCCTGTCATGCCTGCAGTGGTGTCCCCACAGCAGATTGGGGATGGAGATCACAGCTGGGGACAGAGCACAGGACAGGAGGGGACAGAGCCCAACCAGGCTGGGGCTCTGTGCCTGCTGCACGAGTCGGTGTCATTTGGTATTAAACATGAGTGACTGCAGCAAGGGCAAAATAAATATACCTTTGCTCAAGAAAGGAGGATTTGTCATAACAAAGAGATTTTTTTTAAGTCATTAAAACCAGAAACCTCCTGACCTTCCAGGCAACTGCAGACGGGGGACATTCTGTTTCTGAGCTATGCAAATGGTGAGACAAAACCCAAGAATTTTTATTATCCTTTTCCATATGCATAAACCACACATTCCTGTTTTAAAATTGCATTATACTGTGGCCTTCCAACTCTGAGTGATTGTTGCTAGCTAAGTTTCATCATTTAACATGTAGCACCTGCACTTGGCATAATAAAATTAAGCATTCCCTTGGAAATCAGATAGCTGGAATGTTTCTGTTTCTTTTTCAGACAAGAAGAAGACTTACCTCCACATTAGCACCTTTGATGTTGAGTTTTCATCAGTAATAGAGAACGTGGTTTAAAAATTAAAAACCCAAACATCAAAATGCATTAAAAAGCTGTTAGAAGTGTGCAGTGAGGTAACAGAACAAAGCCACCGGATTCGAAAGCTGCTTCTGCTCTTTAGGATCTGATTAAAAAACCCAAACTTGTTTAGGAAGGGAAGCAAAGTAATCTCCATGAACTTTCTGCCAGTGTAGCTGAAGCTGGCTATTATCAAAGAAACAAATGTCTGGATTCAGACACAAGCTTAGCTCCTTTAGCTCTAATTAAAGCTTCCTTCTGAAGACTGTCCTATGCTAGGTGCCAATTAAAGGGAAAAATCCCACATTTAGATAGTTTCCCAAGTATTTCCAAGCCTTGGGTGGGCTGCCTGCTACAGCCCTGCAGCACAGGGAAGGGAAAAGGGCTCTTTTGGAATGCCTGGAGAAATAGCAAGGGCTGTGTCTCCTGCTGCCAAGACAAACCAAGCCTCACAGGGCTTGCCCTGAAATGGAATATTTTCAGAAACTCACTCCAAATTTGAGCACCTACCCTGGTAAAGGATTTACTTTAAGTAGACTGGGGGATGTTCATAGGTACTTTTCCAGCTCCCTTCAGGCCAACACCTCTGATGAATCATTCTGAATGCTAAGAACAGTGTACATGTATGGGAAATAAATCCTCTATTGCACCTTCTTTTCCTTTGCCAAAATACACAAATGCCAGCTGTGATCATGACGTGAGTGGTCCATTTAAAGCAGTTTTACTGTCAGGAGAGATGGCAGCTGCAGGAAAGGAAAAGGAACTGGCAAGAGAGACAAGAGAGATTTGAGTCACCTCTTGACCAGGCTTAGCACCAAGGTAAGTCCTTGGACATGCAGAGAAATCAGCATTTGTGTCAAAATTGCTGGGCTTGGAAAAACTCCCTTCCTTCTGTATCCTACTGGCAACTGACTCCTGAAGGAAAACAGCTAGAAAAACAAACCCACAGTGCTTAAGAAACTGAGCCACACAATAAAGCAGTCACAAATCCAGCGGGGAGAATGCAGAGTGACACTTGAGATGGGAGAGATGCACAGAAAATGCTCAGAAAGAATGGGGGGCAAAAAACCCCAAAGGCTTTGCTAACCCAGTGAGCATTTCAAGCACGGTTGCAGAGTGCCCTGTTTAAGGTACTGAGAGCATTTAACAAGCTCATTCCAAGCTCCCTGCAGTGAAGAAATGAATGACAGCAAAACCACAGCAGCTCCAGCAGGACAAAGTGAAAGAAGAGCAGCAAAACAGACCATGTTTGTCCTCCTGCAGGACATCAACAGACCCTTCAGATATTTAGGGTCTCCCTGACCTACAGGCACAGAGCACAAACCAGGCATTTCTTCCCCTTCCCACCCAACCAGGGTTATTATCCTCTTAGTAACAGGGTTATTAATCTGCAAATGCTTTTCTGCAACCACCAGAGAAGCTCCTCTCCCTGCCAGGTGGAGGGGGACAGAGGCAGGAAGGGAGGAAAAGCAGAACCTGCAAGAGTTGAATCCTATTTGCTTTCCTCCTGCCCTGGTGAGAGCCTTCCTCCCCTGCCACACATCCCTGCCCATGAGGTTTCTGGATTGCCTTTCACCCTCTGCAGTTTCATACCAACAAAGAGATTTTATGATCCTAGCACGGTTATGAATCACTTCACACCTTTCTGGGGTGAAACACAAACTGTTCAACATCGCAGAGCAAGTTACATAATTGTTCACAAGACAGAATCAGGGAGGCTGTATCTAATTAAAAGTACATGGGGAATCCACTGTAAGCAGAAGGTACTGTAATTATCTTGTTTCGATGCAAATGTACCCAGTAATGAGAACAGCAAAAGCAAAGTATCTTCTCTTTCCCTTCAGGGACACACAGGTGAAGATGGAAACACTTCTGATGATACTACACACGTAAAAACAAAAAAGCAACCAACCAACCAACAAAACAAAACACCAACCTGTCAAAATCCATACCAAAAAAGTCTCAGAGGTCTGAGTTTTTAATGGGAAAACTCAATCCAAATGTTAACTTTAGCAAATTATTGCATTAAATGCACGTGTGGGGCTTTTCAGGGTATAGCAAGCTAAGGAGCAGCTGCAAAACACCAAACTAAGAACTAATCACAAAACATATCAATAAAAGCTTTGCTTAAAAGGTATTATATTATTTATATATTATTTGCTTCACGTCCTTGAAAAAGCATGCATGTGAATAAATAGGCAGAAACTCAGCATTAAAAGTTCTATCCTGAGTTTAGTTATTTTGTAGTACAGAGCTGCAATTCATGTTTGTTTGGTTTTTTTTCACATTACCTAGATATAATTACATGGAATTTAATAATTTTTCAGCAAAGAAATGCTGCTATATTACACATTATCAGCCCCACAAGTGCAAAGGGATGTTCAGCAAGGGCCCAGCCTTCCTGCCTCAGTACTTGACCTGTTTTTTTTCTCTTTGGACAGGGCAGACCTGGCAGGACCTTTGGGAGGTCTACTGAGAGCAGCGCTGCTCCTGCAGCACCAGCGAGGAACTGACTTTTAGCTCCTTGCTCCAACAACGTGGAAGGGTAAATACAAGATCTAAATATAATATCTAAAAAAGTCCCCAACAACCACAAAACAATTCCAGTTGTAGATAAATCAGGCTTAAGAGAATCTACTGAGTGATTCCAGCAGCTTAATGTGAGCACAGGAAAATCCCCACCAAGTTTAAACACACCTTCCCAGAGAAATCCTGCCCTCTGTGAAGCTGTTTCTTTACTCACTCTTGATCTGAATGTCACAACTTACATTCATGAAGCTATAGCCCAACCTTATCAATGTTTAATTTGTGTTTGATTTGAGTGGGATTTATATGCATGTCAACTCCTGCAATGTGACTGGAGCACACAGAGACAAATCTAGGAAGAAATGAAGGAAGATTTACCCAAAAGTTCAAATCACGTGGTCTTGCCAACCCACAAAGACCGGGGAAAGAGGAAGTTAAAGACTAAGCAAATAAATGTACTTATGCTTACAAAAATCTATTTATATTATCTGTAATCCATTTAATTAGAAAGCAACTCCCTCTCCCATACACCTCTACTCCAGTTCAAGCACAGCTTTGCTGTGAGAAGGGATTAAACCAGAACGAGGGATGAGAAACAGTGATATCTCCAAGACGACAAAATGTGTTCCTGCGAGTTCTCAAAGTGCCTGTGAGCAAATCCTAGGGGTGATTTGGTTTTCATGCATCTCCTCTGAAGCTTTTCGTGCTATGCCCACAGCTGTGGTGAGCCCAAGATGAAGCTGGTGGGACAGGCTACAGACATGGCTGGTCTGGGACATGTTCTTTAGGAAGACAAAATAAATATTTATGAATATTTAAGATAATCAGAAAAAAATAAATCTTGAAAACGTTATCAAGCCTGCTGACAATTGGAGCTCTGTGTGAACCCTAACAGTGTGTTTTCAGCATGCTAGAAGGACCAACATTTCTCAATGGTCCAGCATTTCCATAGGATAAGTCTCCAGTCCTTGGACTCCTGGTTTTTTTTTCTTTTTTGTTCAAAGGTTGGGTAAAAGTTTAGAAGCCAAGTCTGCATGCAAGCACGCAACCACAAAAAAGAAGACTGTTTCAGGCTATACAGGTCTGAAAGTCCAACTTAATTTGCAATAATCTGCTTGACAAAACAAGCCAAAGTCAAAGAAGAAAAAGAAGGGAGATTTGTGTGTCTTTTGCGGTTATATCAAACACTCTAAAGAAGACAACATCACACAGAGGTTAATTGGAAAAAAGGAAATTATTCTAAAAATTTCAAATCAATGGAAGAAAAACAACAACTTCTATCTATTTAAATTAAGTGCTCCAGACCAGATGAAAGCAGCCGATGAAAAGCACATTGTTTGATAAGGTCACTTATTTGCAAGACAGGTGATCAGTATTCATTAAAAAGGAAAGGGAAAACAAGAGAAAGGGTAAAAGTGGGAGTTGTGCTTTTCACCAAAACAGAAGCACAGTGACAGCTTTAACCAGCTTTTATTGAAATGTTTCCTCTGCCTTTCCCTCGGCAACAAATGAAACAATCTCATAACAAACTCTAACAAACGCCTAACAAGCAAACCAAACCTTTGACAATTTCTCTGCAGACCCCGACCTGCTGCAGGTCAAGGAAATTCCAGTTTTTCCTATAGAAGATCTCTTTTTTAATGAACAGCTGTCTCTGAAAAGTCCAGAATTTGCCAAGAATTGCCATGCCTTGGATTCTGAAATGCTCCAGCCTAATCTTAAGATGTTTCTACATAAATCAGCAGCATTACCAGAATTCCTAATTCCCTTCATCATTCCTTGTAAGCCAGCAGGGCTGGGTGCGTTCATCGTCTCACTGAAGCTTTGGCCCATTTCTCACCAATTAACCTCGGACTGGCCAGAGACTTCAGTGTGAGCTGAGCCATTTGTTCTGTCTCCTCCTCAGACAAACCTTCTAGACTTGTTGGGGAAGAGGAAAAGTCCACTTGATCAGTGAAATAGGTTAGTGCAGGAAAAGTCTGGGAAAATGAGTGGAAAGCAGAGGAGGGGGAGGAAAAAAGAGGAAATAAAAGGAAAAAAAATAAAGGAAGGTGGGGGTAGGGGGACTGTTGTAGAACTGAAAAGCAGAATTCACTTGGGAAAAGCAATATAAAGTCTCTCTTCATCTGGGGACTCATCCATGCACAAAAGAATAAAATAAGTTTAAAACACAGAATATCAGAGTGACAAGTGCTGGAAGGGACCTCACAGAGGACTCAGTAACACTCCCCCTGCCATGGGCAGGGACACCTTCCACCAGACCAGGTTTCTCAGAGCTCCATCCCACCTGGCCTGGGGCATTTCCAGGTCTGGGGCAGCCCCAGCTTCTCTGGACAGCCCTAAAGCACAGGATCCACAACACCTGAGCCTGGCCAATAGCCCTCCCTGAATGCACCCCATACTCAAACCCACCAAGGCACAAAAAAAGCTTTGCCCTGGTATTTCTTCCTTCTTTCCCTCTGTTTCCAGCACACACTCAACACATATCCAGGGCACTGTGGCTTTCTGCCTGGATAATGAGAATCCCACCACGCCAGGATAGAACAGGTACAGATACAGGCCTATAGACAGCTAATTACAAAACAGAAAACAACGTTGAATAAACAGCTGACATGTGGCAGGACTCCCTTGATATCTGAAACTCATTTAAGAAATGTTTAAAACAGGTACCTACCCTTTCATTTCCATGGTGAGAAACTTAGCATGTTATGCTGAAATAGACAGAAAATTCCATCAATTGAAACACTGACAAAACGAGGTTCTGACATCAACTAAAACACTGACCAAACCAAGAAACAGCAATACAATATCTTTCCTGTGATCCCTAATAGACCAAAAAAAAAAAAAAAAAAAA
>VXAC01003307.1:2045858-2058365 GCA_013399225.1 Rhipidura dahli | reverse complement strand
AAAAAAAGAAAAAAAAAAAGAAAACAATAGCAGAGATCAGAAAAAGAAAATTAAAATCCATCTGTTGTATCTGTATTAGCACAAATCTGGTTCTATAGATGCTGAGTCAATAGATTAAAACAAAACCAAACAAAGTAACTCCACGCTTTGTTAGGAAATCCTCTAAGCACTTGTTAGAGGCAAACCTTTGACTTTCTGCTTCAAAATTCCCAGTGGATAATTTTGTCAGTAGTGCTTTGTCACCCTGTAGCTCAAACAGCCGAACACAGCTCCTGCTCCTGTAAGCACAGCCCCATTTCTCTGCAGAATCCATCAGCCACACACAGAACAAAGCACTTTAAACCTTAAGCTCACAACAGCTCTTCAGCTCTACAGAGGCAGCAATTCTAACAAGCTAATGCCATACACAACACTTGTTTCTGCATTAGCTCTACACGAGGAGCTGTTAGAGCACAGCTGTGCAGGTGTTGCACCACGGCAGTGCCTATAAACCTCCTGAAAAGCTCTGCTGAAGGGTCTCTCCTGGCTGCAGGGCAGTGCCTGAACTGGGGAATGTCTCTGAGCTCCCAACACTGGAGCAAACCAAGAACAAGTGATTGAAACATTCACCGGTTCCAAGCACAGCTCAGCTGACCAGTAAGCTCCTGGGTCATCAATAATTTGATTTTCAGAGGTCCTTCCTGGTACAATGTCTACACTGTGAATTTCAAACATGCATGAGAAACATGCTGCTTGCAGTAGAAAATGTTCACAGAACCTTCACCAAATCCTGAGGTCTATTTCAATCAAAAATAAATGGATTCCTTCTGTGTAGATACATGGCAATTTCCCTAATAACTCTAATACATAAAATCACCAGGTCTACTCACCTGTTTAACGAACCACTTATCAATATACACTCCAGTGTTCTAAGATTAATTTTTAAGTGGTTGGGATAGGGTTTAATTCACCATATATTCAACTTGTAAACACGTGTAACAAGGGGAAACAATTACCACACATCCAACTGTCCCCTGTGACCTCTAAAGCCTTTTGCCCTCTGTTTGTCAGTTCAATAGAGCTCAGATCCTTACAAAACAATAATAAATAATTAATATTCCAGAAAGGTAAATTTGCCTTCACACCCCCAGCTGTGCCAGAGAGGTGTTTGCACCCTGTGCTCATAGTAAATAAATTAAAGGCATTGGATGCCATTTGGACAGCCTGGTACAGGCTTTCAAAGAATGACCAACAAGCAATTTTCCTACCCCCAGTCTCTTTTGAGGATATTTGGTCACTGGATCAACATCCTAACTCAGGCTAACACTGGCCAGTCAATGTCATCTCTCAGTTGATGTCATGGAGCTTCCTGCCATAAGAACCCTGCTCAGGAACAGATAACACAGGGCATAAAACTTCTTGATAACTACATAAACTCAGTGAAAAAAAAGAGATTAATATGATTGCCTAAAAATTAAATTATTATTATCTACAGCATGGAGGCTCAAAACCACCGAATCTTTCTGGAACATTAACAAAGCTGTATCCAAAAGAAGATCATGACTTCATCAGCTCCAGTGGGGCCTCAAGAGGAGCAGAAGACAAAGAGCAGAGACCAGCAAAATGCTCAAAACTTTAGGAAGCGAGATGGGGCGGGGGGGAATTTAAGAGTGCAGCTGTGCTTTACAAAAGGCTAAGATGGAACATTAGAAATGGTAAAATATTTGTCTTTAGAGGAACAGTGATGTGTCAGGAGTGTCCCCAAAGGCTGCTGAGCTGTTTGGTTCTGCCTTTTACGTGGAATTGGATCAGATCAGCATTACCTTCACAGCCTTGGCAGTTGTCTCTATTTGTACTGAGCTGCACAAGATCCAAAAGGATCAGTCCTGTCAGGTTAAAGAAAGTATTATTCAAAGTTAGCTTAAGGTAGAGCAAAAGAGTGCTTTATTTCTCTTTACTTCAAGCTCTGTAGTAGAAAATGTGATTATAGGGATTAGTGAAGAGTTCACCAGTTGTTCCACTGCTCAACTTTTAGAGGTGATGCAATGAAATACACACTCTAAAATGCTGAATACTGAGAAAGACATTCCCCAGGACCTTTTCTCAGGGGAGGATTCTTTCTTTTGCAAAGCAAAAGCAGAAGCACCTGCACTCAGTGAGTGGTTCAGAAAGTGTCTCAGTGTACCACATTGCCCTGAAATTTATTTTTCTCTCATTCAGGATGATTCTTTGGTTAGGAAGTAACTTTCAGGACTAGGTTTCCCAGGTGCAAAACCCTCTCCTTTACTGTACAGGAGAGTCAAACTCTGTGTTTAGGATCCCATTACAGGGGCAGAGGTCAGACACAGGTTGAGTTCTGTAGTGCAGGACTTAATCCTTCAAAATTTTATGGTACTCAAAACCAATCCTCATTTAAAGAAATACCTATAAAAGGCAACTGAAGCATCCAATCCTTTCCAACAGGAAGAATTTCCTGTTTTCCCACGGCCCTGAAAAGATTAGTTATCTCTCTCATGCCAACACAGGAGAGCCTTTAAACTACAAGAAAGATTAGCATCACCCTCCTGAGGTAGACGGCCTCATCACAACCAATTTGTCACAATGATAGTCTAATTAAATGCATTATTCTTCTACAGTAAAGAAGTGAACACTTGACGTGTTTGAGTTAGACATGCAAGTCTTCCCCTCTTCTTCAATCCCTACCTTTCTGTTCAATGGCAGGCCCACAGGGAACACTCTGGGCCTTCATTTACAGGGAAATCAGTGAACGCAAGAGTCATTTTTTCTTTTCAAAACCACTTTCTGTAATGGTTGGATGAATAAAGCCCATGTGTTCGCTGGGATCGTGCTTCAGGGTAAACACTGAAGTTAGCTTTGGCTGGTCCCTTCAATCAAAACATTTCTGTTACTCTACATCAAGCAAAATGAAAGCACCAGTGCCTTGAGGAAAATATATAATATAGGCCTGAGATGTCACATGGACCTGGAAGGTGGGAGCAGCTAGCTGCCTATTGTCTTTGGTAAATACAAGGTCAAATGGCCAATTTTTCCTCATAGTTGTGAGAGGGACAGTGCTTTTACCCTAATAACCATTTTAATACCATAAATCAGGCAGCAAATCAGGGAAATTTTGTCTTTTTCATAAACCTGGGAAGATTTCAGATCCAGATTCCATGCATGCTGGAAACTTGCATGTGATGTTCTGGCAAACCAAGAGAAAAGACGGAATATGGAAGAGTGTTTCTCCTACAGGGACCCACTGGGAATCCCAAACACAAGAGAGGATGAGAAGTGGATCTCCCAGAACTGGTCACTATTTAAAAAAAAAAAAAAAAAAAAAAAAAGCCAACACAACANAAAAAAAAAAAAAACAAACAGTCATCACACATTTGGCTACTGTTCACACAATGATCACATGAACAACAGAGTAGGAGAAGCAGCAACCTGACTTAATTAAAATTGTACTTACACCAAACTTTTCAATTCTTATGCTCATTTGATCAGTGTTTGATTTTATGTAACCCAAGATTACAAGATCCTGTGTCCTTCAGAGCACCAGCAAACCTGCGCCAGCTTAGAGACTGAAAATCAGATTAAACTGGCATAAAAGTATTTCAAGTATTCCTTAAATGAGCCATCCTCACAAACAGCAACAACTTCTGCAGGAAACCCAAAACTCCACCAGCAGTAACATACCAATAAATGTTTTCATAACACCTTTATCCCTAGAAGGTGCTGCACGGCTTTTCCCTCAAAGCCCAGAAAGAAATTAAATATGCAGTTGACTGGAAATCCCCCATTGCAACCACCCCATTTGTAACTGTAGGAGCCACTGAGGTGTTCATTGCACTGGTTTTCATCAGTTTCTAATAGAAACAAATAATTCACTTGAAAACAGAGAGGCTGAAACAAGCTCAGTGTTTGCTGGATGGAGCCCTGTGGTCCCATTGTTCCAGAGCAGCTGAGATCCTTCAACATTGCAGGCTTAACCAGCCTGAAAGCAAATACAGCATGCAAAGAGACAAGTAATGAGGGAGAGGGAAAAAAAAAAAAAAAAAAAGAAGAAAAGAAATAAACATTTTTTCTGTTTTCAACCTGGCTCCTAAGCTGTATATCCAGCCCCAAATCTGCTCAACCTACGTGCTCATTTGCCAACATACGCACAAAATAATAATAAAAAAAAACTAAACAAACCCACAAAAAACCAATCACATTTTGTAGTCTGGGCTAAAACACGAAGGAAAACCCCACCAGCCAACCACGTCTTTCTTCACAGAACAGTCTACAGAACTGTCCATGGCTGTAAGTGATATTCCTCAGCATACTATATTTGTGCCATCTGCCTGCCAAGTCAGTGCCCCATCAGCATTTAACTCATTATTTTGTCAGTTCCAGGAGACATAAAGAGCCTTTCTTAGTCAGTCTAAGCCAGATCCCATTCTCCAGCAATTTAAAGGCTCAGACTTTTCACTCCAAACATGGGTACAGCCTTTTACTACAGATACAACATAAAAAAGAACAGGCACCTCTGTGTTTCCTGCTGGCACATCTCCCTTGCATATGCCATAAAAATTACATTGTGGCTTCTGCAGGAAGTGTCTCCACACACTGTTTCATGATCTGTGAAAAATATTTTGCAGTAAAGCTGGATGCACAGTGCCATTTATTTAGCAGGGCAAAACCTCAATAAGCCTCGTGTGTGAGGAGCTTAACCTACATTAATGGCTAAGGAAAAATAACCAGCACACATTCCTGGTTAAAACTGGGAGCTGGAGTGTATAATCACACCCAAATCAGAAGGGAGGTGCAGAACAGTTGGCATCTCTATAACCAAATCACCAGAAATTGTAAAACATCCCCATTTTCCATGATGGGATGACACGCCTTGCATTGCGTGACATTGCTCACTGGCAAATGCAGGATTGCGAGTGGCTTTGCAAGGAGGAAAATGAAAATGATAAATGAAAATGATAAATGAAAATGATAAATTTCTGTGCATTTTCTGTATCTGTTCATCACAGGTTTGTGCAGATTTAGATGGAGGCAGCGAACGATCCGTGTCACCCTAAGAGAGAAAACCCTCAGCACCAGGTGCTCCTGGGCCCCCACAAACATTTTTATGCTCAGCACACACTAACACCCTGCAGAGCACTGCAAAACTTGAAGAATGATTAAATATTGCTGATATTCAATATTAATTAAAACTAAAAGCATTTTAGTACCTTTACATTTTTTCTTCTTCACTGATTCTTTCTTCAGATTACAATGAAAAAGGCAATTTTAAGCCACATTCTTCTCTGTCACTCTAGACTTTACTTAATTTATCACTGTAGCACTTCATGAACAGAAATGCTGAAATGCTGACAATTTTGAGTTTAGTGTTTTAATTAACTTCATTTGTTTTTATTTAAATTGTTACCTCCTATATTTGTTTTAAAAATTATTTAAGCTTTTCTGGAGACAATGCTAGCCTGCAGGGAAGCCTAATTAAAAACAAAAACCCAGCAAACACTGCACACCCTCCTCAGAAAAAAAACAAACCCTAAAAAAAACAAAACAAAACCAACCAAAAAACTGCCACCCAAGTTCGAGCTACATAAAGACAGAAATATGAAACTTTCTCCTCCTTGTAAATTCTGATTTATACCTCACTACATCAGGTAACCTGAATGTAGGTTTCTAAATTCCACACTGGCTTGTTTCAGCCACTCTGTTTTCAAGTGAATTATTTGATTCTATTAGAAACTGATGAAAAAAAAAAGAGGAGTGGCACAGCATTTTCTTTAATTCTCAGTTATGAATTTCCAGTGGTTCCCTGGGCACATGGATACCAACACCTGCACGTGGCACTGGTGGTGCCCAGCCAAAGGCTGCACTCAGCCTTGGGGGATCCTTCCAGCCTTCATGATTCCACATCACACCTTACACTGTGAAAGATCAAAGAGCTTTAAGGAGTAAATGAAATCTAAATTTCATTCAGACTGTTTCAGGTGTCACAGCTGGGCTGGTGCAGCAGCTTGGCAGCAGTTCTGTCCATCACGGGCACACCACGACACGGAGCAAACTCTGTACAACAGCCACGACCTCCAGTGGGATCAGTGCTGCAAGGACAGCTTACACAAGCTCAGACTCTGAGGAATAAGGTGTAAAAAAAAGTTTTGGCTTGATAGAACACACTTGAATTGGGTTGGGGCACTTTCTGTTCATTCAGATTTACTGGGGGTCTTTCAATGTCCCAAAAGTAGCAAAACTCGAGTCCTACAAGTCTCCCAAGAGCCACTGGTACTGGCTGTCAGTGATAAATGAAATTATTGGCTAACAGAGCTGCTTAAACCCACGCCAGAACACGCTGAGGGATATTTTAGGGGGTTCATTTGCTCTCTCTCTACTAGGAAAAGCAGGATTCTTTAGCGTGCACAGCATTGTTCCCTCAATTAGAAACATTCTTGTCTGCAACAGACATGCCACATTAAGAAAGGTTAAAGCCAAAAGGACCCCATTTTGTTAGATTACAGCAGAATTAATTGATGTGTTTAATCAAAGAGATGCTTCTTGGCAATAGCATAAAGCTTCTCTTCTCCAGGGATGGTCCCAACCTCGCTGGCAGACGGGAGGATTTTAAATAAATACAAAACAATACCAGGAAGTGCAGGCTCCTGTCTGAGCCCCGGGTTTGTGCAACTCCTTTGGAGAGTGGAAATTCATACAGCTCCTCTCTTTCCTCCTTACATACACTTCATCTTCTCTTAGCAGGAGACAGACATCAGTAAGAGCTATATTGACAGCAATTGTAAAATCACAAATGTGCTAAAAGCTCACAAATAGAAGAGAAACACAATTTATTTACTTGGTTATGTAAAAATGAGAGTTTACAATATTGTTCACAATCCAATGCCAGTCCTACAGGAGGAAAAAAAAAAGAAATAAATAAAAGATGCCTATGAGAACAAGTTTTGGCCAAATCTCATCCTTTGCTTTCATTTCCTCTTACAGAAAGCTTATGTCTTGAGTTATTTCTGCCAAGCACTTTTTTTGAAATTGAAGTTTGTGTACTTGCAATGTCTATTTCTAAACTAATCCATCATTCACTAGGAAATAAATGAAGAGTGATGATAAATAAAAAGATTCTTTATACAATATGAGCACACATCACCATTTTTATTAGTGACTTCTAATCAAATCTCTTTTAAAATCCATGTGCTGACCAAAGAGAGAAACAAAACAAAACAAACCCCTAAACTCTTCACGATCTTTGGCAGTGACTCACCAACCATAATTGCTAAAACCTGAACTTCATCCTCCCTCACTTCATGTAAGTTTAAATGGACTAAAGTATTTGGGGAATTGGATATAAAAGAATTTGGGAGTTTTTTTCTGAAGAGAATGGTAGAATGCAGAGCAAAGCATTTCATTACAAGGAAGCAGTGAAGTTCATCGAGCAACAATTCCCATCATTATCTCGAGCATTTCCCAGGATGCTGTTGCAGTCACACTGAAAAAGCAGCTATTGATATTCTAATTAGAAAAACTTCTAGAGACTGGACTTCCTAGAAGGGACTGGAATTTCCAGACCATACATTTCTTAATAAAGAAATTCTGGTTCCTGAGCCATAAATAGAAGTTTATATTGATGAAATAGCCAGTAACAACTCAGCAGAGCAGATTAAAACCAGCAGGCTCTGTTAAGAACCATCTTGGGATGCCAGTCCAGTGTATTCTCCACACAACCCCAAATAACTCCCTCACAGCTGTTAGGAACCCATATTTGCTTTTTGTTTTGTTTTATTTCTTTTCTGGCAAGCTCTCTGCTCTTCAGGTTTCCTTTTAAGCTTCAAATCTCCCTCTCTTTCACAAGTGTGTAAATTCTGCCTTGGAAATGGCACACATCTCCAGTGCCAGGGGCCACCCAGCAAACACTCCCACATGTTCATCTTTCCCAGCATTATTTCTGGAAGGACAGATGGACTGACAGGTATCCCATCCTGGAGTGGGCTCCGGAGTAGGGGGTAGAATTGAGGGACTTTTTTTTTTAGAAATATCCATATGATCATATCAGATCCAACTCCAAGAGCTAACTTAAGGCAGCAAATATATAGAGAGACAAATTTAGACTCCTGTGTGCTCAGAAGACCTTGATACAGAACAGTTTAGAGGCAGACACTAAAGTGCTTCTCTTTAAAAGTGTCCCTCGTGTTAGGCTGCTTCCTGCAAGAGATGGATTAGGAATTCAGATTTGAAATATCTGCTCTTTTGTCCCTTACAGCAATGTGTTTCTCTAATTAGGTAACATCATATTTTAGGAAAAGAGATACAATATCGTTTCCCACAATTTCTGACAATGTAAAACATAAGCAGCAGAAACAAAAAAATAGCATTTTTGCATTAGCAACAGTCTTGCAGCACTGCCTGACTCCTTTATCTGACATACAACACACAATTAGGCTCCGTCTGAGATGAGAAATGTTCTCATTACATAAAATTTCATACTGTTATCACAGAATTTCAGACTCCACAGTAGCAATTTTATGCCCTGTGAACATGTAATTTTGATCCTAAAATAATGCAAAAAAACCTTTCCTCATCAGATCCTGCCTTGGACTAAATGATCTCCCTTCCAGCTCTGTTCTGTGGTTCTGTGACAACACTTCAGTGAGCTACAGGTGGCTCACAAAGCATCTTTCCCTTTTTTTTTTTTTGGATAAAATCTCTCTGGCACTCATTCCACAACTGACCTAAGAATGACACCTGCAGCTGCTGAGACGAACCCCAGATATGATGAGAACACGAGGATGAAGAGGGAGGAATGCAGGTTTGCACCCTTTGGCTGTCACCCTGGTTTGGAACTTGTGGGGCTGAGAATCTCATCCCCTTCAAAAGCTCTGATCTCCAGAAAACATTTACAACAACTCCTAGAGGAGTTCAGCAGCTCCAGCAATGCCCCAGGCAGCATTTTTCCACCCAGCACAGCTTTCTGGATCCCCAATTTAGCACACCAATTCTGCTGGAGCTTGGCTCCTTCCTATTCCACATGGATTGAAAAGGATGGGGAGAGAGGGGCAGGGCTGCCACTGCTGCTGGTTCCATATGGCCCAGCTGGCTCTGGAGTTGGCTGTTCCATGGGATTCCCTTGCCAGAGTTTCCCTTTTCAGAAGCACAGCGTGCATCAGCACTCGCACACAGCTGCCAGCAAAGCTCCACCAAACCCCTCAGCTGCTCACGGGGACTCATTCTTCAGAGCTAATTGTCTGCTGCTTTCCACTCCTGCTCTTCTCTAAAACTCATTATAAAACTTCCATGCTTTGTATGAGCTGTAAAACTCCTTCCAGAACTTCAGTGGCCTGTAACAGAGCCAGAGGACTGGAAGGAGGATGCAGCAACCGTAGCAGTCCCAAACACTGAAGTGCTTCACAGGACCATGCACTGGGAGACAGTCCTTGGGATTCAGCATAAATTCACCCCAAACGATTCAGGCAAGCCAGATAATAGCACACCCCATGCTACTGTGCATTTCATTCCTTTTTTTTTTAAGGACATTTTTTCAAAATTTTTTATACATCAAGGTTGGCTAAAGCACAAAGAAAACAGCTAATGCTCTCTATAAAGTCACTCTCAACTACCAAGGTGAAGTTACTCAGGGTACTATCAATTAGCCTTTTTAGCCACTTCAAGGTCAGATAAATGTAAGTTTCAGGAGTTGTTACAATCACACCAAATATGAACATTCAGTTCAATTATTTCTGTGTGCAGTTTAACAATACACTGAATAATTTGCCAACATGAGTCAAATTAGGAGTTTCAGTCCTTTACTCCGACAGGCACTAAAACAGATTAGAACCCAAAAATACAGCCCATTGGCCTGCCTACAGTGTAGGCATTTACCTCAGTGAAAATACTTGAGAGGTCACTGATAAAAATAATAAGAGTTGCAGAAAAAACAATTAATTGTAAAAACAATTAATTGTAAAAACAATTAAGAACTTTAATTTAATTTAATTTAAAAACTTTGTTCAGTCTGACACGAGTCTACGAGCAGACATAGACTCAAGCAAACTGATTGCAGGGCTGGGAAAAGCCACAAGAAGCCTGTCCCTAATATTTTTCTCCAGTTTTTTTGACATATTTTTTTTTCTTTCCAAGACAAGAGCAGAACATCCTTTCTCCCGCCTGAGCTACTCAGTGCTCAGAGGATGAACAGGATTTGGCTGTGCCACAAGCAAGGCCAACTCACACAGAAGCTGTCTGTGCCAAAGCAGCTCCCCTGAGTGCAGGGGCTGTTCCTGCAGGGTGTGACTCCCTGCGCTGGGAAAGCCCAGGGGGGCTCAGCATCCCCAGCTGGTGATGAGAGAAATGAGGCAGGGGCAGTGCTGAGGTCAGAGAGGAGCACCAATCTACACCAACTGAGCTTTGCAGTGTGAGCCCCACTCCTTGTTTCTCCCAGGCTTTAAAGAGAGATGAAAGCTGTGGGTCAGTGGTCTCTCTGGGATGGTTCCAGCACTTGGGAGAGACATTCACAGCACGGGAGCAGAGGGGGAGGACACCAGCTGATGAAGACACAACTAAATTGTCTGTTACCCAAGTTTCATTCTTTCAAAAGGAAGCAAATTATCTTTTCTCCCAGTATCTCATTAAGCCTCTGGGCTGACACGCAGAGAAATATTGCTATTTTCAGCAACAGACACTGATGAAGAAATTTTCTCTGTTCTTACAGTATTTTTTCCCACTGTCCATTCTTAATCATCCCTATTCTGATTGCCTCTTTCACAAGGAACCATGTCCTTTCAGACAGGACAATTCCCACATTCCAACACTTTGCTTTATGTTTTTTTGGTACCAATTCCAGCATGTCAAGGCCATGCTTTTGAAATGATGATTTAAATTTGCACCACCGATGGATGAATGAATCACAGTTATTTAATTTACCTTTACTACAAGTCTTGTCCCTCACACTACTAAAATTCTGTGCTGAATTCAATTTGCTTAAAAATAATTGTATTAAATGTACAGAGTGAGGATTTCACAGATTTAAGGGCAGACTTCTGAAGGCATTGTGGTTTTTAGGAGTAGTCTGGGGGCAGCATCACTGCTCACTGTGGAGTCGAAATTTCAGATTACACCTGAGCTGAACCCAAAAACAGAAAAGGGACACACAAAACAAGCACACAAGTTCTGATAATGAAAATTATCAGCAAGCCTACAGTAAGAATTTCAAAGAAAAATCAAATTGCACACTGCACTAGGAAAATATAGGCTTACTTTGTTATCAGGAATCAATGTTATTATTCAGTGAGACACATTCTGTACCTGCAATGCAAGCCTGACACCACCTTTATCAGTGAGTTACCACATGAATCACAGCTAAAATTATTTATTAAGGACCATGAAAGCAGCGGGAATTATTTCAGATCAACAGGCTGGCTGGATGCACACACCACGGGCTCGTTTGTACCCAGACATTTGCACAGGAACATCTCCATGCATGGAGCAGAGTTTAGGAAACCAAACAGATGCTGGTGCTCTCCAGCTGAACATCTGCCTCCCTGCAGCCAGGCAGTGACCTCTGGAAGCTGCTTGGGACCTAAAGGAAATAAATCCAGCTTCTCTATCAGGGGTTCTGCTGGTGGAGTTATCATCAGAGTGACTCTGAACTGATGTTGGGAACTGAAATGATTATTCCTCTTACAGTACATGGGTTTATTTTTGTTTTTTTTTTTTCCTCCTGGAATGCAAATTACTCACTTCAGAGGACTCTCCTCACTCATTGGTGAAAGTCAGAACATTCTGAATTTAACTGGGTTTTTGTTAAATTAATAAATGTGGTGCCTCCTGAATGAATCCATCTCCAATAAATGTTACAGAAACCTTACAAAACATTTTCCTTGATAAGCAAGTAATTTGTGGGAAATTGATCAATTTCTAAGCTGTTTAGAAATGCTCTTTACAAATATTTTCATGACTTAGTGGGGAGCAGAATTCTGATGGTTTTGGCCACAGATTTACTTGGCCAATGCTTTGTGGTCATTAGAAACAAAATTTTACTAGGTTTTAAAATATTTGGATTTAACCTAGAAAACCTGGAAGAGTGCATTACACTTCACAAATTTAACCTACATTCTGCCTAACTTCTTGACTAAATCAATAAAACAATCAAGTTTATAGTTAGAAATAATTCAGACTATTAAATAATGCAGGGTTACACAGCACAAAATATCAAAATCCCATTTTGAATCAAATTCCATCTTTGAACACATTCAATTTTTTTCATCTTCCCTTGCAATAAACACCAAATTATTATCTATTAAACCCATGATGCAGCTCTAGTTTTTTCTCTATATAATTATGTGTGCATAAATCTATTTATGATCTGTAGAATGACAGTATCTAAATGTGTCCTGAGTATCTGATCTATTAAAACTGTCATAAAAATGGGAAGTATTAATATTCCCATTAACAAAACAGAGACTGGAGGCAAAGAGAACATTTAAATATTTGTTGATGCTAAAAAAACATGTCACATTAAAAAAAAAAAAA
>VXAC01003307.1:2004867-2039253 GCA_013399225.1 Rhipidura dahli | reverse complement strand
CCAGTCTGAAAAACACGTGAAAAAAAAAAAAAAAAAAAAAAAAAAATAGCTGGAAAAGGCTCTGAGTTCAGCAAGGTTTGCCAAGCTTTGATTGAATTTTGGGCAAGACATCCAGAGATCTTCCATGTCCTAGGTCATTCCACAGTTCTTTCAGAACAATTAGCAAAATTACCTGCCCTCTCCACACCCAATCCTACACTGCATGCAGGCAAAATGAATGGGAAACAGGTTAAGCTGTGGAGCAGCTCTGTGGGGGATCTGGCTCAGAGAATTCACCCAGAAAATTACATATGCTAACAATGGCTTTTAGAACTGAGAGAGATGGAGAAGAGATGATACCACGGAACACTTAGTGAAATGTTCAGAGGCATTAATGCCACTATTTATACATCAACATATATTGCAAAGGTTACTTAACATCTCCTTAGATTAGTATGTTGTTCAGAGTGAAATTAAAATTTATGACTGGAATTTTGAATAATTTACAGATATCACATACTAGGGTACTCAAGAGTTTCTATTCAGTGGAATGAATACACACTTCTAGATCAAATACATAATATATAGATATGGAATTAATTGCACACAGAAAGAAAGGCAATGAAGAGAGGCTGATAAAAAGGAGAAGTGGGTGCATGTTTTGCTAAACATAGACAGAAAGTGTTGCAAGAAATGGGTCACAGGGAGAGAAGAACAAAATGATCACAAAGTGCACCATCAGAAGTCTATTCAGAAGTCTGTAAGAATGGGAAACCTCCCGAGACATTAAAGGGCAGGAGAAGGGCTCTGTCCTGGCAGAGACACCCCGAGTGCTGAGAGCCAGCCAAGGTCTCTGTCTGCAACCCCTGGGACAGGGTCAGAGCCTTTCTGCCACTCTCTGCCCATCTCAGTCCCTTCAACTGCAGCTGGAAGCCCCTGTTTTAACTAATCTGCTAGAGTGCAGGATTATTCATTATCTTTAGAGATCATTAATTAAAGGCAGTTTTAGGACACACTACGATGTTGGTACTCCAGGGCCAATTTTGAAGGTAAGTTATATCTCACACAAAGAAGAGAGAGCCCTTTTAAAAGTCAATTTTCAAGATAAAGTGCAGGACTTTGGGGAAACCAGTATCATCTGCTGTGCACTTTAACACCACTGTAGCCCTTAGGTCCTTTAGGGATGTAATTACAGATTTTTACTAAGCTGCATTAGCTTATATTTACCACAACTGCATTCCTGATTTGTGTTCATCAGTAGTGATCTGTGCTGGGGACTCACAAACTCAGCACAGCTACAAATGTTTGGGAAAAGATGGTATTTGTGCTCACACAGACGAGACCCAGGGAAAAAATTACTGATTTATAGGATGGCAGCCTCAATAATCTTCATAGTAATTAAAATCTTATATTAGTGGGCAATCAGAAGGATTGGATCTCCCTTCAGGATTTGATTCCACAGCTCTGGCTGTTAAAGGAATCCAACCCCCCATCATTCTATTTTAACAATTTACATTCTGAAACCCCACCCTTAAAACTTCAAGGTTCAGGATTTAAATCGAAGCTTAAATATGCACACACTGGATTTTCTCTTTTTCAGGTGAGTTCCTCTGATAAAAAACAAACATTCCTTTATTTCCATGAGACGAAGTTAATGCATTGCCAAGGAGACACTGCTTTTGCAGATGGCTTGAATTAGAGAATTCCTACAGTTATCATCATGCAGCAATTCAAACAGAAAATATCAGAAATCGGCAAAAAGGAGAAAAATAATATTCCTAATATTCTGTCCAGACTCAATGCAGGAAAAAGAGAACATGTAAAAGTCAAAATGCTAAAAATTATCAAGCAGAATAATGCTTGAAAATTTGGGACTTATAAGTATGGCTGATATTAAGATATGAAATTCATACAGCCAAGTTAGGGAAGAAAAGCACAGTGGTATGATAATTTACATAGAAAAAGGAATCTGAAGTCTGAACAACAGGCAGGATAGAAGCAATGCCATGTGAAAGTTAAGATCCAGAGGTGCAAAAAAAGTCAGATTCTTTTTCTTTTTTTTCCTTTGTCTTTTCTTTCTTCAGCTTTTTGCACTGTGCTGGGGATGGATCCCTATGTAAAATCAAACATACAGACACATCAAAGCAAGCTAAGTGCGAGGATTTGATTTCCAAGTGTTTATGGATGCAACCATAAATCATCACAAAAACTGGAAGACAAAGTGCCACTGAGGTAGCAAAGAACCACAGAAATCTGATTTATCTCCTGTTAGATTTTATTGTGAGAAATAACTTCATGAAGTCATACACTAATCCGTGTGCTCAGGGGACCTCGGCTCTAATCCTTCTCTGGGACTTACCTAGTAGAGGAAAAGTGTTTTAAAGTCTTCATCAAGGCCATATAAATAATTGGCAATGTCACAAAAGCAGTTGACAGGAACTGACAGAAGGAAAAAGTAAGAACTGGAAACAGAGGTGGCAGTCAGGTCAGAAATTAGATTAATTTACAGAATAAAAAAGAGACTTTCACAAGTCTTCCAAAAGTTTTTAATTTCTCTTTTTTATCAGTACAATTTACTTTAATGTGTTATCTTTTTCTTTAGGTGGCAGGCAAATGGAAAAAAATAAAAAGCAATTTAAGTATGAAATCACAGACTCACAGCATCATTGATAATGGGCAGATCCAATGGGAGCAGAGTTAGGTCAAACCTCATCAGTTTTAAAAATCACAGCAATGTGCAAATGAGCCCAATAAAATGGTCTATTTTTAAAATAATGATGTCCTGTCTGCAGAATACGATAAAACAGGATAGACCTGAAACTAATCTTAGAATACTTCATTTACTGATTCCTCCATAAAAAGTAACTGCAACAATTAGCAGTTTAATACATTTTCATTCATGAGCAATGAAGAGAGAACTTGTTCATATTTGATAAGAGCATAAAGCAGATCTGAGGCAACATAATTAACCAGTTATACTTATTATTAGATTAAAGTTGTCTTTTCAGTCAGAACTGCTATTTGTTACTTGCCACCTGAAATAAGTTTATCTGCTGCCACCACATTGCTGTGGTACAGGATGCTGAGTTTATTGTGTGGTTTTGTTAGGAAAAAAATACCAAAACAAATAAATAATCATCCAAAGGCTCCCTGCTGTCAAGCTTCCTCCTCCAGAAGCCTGCAGACACGAGGATGACTGGCTGTGGCTGTATGAACAGGCACCTAGAGTCGGGACACAAACACAGCACTGGCACATGGGGCTAACACGTGTTTTCCAGAATTCTTTCTGGGATCAGTCTTTGTAAAAACAGCTGGGAAAGAAATAAAAATCAAAATATGGAGTTGCTCTAACCTTTTAATAAAGATCTTCTATTCCAGAAGAGGAAGGAAAAAAAAAAAAATCACCAACAGCTTCATTATTATTTTGGACTCTTTCTCACATGTATTTTACTTGACAGGTATGACAAGGCAATCCTTTAAATGTGGCCCTAAAGCCAGCAAAAGTAAAGACTGTCAGAGCTCACAGACTGATGCCTCTTTCTGAGAATATGCAGAACAATTTTCTGCTTACATTTACCTAATTTTTGAAAGCCAAAATTGAATATTCCTCCTCAAATTCCCAGGATCAGTGTCTCCACAGAGGTGAAGGTGATAAAGAACAAGTGATTTCCTTTGACCTTTCTAGGTGGCTTTTTGCATGTTTTGTTTTGCTGTGGGTTATTTTGTTTGGAGTTTGTTTGAGGGTTTTTTTTGTTTTTTTTTTTTTTTTAATTTCAAAGGCATTAGAAATAAAAATAGAGCAGGAATGATGCTGTAAATACTAAGGAGAGGCACTTTTCTACCTGCATCATTTTTGCTCACACTTTTTGGGTTTTTTTAATACAAAACTGACTGCCTATTACTTTTTGAATCTGAGCTATACAATATTTGATAGTTTAGTTGCTTTGTTTGTTATATGGTATTGATTCCAGGCTTCCAACACCAATGCAGACAAATTTGCACCCCAATTAGCTGTCATAAATCAGTTTATTTCCTGGGGCTGCCTGGCTGACACCTGCTACACCACGGGCTGGAAGCACCGAGGTGCAATTGCAACTCATGAACTTGGGCAGGGGCAGGAGAGGAAAATAAAGCCCTGCTACAACCTAAACCTTCCACTGGCTTCCTTTCCATGCCTAACACAACCTGGTTCTGATTTTTAAGCAGACAATTTTCCTGTTACAGGGATCAACCCAGGGAGCAGGAAGGAGACAATGAAACAAATACAACCTCAACAAGCCCTGCAGGAAAACGTAGAGATTTACACTTCCAGCAAACATTTTGATTGGAGTGGGATACAACAAACATGGCTTTAATGATTGAAATGATCTCTTTCTGATCATTTTGATTACTAATTAAAAGGAAAAAAAGGCAGAGATGAGTGCAATTCTCATGGTGAGAAGACACAACAAAGAGCATATGGCAGTCATGAGATTTGGTGGCCAAAGCTGCCTGATCTACCTCTGAAAGTAGGACAAGGAAGGGACAGCTGCTCTTAAATCTCAGGTAATTATCTCAAGACCACCTTCTTCCCCTTCCCCCTTCCCTCTTCTTCCCCTGAGCTACAACAATAAAAAAAATGTAAATGCATATGCAAATAAATAATTTAAGTAAATCACTTTGATCACTAGAAACTGTTAGTTAACATTAGAATGTTTCAGCTGAGAGAGATTCAGAGAGATTAATTTGTCTTCCACTGTGCACAACAGCTATTCAAAATCCTCTAAAGACCAGGCTGTGTTGTAATGAAGCATATTTACAGCTTCCTTTATATTTTATTTAGCAAGTAAATACTCTGGCATTTTCAGACTGGAGGAATCTTATTTGTTTTCATGGGACACATCTTTCCAACCAGCAGCATGTGCAGACAACACTGTTTAAAATGTGCTCTGCTCGTGAGCCAAAAACCACTCGGGGAATCCTTGCCATGGGTCTCCGGCTTTTTATATCGTATTTTAGTGTTCATGGATATTAAACTTCCTACCCAACCATACCCTCAGATTTGGAAGAACATTACAATACCTTGCTGACTGCAGCTATTAGTACCTTTTTGCTTTCCAGAGACCCGTGCAAGCTAAAATTGTTCGCTGGAGGACATTTCTTCCACACCTCAACACCACAGCACTAAATGGCCTATAAAATTACTGGAGGGCTACACACCATTACTCTTTAAATATCCTAGAGTAGAACATTAATGAAAGCTGAATATTTATCTGGAGTCCAGTATCCTAATTTAGAGATGACACCCTTTGGTGGGCAGTTGGATGTTGACCAGGACACTGCACTTTAAAGTAAAGTGAAAATTACACTTGATGCAAAGGAAATTGAAAATAAAATTCATATATGCACCATCCAAAACAGACATTTCTGTTTCTCATGACTACAAGAAGAACAACAGAGAAACCACACGTACCCTGTCAGACCAATATTCCATCCTAAAGGCCTCTCTCTTCCCGTATCCAACCAAATCCCTTTAGATGCTTTCCTGGACAAAACCTTCCTGGAACTCTGTCCTCTTCAGGATTCTTTAGTCAGAGAAACCCATTTAAAAATTGACCCTACTGGCTGTTAGCACTAATCTCCATTTTGAGTTCTTCAAGGAGCTGAGCAGATTTGACATCCTTCTTCCCCCCGAAACTGTTCATACATCCCAAACATGTTTATGCTGAACTGCTGCAAGAAACAGGAATGAAAAGTAGACACATAAATGTAATACACAAAATATTTTATTCTTTCTTCGAGATACAAATGCTGTTTTCCCCAATGACAACTGCTGTCTCTCTGCTGAGCAGTGAGGTAGAGATCTGCTGGCCCTGAGGGAAGTTCTGCTTTTAAGCTCCTCTCCCTGACTCACCTGCCAATCAGAGACCTGCAGGTGGGCACATTCTGCACTGAATCAATGGTGAAAAGTGTTTGTATCCACTGAACTTCTGTTTTTCATCAACCTGTGCATCATGTCTATGGACAACCTCCAGAAAAGCTTAAGTGTACATGTTCTGCTATGGGTGTCTTTGTCAAAAATAGAGATATTAAGCCACTTCCAAGTGACAGTAGGTTTGGAATTTACATCTCTTCAAGGAATATTGCAATGGCATCAAAAAGGCATCTGTGGAGATGAACACTTTTTGTCTTTAAAGACATTGAGTATCATCAACTCTGAGAGTCAAAACCTCCCAAAACACAGCACAAGAAGGTACCAATGGGTTTAGGCTAGTTATAGACACTCACATCATCCCAAAGCTCTAATCTTACTTTAAACTATTTTTCTGGATTTCATATTCATATAAACTTGCAGTGCAGGTTTTTTTTTTTTGTTTTTTTTTTTTTTGGTAACAGTGGGCTTCATTTTGTGATATTTAGGTTATTAGTAGGTAAGTGCAGAATTACACTTTGATAAGTATTTACCAAGAGTAGCTTTTTAAACTTCCTTGTGGACATCTGTGTATGCAGCTGAATGCCTGCATTATGAGGGATGAAGTGATTTAGCACAATTCTTACAGAACACTTTCTTTCTAAGGAGCAACCTTAAAAATGACGAATTTTTTCATGACAGTGACTGGAAACATCATGGGACAAACAGAAGGTCCTTCACCACTGCCACCACTCAAGAACTAAGAGAAACAACAGAATTTTACAAACTCCCAGCTTTCTGTTTCAGTCTTAAAGTAACCAGTAAGTTTTTATTCCCCTGGGCCATAATTAGCAGTAAGTTGAAGAAGCTCATGAATTGAAGATATAACAATTGTGATTTTCATAATTAAGGATGAAATTTTAAACATGGCTCAGACTGAAAAGAAGAAGAAAATGAAGGTTTTGGGAAGAGGCTGTACAATAGAATGAATGAACAAATATCTAATTGTGTTTTAATGGCCTCTTCCCTAAAGGTCTAAAAAGATTTCAGACCTTAACATTTTGTAATCCTTATAATGATGTTGTACTGAAACTCCACCATTCACTTCAGAGGGTAAACCCCACATTTTAAAGAGCACTAATATTTAAAAATAAAAGGTGGAAGAAAAGTCAATTTGAAAAGTTTCTTTTCTCCCACATTTCCAGCCAGCACTGGCAGCAAGTCTGCTCTTGCATGCAGGATGTCATGAGAGAAGGTATCATGGTTTGGAAGAGTGCTTAAAAAGACTGTCATCTCAAAACTGAGGGATATAAATTGTGCTCATAATGTGATCTGAAGGAAAGCGAATCCCCAATATGCACATCTTTACTCCCAGGAGATCAGCTAAACTGCAACTCTGCTTTTTCCCAGCCTCTCAGGGCACAGCAAGACAAAGCGTGGCTGTAAACGCTGGTGACAGCAGCAGGTGGAGGGAAGCCTTTTAAGGATGAAAATTTCAAACTCCAAATTCCTTCTTGGCTCAAACTGGAGACAGTTTTATTGGGATCAGCATTAACACCTCCTGCTGCCTAAAGGTTTGGCCAGAGGAGTGGAAGCAATTGCCTGGCTGCATGGCCAGCTCTGCCAGGGTGTCCTTAACTTGCACCCCTTGTGCTTCTCCCTGTCTGCCTGCAGGAAAACCAGAGCTTCCTGATAGCAACACTTTTCCAAGTAGGACTTTTTGTTAAAATTGTAAAACATATGGTAAATTATCAGAATGAATTGTTAAGGAAAGCAAAATTACTGCTAAATATCCCTGGAAATATAATTTCCAAGAGACTTTTTATTCCCATGCAATACATGATTAATTTTTGCTGTATTTTTTTGCTACACAGCTATTAATTTTATTACTTTAGAGCAGGACAATTTGTGATACACTTGATTTAAAATGCCACTCAGCTGTACACTAATAATAAATACTGGTATTGCCACAGCTGTCAAACACAGGCATGAAATTAAAAAGGAAACATTTTTGGAGGTTTTTGACAAATACTAGCGTTGAAGGTGTATTATTAGCTAATAAGTTTCAAATAAGGAACTCTACTTATCACTCACTCGTTAAAATGTGCTTTTTTTTACATATATTATCCAATTAGTAGCAGACAAATTGTTTTGCTGTTATCACTATTGCACAATAGTTTGAAAAGACATAATAAATATAATGGCAAAAATATTTTTTGAAGCATTAAAAGCCAAACAGAAAACAAACAAAAACTTGCCAATGTGTATTTCCTGAATAGCACTGAAATGGAATTAACTAAGATTGCAATATTAATATTTTTGGCTGCGTTGCATACTTGAAAGATCAAACAGCCTTATGCTTCAATAAATAAGAAATACACTGAAAAATGTTTTTGTCTGCATATCATGAGCTGGAAACCCTGAGACAACAAGAGAGTAACCCCAGAGTGTGACCCTGGTGTGGTTTTAATAAACAAAAGCTGAAGAGTTTCAGTAGACAGAAATCAAAGTGCTCCTGCTCTTACAAAAAGAAAAAAAGAAAAAAAGAAAAAAAAAAGGCAGTAAGAAGCTAATAAAGTATATCAAGATAAATTTATGTTGAAAAAATATAAGTAGAGGAAATTGGATGAATGCCCTTTCTCAAAAGACCCAACTTTGATCCTTAAAATCTTCCAGTAAGTTTAAATTAACTACAAGTAATCGCTATTCACCACTGCAGCCTTTTCTTCACCCTCGAAAACTCACTTAAGGCTTTGATCTCCTTCGTGCCCAGCTAATTTCATTCTGCTTAAATATTACAGATTGCTTTGATAAAGTGTTCCTGTGCTTCTCCACTTTGCAGGTTTGACTCAATACAGCCACTGACTAAGAGCCACATTTGCAAAGTAGAATCTATGGGTCACTTTATCTGTGAAGATATTATTTTGCTGAAAAATATTAAGATCAGTTTATTAGATCTGTAATTATCCAGAGCCAAGCCAATTATGTCAGAAAAAGGACAAATTGCCTTGACTGATGTTAAATAGCTCCAACCAGAGCCTTCATTGTCACACTGACTGGACAGCAAAAATTTACCTTTATACTTTTATGGCCCTGCACTTAACCAAGTATGAAGGAACCTTTAGGGAAGAGGCCATTAAAACACAATTAGGTATTTGTTCATTCAATCTATTGCCCAGCCTCTTCCCAAACCACCTGCAAAGGTTTAAGGCAGAGAGAACCAAAAGCTGACAAGAGGCAGCCAGGTGCTTTCCAAGCTGAAAATGTCTGAAAATGTCTGTGGGCTGTGGAGACAATGCCACATCAGAAAAGGGACCCACGTGCCAAAGTGGCTCTGTCAGCACCCATTTTGTCACTGCCCTTGTGAAGCCAAACCCAATGATCCCAAACTGCAGGCAGGATAAAAGGAGGATGTGATCCTGGTACCCTCACGGAGCCAGAGCTCGATTGTGGCAGAGGTTTTCACAGAACAAGGGCTGTGAAAATATGCAAGCCACATGGAATAAAACAATACAAATCAAAAATAAAATACTTTTATTGGAAGTCTGTAAATGCACCTTTCAGGAGTCCATTGAAGTGTCTCTTTTTATTTCAGAGCTACAACTGACAATACTGGTAATAAATCCAATCAGCTGGGCTCCATTCCACCAGCCAGTGGCTGTGACAGTAATTGTCTTTCTCAAGAGAGACTTCCAGGACAAACAGAACTCCTAACTTTTAATAGAAATGAAGAACAAGATAAGACATTATTGAGTTCAATGACAAAATTCCAGTTAAGTTCAGTAAGCATAAGCACATCTCCTAAAGAGAAAAAGACAAAGGCTACAAGTTTGAAGTAGAAATTATATTCGTGTCCTCCCTTTTTCACTCCCTTATAAATGTAACTGTGAAAGGGAGACTTTCTTCTGGAGAACACGTGATTTCCATGGCATCGTTCAGGAATTATGAAATTAAGGGTGAAAAAAGCAAAAATCTGGTCCAATGGCTTTGTAATAAAGAGATTCTTCTAAAAGTAAGATAAAGTTCTAAATGCGACACATCCAAATCATGCCACCACAAATGTTAATAGATTAATTTAAAAAATTACATTTATGGTGTAGCAGATATGCTGACACATAAAACAGGGATGTATTTTTTAAAAAATCCCCGATCTCGGAGGGTGCTAATAATCATCTACTACCCAGAAGTGGATCTGAACTGTGTGCTGCCTCTCTCTGCTTTTTAAGGGTATAAAGTCTGCTCTAAGCAATTGATAGAATTTTATTTTTTGCAAGTCTCAAACTCACAGAACTGAAAGGAAACAGGGATACCCCATGGAGCAAGAAAGAAATCTGAATATAATTGAAGAGCATCTTGATAATTTCACAATTTGTTATTGTACCTAGAAATTCTACTCTGCTGAGTGCAGTGCAGGAGTTTGTATGATTTTATAAGAGATTTTGTCAATAGAATGTTCAGCAAACAACTCCTAACTTCTCACCTTGAATTTAATCAGACATTTTTCCAGAAAAATCTTTTGGAACACTGTGCATGACAAGAACAGTGTTTGCAGCAACTCTTCAAAAAGTACTTTATGCCTTGAAAGTAGTATCTGAATGTACTCTTGGAAATACCAGCCTTGTCTTTATTTTTTTTTCCTGTTTGACTGTGGCAACTGATACTTGAGCACTGAGAAATGTTTTTTTTTTCCTCTGTGTGCAATGCCTTCAGCTGATGTGCTCATGTCACAGAGATGTCAGTGTGAGCAAGGAATAAACCACTCAATAACTCTGTTGGTCTGAGCATTTCAGCAGCATGAATCATATTAAAAATCTCAGCATTACTGTCTTTAAAGAACACTATAGAAATATTATTTCTTTCCTCAAACAAATATTAAAAAAAAAAAAAAACACCAAATTCACTGCACAAACATGTATCTATATCAGATTCTCCTCATTTGGTTTTGGATTCAGTTTGTTCTTTAATTGCAGTGGCCCAGATTGTAAATCTGTTCTCTGTGAGATTGCAAGTTTATTTCTCTATCATATATATATAGTGCAAATACTGTCAGTACTAAAAGAATTAGCCTTTTTTTGTTCAGTCAGCTTGTGAAGTATCATCAGCTACACCCATTTGACAATCCCCTAGTGAAGGGAAAAAGGCAAAATAGTAATCAGAGACAGAAGATATTATAATCTCATGCTGCATGTTTGACTGGCATGAAAAGAAACATCTTCCAAGTACTTGTGGAAGTTGTAATGATGAAAATATGAAAAAGCATGAAAAGAAACATCTTCCAAGTACTTGTGGAAGTTGTAATGATGAAAATATGAAAAAGCATGAAAAACATTCAGAATGGGAAAAAGAAAAAAAAACATGTGGCATGGCATACTGCACTGAAATGCTGCTCTGCTGAGTGCAAATGGGGAAGTTCAGCCTCTGTGCGATCCCAGGATATTCAAACTATTTCCCAGTAGGAAAATCAAACTTTGGTGTTATAGTAATGGATATTCTTAAGCACCTAGAAAATATTCAAGGTAGGAGGATCTTCCTGTGTCACAGGAAATTTGGATTAAACTCTGTCTGTCCATCAAGCAGATTGAGCAATACCAAAATGTGCTGAAGACCCAGAATGTTGAACTCTTTGGAAAATCTGTTGAAGGAGACAGAGAAAACACTCCAAAGTCTGGGAATGCTGGGTTTGTGCAGCACATCTCCCCCTGCAGCAAGCCACTCTGGTGCAGGATACAGGTAAATCTGAAACTAATTAGACTCATTATGAAAGCATCAGCTTGGCAGGTGAATAAATCAGCTGCACTCTGTGTGTGCCATGGGCACCTGCTCTGTCTGAGCATCCCACAGGGGCCAGGAGGACAGGGCAGCCACAGGACACCACCTCCAGGCCAGGCCATCTCCTGGGAACTGGATGAATACTCCTGGAACTGTGGTTTTTCAAGGTCACCACTGGTACTGTGAGCACAGGCAACACATCACATCACGAGGGAAGGGCTAAAGTGCAGAGAGGAACCAGCTGGCATTCTGAAATTAGATGTTTGGATAACATTCAAGGGTGTTAGGAAAGGGGAAGGTTGCAGGTTCATTGTGCCACAAGGTGGGAAAAGCCCTTCAGAAACTGGACCGGTTTTCAGGGCTCTCTTGTAGCCAGGAGAGGTGCACACATCCACACCCTTGCCAAAACCCTGCACTTAAACTCCCTCCCTCTTAAATTTAACTCTCTCCCACCCTTAAACATCTCCAGGTGCCACATCTCGTGAATGATGTTTTCACACCCACATTTACCGTGTCTGAATAAAGGATTTCAGCCTCCCTAACTTTACTCCTTACATGTGATTAACAAACATGTAGAAATCTTATTTCAGTAGCACTTTCAGAAGCTGTATCTAAATCCAAACTTGCAGAAGGCAAACAGATTCTTTTGGTTGTTTTTTTTTTTTTTTTTTTCTTTATTTCATGTGCTCTGGAGTGGCTCCTTTGCTTACCCACCCCACACACATTTACCTACCTGCTGCTATCACCAGTATCTCACTGGCACCTGCTCCCCTTGCAATATTGAGTTCCTTTAAACCAGGCTAAATTGGGAACTATTTGATGTCTCCTGAACGAGCTATTTCTAACAGGACCCTCATCCAGAAAGAAGCCTTGCCACCCAGGGAACTGTCAAACTCAGCAGACATCAAAGGGAGAGCGATGCTGCTGCTGTTCCCTGCTCAGCTCAGCAAGAAGCATTCCCCCACCCCTAAAGCTCTGGCTATCCCAGCACCAGCAACCCCCAGGAAATTACAGTGCAGAAGGTTTTCTGGCATTCTGCTCTCCCCTTTGGCAAGCTGACAGCCCCCAGGCCCTGCTGGAGAAAACAAACCAGGCTCTGGCACACAGCAGCTATTCCAGCAATGGACATAATCTCGCCACAGAGGGTTTTTTAGGGTTTTTTCTTCTGCAATTCTTTGATGCTCATGTGAGCATCTTCCCACTTGTATTGTCCAACACATGGAGATCTAAGCACTGCTGTTGATGCCTTAGGTTTTAACTTTTATATTTTCCAAAATCCTGTATTGCCTAGTGTGTAACTGAGGTTTCTTGTAGCCTTTTAATTTCTGTTCTCTCGTGCTGAGTAGTCATAACAAAGCCTCTCTGGGCCTGCTCTTCAAGGACACCTAGACCATCCTAGGCCCAAAAAGTGTAAACTAAAAGCCTCTGAAAGGGGGGCAAGCAGAGGGGAATTACATCATTAAACTGAAGCTTTAATTGGAGAATTAACCCTGATATGGAAGGGAACCAAACCTATAAAGGTGTAAAGAACTGAAGCTTTAATTGGAGAATTAACCCTGATATGGAAGTGAACCAAACCTATAAAGGTGTAAAGAACTTGTGACCTCTCGTCCATCTTGGGGTCCATTTTGGCAGCAGCCTCTGGCTCCTGGGGTGTACCTTGAAGGCCCTTCAAACAAATCCCCACCTTTATTCCCTTACTCCTGCCTGGTCTCTGTTTTCAGGTGGCCTCTTAAGGCATCACTGTGGGCAGGCAGGACTTTGTTTTTCACTCTGCAGATGGATATTGAGGGGAGCACAAGCAGCCAAGGCAGCTGAAATAAAGGCAGCTATCACATCCCCCCAAAGCTCCACAGGTGCACTGAGCACATTTTCCTGAGCTCTCTTCCCCATTCCTGTGCCCTACTTTCAGACACTGCACAGGATATCTTGGCATCTCTCTGATTACACCTCCCTGCCGCTGGCAGCCTCACCAGTCTGGATTATCACCATTATCTGAAGCAGCAATGGCCTCTCCTAATCCTGTAAAGAAGTTTGTAGAGACTCCTGGTAATCTTGGAGCACTAATCTTGCAGCAGTTTGGGGCTGACAGAAGCAAAACCCATGGCTTTAACAAAGAAGAACATTGAGCAAGCCCAAGTGCTTCTAAGAAGCTGCAGGAAGAACATGAGATAAGGAGGCAGGCATCAGTGTACAGGACAGATAAAGTGATTAACAGAAGGGTACTCAGCACTGAGAGCAGTAATAAAACATATTTCTCTTTTTTTTTTCATTCAGAAGTAATTCCAGGGGTTCTCTGGAGATTTCTTGCCATGACAAACCTCACACTGCTCCTAAAAATTCCCATTTGGCTATTTATCAGTTTAAGGGACAAAAGACATACAAAAATTTCTTTACCAAAAAAAAAAAAAAACAAAAAAAAAAAAGTGTAAATCTCAGAGCACAAAATGACAGGTATTTCTTTCACTGTAGCATTTGAAATACCACATTCTGTAAAGTTGTGGTGGCTGCCAAGAGGATTTGAATGGTTAAAGGGTGAAGTTATCCACCTATGCCTTCTTTTGTAATAATCTCATGTGTGTACATCTGTAGAACAACAGAATGTCGTTCCTTTGAGTAAAACAACCAAACTCTGCTATCTAATTGTAATGGTTTCTGCATATGCAGGAGAAACATAAACCCAAGTTTTTCTTCTGGAACAAATGTTCAACCTGTCAAGAACAGCACTTGATGTCAGGATTGTGAAGTGTGGATGAAATGACAGACCAGCAGAGGGAATCTGATAAGAGATTAATGAGATGTGCTCCATAAAGTACTTGAAATGAGAAACAAGGAAATGGGGGAAAAACGAGAGGAAAAACAATAGGGGAGAACAAGGAGCTGCTTTCTGAGCCTTCTGCTGTGGTCCTGTGGCAGATGAGTGACACAGAATGCTGCTGACAAATTTCAGAAAGTCTGTGAACCAAGAGCAAGTGGAGGGAACTGGACACACCCTGAGCAGGTGCAGTCACCTTTGCAGGGCTCATGAGCTACAACCTCTGCTATGCAGTATTTGGGGAACTCTCTGTGTTTAAATGGCCTGACACCATTTAAGGGCAGCCATGCCTCTGCCCTTTTTACTTACACCACATCCAAATGTGCAACCAACTGCCCCAAGTGCCTGAAGCAGAGTTTCCAGCACTTAATGCTTGGCAAAAGCTGGGTTGTCATTTCTGGAGATTACCTTGTCCCTCTGAAGGAAACAAACTGGACCAGGGCAGGGGCTCCATGAAGCACAACCAACTCCATCTGCAGTGGAGCACCAGAAATGCAAGTCACAGAACGAGGGTGAGGAGAGTCAAGGATTTCTGTCCATGTGACAGTGCTGAAATGTGGATATAAAACATAATTCAATGCACCTCTTGGTCTTTAACAACACAGAAACCCAGCAGAACTTCAGCCACGTTTCACTGGTGAGCAACAGGCACAGCATCATCAGATGGTTCAAAGATGTTTGAAAATCCAGTTAACAGGTATCTCACATCCACCCCCCTCCTTCACTGCCGACCCAAAGCACAGCTCGAGTCAGTTTAACCAGCCAGCAGAATGTGCCCTGTCACAGCAAGAATAAACCCCAAAATCTCCTGCCTTGAATATTCTACATTGTGCCTATGAAGATGCTGAGACACAATGAAATAATATGAGTTTTTCCTGAATTTGTAGATATAAAAAATAAAATGAAGGAAAACAAAGTACCTCCTAACATTTCCCTATTTCAATGAAAAATCAGTTTAATTTACATTCAGGCTAAGTTTCATTTTTTATGAAGAAAATGGCAAGAATGATGATTAAATTTTGGAGGTTAGAATTACTCATTTGGCTTTTTAAACATTTAATATGAGACCATTCGTTCTTTTTCCTTTTGGAGATCTCAATCACAAATTTTTTGTCCCTTCTAAAGAATTATTTCAGTATTTATCAACTCAGCCAAAATATGAAAGTGAAAAGGGGTAATTCACCACACATAATATGGAGCAACAAGAAATCATCCAGAAAGTAGAATTTTGTGTGAGGTTCAGCATCATTCCTGGTTAGGCAGCCTAAACATTACCAGACTGTGAAAATAAAAGGATTAAAGAATTAGAAGCAAGAGTCATTATATTTGGAAGTCCTTACCTCTTACAGCTTTTTTTCAGTGTTTTTAACAACAGTTTTCCTGATCAAGAGTCTTAATTTGCAAACAAAAAACAGTTCTGTTCAACGAATTACCAAAAAAAAAAAAAACCACCTTCATAGAGGCACAGTGAAGGAAACTGATATATTGTTCAAGTACAGGAAATAAAATACACCCCCACAGTGAGACTCCTGGTAGATTCTTATTTGTTGCCATTGTTTTTCTTTCACATAAAAATGGCCTTGGCTGTAAACTTAAACTTAAATTTTAAAAAAGGAAAAGAAATAGCACATTTGCTGCTGTCTTGCATTTCACACTGGTTTATTTATGGACTTTTTTTTCTTTTTGTACCTCACAAGTTTAATGGAATTTTTACTGTGACTTTATAGCTGTGTGATTTATAATACATCAAACAAGTCAAATCAATCAGTAAAGGCTTAAAAATCAGCACAGGTTCAGATGGCTCCTTTAAAACAAATCATTACAGCTGTTAGAACTCAAACATACATAACAAGGATTGACCACTAATGTGAGTTATTTTAAAATCCCATTTTCTTGGTAAGAAATGCTGCCCTTTGTATATAACTTTTTAACGATCTAATAAAACCATCTGCAGGAATGCAACCCAGAACACAGTTCTCCTCTCTATATATCTGCCAAGCAGCTCTTTAAATGCTCTATACCATCCTTTAAAGGAATTCCACCCCTGTTCTCACAGCTATGGAAAGTAAAATGTCTTGAAATCCTCTACACTGTTATTTAAATATCTTTAAATATGCTGCATTGTTCTTTTAAAGGAACCTATCCACATTCTCATTGTGGTGGGAAGTTAAATCAGCTCTTTAATTGGCACGCCTCTTCCATTAAGCTTAAGAAATAGTTATTCCTATTATGCTCTAAATATAATCACTTATAGGGAAGGCTCTTTCACCTGACAGATAAGGAAATCTTGGCAGAAACAGAGGTGTGTGCACACTGTAGATGGGAGAGCAGCTTAAACAGGAAGAAAAAAGCATCAGATCATTTTCTACCTAAAGGGTACAACTGCAGGAGTTTGTGACCATGAGTTATGCACAAGAACTGAGGTTTATTATACTCACTTGGTATCAGGATCAATGGACCTATGAATGCTAATTGTAATTTGTTATAATTAATTAAACTTTTTCTTGAGCTAGAACCACGTTTTGGTTGTTTTCAATTCAATGACAGTAAGCACTGTCAATTTGAATAACCTCCATAATCATGAACATTTTATGGATGTTCTTGGAAAAGATCCAGCTAAGGTCACCTTGAGGACCATTCACTGTAGGATGAAGAGCAAAAAGATCTATTTCCAGTCCCTCCAGTACAACAGATTCACACAGCAATCCATTAGAAAAAATAAATAACTTTTCCTCCAGAAGATTCCTCCTAATTACACTAAGCAAACATGAATTGGTAGCATCCAGAACTCTATTAAGCATGTTACAAAATCACAGAATTTCCTCATTTTTCTAGTTGCTTCCAGTCTAAGGGATTTGTAGATTTGGTGGTTAAGGCTTTTCCCCAATGATCTGAACAGTCTGAGCACTGCACCATCACCAAGACATGGTCACTGTGAATTTTACATCTAGGACAGAGATGGGTTTTGTTTTGCTTGGGTCTGACCAGTGCTCAGTGGTGCTCCCCACAGCTACAGCAGAATATTTACAGACCCCCTGCAGCCTCAGGTGGGACAGAGATTTTCTTTTTAGCATTGTTTAGTATAATTACAGATGGTTTGGTGCGCTCATATTTCATATTCACTGAACATTCTGAAGCTGATGTGGGATTTGCTATTGCTATTAACACAGCTTTTAAAAACTTCCTTAGAAATTTATAAATCTGGGGGTGGTTTTTGGTTTTTTTTTTTGGTTTTTTTTTGTTTTTTTGTTTTTTTTTTTTTTTTTTTGTTTTGTTTTGTTTTTTTTTTTTAAGGAAGATCTTTTCAGAAATGCTTTTAGTGCAGGGAGATGCAAAAGGCACAGAACATGCACGTTGTCTCCATTTTTATGTTTCAGCCACCAGATTCCCCTTGTGGTTCTAGAATGGATATTTTTTCCCAGTAATTTTACATGGGATAGCTCAAGCTGACTGTAACAACCCCAGTCTCCCTGAAATTCATACTTTGAATTCTTTTCTAGGAATAAAAGTCTAACTCCTGACTCATAACACAAAGGTAACTCCATACCACAGTGACCATGGGGTAACAGAAGTTTTGTGAGAAAGAAGGGGAGTGTGCATCTATGCTTCCAGCATCAATGGTTTCTTGAAGCAGTAACATTTCTATAGAATTGGGCATTTAAAACTTTACTTCTGCAAGGGTTTAAATGGTGAAAATGGTCATCAGCTTTTCTGGCCAGCATCTCACTGTATGGCCAAGTGAGAAACAAAAATGGTTTGACTCTTCCCAACATTTTATGAATTTTGGTCCTGAATTCGCTTGCGAAAGAGCAAGTGGATAAAATTCTCTTTCGTTATTCCTTTCTAGGAAGTGTTCCCTACATAATTACATTATAAGTGCCAGAGAATGTGCCAAACTATTATGGAAACAAAGTGAATAGACTGAAGGAAGGATTAGCAGCTAGTTATATGAATGCAAATGAAAGTAAAGCACTCTTTCATTTATTCCATTAAAAAAAAAAACAAACCAAAAAAACCAAAAAACATAAACCCCCACACAAACCAAAAAATCCTCTGTAATTCAAAGTAAATTGAGTATCTTTTTTCTTTGCCTTTTTTCTCCCTTTTCACCTGAAATAATTTAATGACGCTGAGGGGATTACTGCACTAACTTTTAAGAGCTTTGCAAACAACAGGTTCTCACACTGCTCACTAAACTCTAGGCTCTGCTAAAATCATATTATTTAGAAAGCCACATTTCTTTATAAATGTCCAATCTGTTGTAACTCTTGCTCATCAGAGGTGTAGGACACACATTCTCCAATGCACCTCCCTTTCCACACACACTTCTGGCTGCTTCTGAGCTCATTGATATTCCTGATGTCTCCTCTCAACCCTGATAACCATGATAAGGCCCAGCCATTTTCACTGTGGCTTTTAACTTTCCATTTCTAGATAATGCAAGTTTTTTGAATCCCTTTGTTAAGGCATCTAAGCTTTCAGTGCTGTGAGCCCATTCTCATGGCAAGCGTGCACGCAGACTGAAAAACAAGCATAGAAATTGAAGAGAAGATGTATTAATGGTTTGGTTTAGCACATTTCCCCCTAATGTTATTAGTTTCTGTGGAATTTAAGATTGCAGAATAAAAGAAGAAGAAGAAAGAAGAAATGTAACTCCCCCCTTCAACATTCTGGAGTTGTGGTAAGGGGGGATTGGTCTTGGCTCTCAGGTGACAAATGACAGGCTGAGAGAAAATGGCCTCAGGTTGTGCCAGGGGATGTTTGGATTTCAGGAAAAAGATTCTTCACTGAAAGGGTGATCAAGCTCTGGAACAAGCTTCCCAGGGAAGTTCTGGAGCCGCCATCCCTGGAATCATTCAAAACACGTCTGGATGTGGCACTTTGGAGGTGATCCCAGTGGTGCTGGCTTGGTGGCTGGACTCAGTGATCTTAGAGGGCTTTTCCAACCTTAAAAATTCCATGATTTCATGATAAACTCTAAATCCACTCAGCTCATTTCCTAAGAGGTGTTTTTATTTTTACTAAGTGGAGTCAAGTCAAATACTGAGTTAAATGTTGGCTAATAATTACAAGCCTAACCACTCAGTTAATCAAGACACAAAGTATTTAAAATGTAAAGGATTTCACTAAAAAAATGGTGGCTGCTATTTTCTGCTCTGTACCATTTTGTTCTTAAAACACTCCTCACTAAAAGAAAAGCATGGGGAATCATTTGTTATGCTGAGGATCCTCTGGACAGGTGTGCAATTGGGCAGAGTGAATTTTACACCACGAGAGGCTTTGGTCATGGAATGCTAATTAACTCAGGACTGAACACTTTCATCCTGTGTTGAAACATAGCAGAGAATCCAAATAGAAAGGAAAATTAATAACATTTTGTGGCATTGGAACTGAGACATTGTGCTGGAAAGAACTGAATGGTGTCTAATAGACAGAGAAAATTAAGAAAGTCTTTTTCAGACTATTTAAAATCTCTTTTCAACACCCATGCATACACACAGGAAAATCCTACAGTTCCCTTAGGAAAATGATTCTTGTGAATTCACCAAGGCAGTTTTACATAAGGCTTCCCCCTGTTCAGTCTCTGAAATCCATTCCTTGCCTTGTGGTTTGATTCCTTTAGCTCATTCTCATCACTTTTGCTCATGGCAATCTACAACACAAATTACAAGTACTTGCCATGTTAGTCACAGAAAATCTACTTGGAAAGAGGTAATGTTTGGAGTTCATCAACTTGCCACCTTCTTCTGTAATTCTCCATAATTATTTTCACATTTAGTCTTCAAAGCAGTCTCAGGAGCACATCCTTCCTTTTCCATAAACGCAGTCCTTCCCTGTGATTCCCACTGAGCATGCTGTCACAAAATATTTTCAAAATCCTGACTGAACATGTCAAAACTCTTAGGAAGTAGGGCTTGCTGCCTCAGATCAACCCTGCTGTGAGCTTTGTCTTGGTTATCTCCTTAAATTGTGAGAGCCACCCCACCATGAGCGTGCACTTGTGTGTGCATTGATCCCGGGATGGAAGCGAAGCTCAGGGGGTGCAGGACACGCTGCTGCTGCTGCTGCTGCTGCTGCTGCTGGGGGATAAATGGCCTTGCTTGGACATGCCTGAGCCAGAGCCACTGCCTGGGAGGGGGCTGGCAGGGAGCTGCAAGCAGCCACTGCCAGCTCATGTCATCTCAGCTGCAGTCTGCACCCTGCCCATGTCTCAGGGCCCAGCAAAATGGAGCACGGGCAGGAAAAAAATCAGCTTAATTGCCTTGGGGTTGCAGACAGCTGTAGATCCCACGGACCTGACTGATGCTTAGATAAATATTTCATATTCTCTCACTGGGGAGACAAGAAAATGCATTTCTTTTTTCCTCTGTTACAGCTTGTTTCATACTAAGCCTGAAGGCTCCTGAGTCTGTCTTGCTTTGTTTTCTCCTGGAGGACACACAGGGCTCTGGTGCCCTGATCTAAAGAGGATTTGCAGGTAGTGAGGATAATGTTGTCACAACAGCACAGCTCTCCCAAGCTCACGTTTCCTTCTCTCAGGTCCTGATGCAGAATAAAAGGTGGTTTATGGCTCTGATCAAAAGCTCAGAGAGTTCCACGCTAAAATCCAGTGACTGCAGGTGAGCTTGACATTTCAAGAATATGTCATGTTATATTTGTCTGTCTTTGTTAGATTAAAGGAGCAGCAACTCTCCGACCAGAAATACATGCATTAGTAAAATTGGGCCAGAACTGATATTTAAAATAAAATAAAATGTATTTATTGTTGTAACATTTTAAATTCAAGCTGTTAAATTATTCATGCCCATCAGAAAAGTATCCCAAGTCAGCACCTGCAGTCTCTGTTTTTCACTAGTGACAGAGAAAGAAAATATCCTTTCTTGTGAAATATTCAAATACTTCAGATGCCTAATAAAAATGCAGGTATATTATCTCCATGTTACTTATCTTGAAAGGAGGATGATGTTGAGACAATAAACTGTTTAAAAATGAATCCCTTTCTGACAATCCACAAAACAATGGGGAATGTATTCATCTCCATTTGCCTTCCTTACTGGCAGTAAAAACTAATAGACAACATAGTCATCAGAATTATTTTGTGACAATTCCACAGAGGTTTAGCTAATTCTTTTCAAGTCCATTTTATTAGTCAGGAAAAAAAAATTAAGTCAAATCCTGATTTAATAAGTGGTGGATTTGAATAAATTACTCTAGTTCTGTGTTCATTGAACTTTAAACAAATTGTTCCACAATCCATTGCCAAGCAACTAGAACATATCCTTAGGAAGTTCAACAACATATTTTGATTAAATTCGTAGGGTGAACAAACAGTTTACTGGGAACTTCAGGCTCAGAAAATGAAGATTTACCAAAGTGGAGTTTTCCTCATTAATTCTATCAATCACCTATAAATAGAGTCTTATGCTTAATAAATTGATAGAGTCACATTCTGTCTGAAACCATTTGTATTTCTGTAATGTGCTTGCCCAGGATGCTGATGGCATCTTAAGATTGTTGAAATATCACAAACCTGTCGTTAGCTGGCAACAACTACAAGAATTAAAGTGAACCTTTCTTACCAACACATTATGTCCTGAAAAACTGTTACTGTAATAGCTAAGAGAGACTGGTATCTAAAAAAAATTACATCTGAGGTCAGAAAAACAGCCATAACTTGTTTTTAGAAATATATGAACATGTGTTAGGTTTATTATCTTCGGTCTTTGACCCACTGGAACACCAACAAGAGAAATGACTGCACCCTGAGAGTGTCCTCACGAATCAGGGCAACAAAACTACCAACAATTTTAGGTATTGAAGAAAGGGGTTTGGATATTGCTTTATTTAAGAGAAAAATTGGGGAAATTCTTGCTTGTCTTATATGTTTGGAACAACCTTTCTAGCTCTCTAGAGAGAAATGAGGTTTAGGAGATTTCCAGCTCTACACGTATGAAATGATTACAGGCTGATTTACTTAAAGTTTTCACATTTTGGCTCACGGTTTGGTCAATACAAAAATGCTATCCCAGCACAGATGTTTAACATCCCCATTTTCTACTGTTTTCCATTAGGATCTTTACTATCCCTGCAGCCCAGGGTCTGGGTTTGACTGCCAGGCTCGCGATGGAGAACGTCAGGAAACAACAATCCAGCTCTTTCCAGCCACAGGGTCCTACATCTAGGAACAACGGCAAAATTACCCTTGAATCAGTTCTCTTAACTCTGGATTTTAGAAAGCTAAGCAGTTAAAGCCATTCCATATTACTTTTGGTAACCACAGGATCACAGAGGGGTAAAAAGTTCAAGCTCAATCCAGCGGACCCGCTCCATTCTGCGAAAATAGCCAATTTAGGGCTATTATGAGAAAATAACTTTCATTAAGCTTTCATCATTTGTAGTCTACTACAGACCATCTCGGCTTTCTAAAATGTCAACATCTAAAAGTATCATCATTCTTCATTATGCTGGAGGGGAAAAAAATAGATCAAATGGAAACGAAGAACTCTCACTTTCAGATAAGCAGAGAACGCCGAGGATAATTCCACAGTGAAAATGAGGAGCTAATGCTTCAGCACTTACACATACTCCAACCATTTATAATAATAGAAGCAAGAAGACACTTGCATTAAAAAGTGTCTAAATTTGATTGTGTCTCTCTGCTGTCATCATCCATGGGAACCTCGATAGGCTGGCATTTTGTTCTGGTCAAGGACTGTGTCATCATTTATCACCCAGGACTAGCCAGGCAATGCCTAGGAAAGAGTTTTGAATCTCACTGCGTGACAAACAGAGCCAGTCTGAAGCATTAATGGACCCTGATTTACAACTGGAGATGGTTAAACCTGCAACTCCCATAAAAGATTCCTACTGCAGGCTCAGTGATCATATGATAGTCACTGAATCGCTGAAAACTGCAAAGAAATGGATTAACAGAAGTTTAAAATTGGTTGGTTGTTTCACGTTATCTGGGATAAATCATAGTGGTTAAGGTGTTGATTCAGAAAAATGTGAATGCTAAAGAAACAACAGATGAGAGGAGAGGAAAGAAGGGGTGAGAAAGGGAGGGGAGCAAATTGCTTTGAATAGAAACAACACTGAAGTGAAGTGACTCCTGCTCAGGACTCAGTCCTTCCCCTCAGCTTTCTGCAGTCCCTGACCAGAGAAGTCACTTGTAAGAACAGACTCACTAAATTAGAATGAGAAAACCCCAGTCCCTAAAAAATCCTCACAAAACTTTTTAAATTAATTCAGCCAACTTTGTGCAATGCTCAGGAACTTAGAAAGAAGTCAATCCCCACTGATTTACACAAGTTTTGAAATCTTACTTCCAAATATTTATTACCTAACATTTCTCCAAGCAGGGACAATGACAAGAGACAGGAACTGAGATTTTATTTTCATCAGCCACACAAACCATCAAAATCTCTCCAAAGATCTTCTAGGGTCTAATTACACAAAATTTAAGTTCATCCATTGAGAATTATTCAAATGCAGGGTGTTTGGTTGTTACCCTGTGTGATACAGCTCAGCTGTTGCTGTGATACAGCTCCCTGGAAAATAGAGCCTTTTGGAAAATTTTCCACAAGAAATCCTCTACTAAGCTTTAATGCTGCTTGATGCAAGAAGACTTATTTAGGGTATTAAAGACCTGTCTGTTGGAAGATAACTTCAAATTCCAAACTTTAAGTATGCCTCAAACTCTATAGCTAATACCTCAATTTAAGAAACCCTTAGGATTATGCCAATTCTCAATATTTTGTAAAGACAAAGGAAAGGTTTAAAAAAAATCACTCAAGTGCCAAGCACGAATCCAGGCTGATCCAGCCAGGAATTGCCTTTCCTAAACCTGTTGCACTTCAGTTATCCTGGAGATGGTTCAGCTGCCTGGGATGCAAGGCTCAGCTTGGATGCATCATGGCCAGCTGACCTTGGCTCTGGCTACCGAGGAAATGGAGAAGTTGTTAGAAAGAAAGTGGGATCAAACAAGCTGGAGCCAAGGAAAGAAAAGAAAAGCAGAGTGAGATGGTAATTAGTGCAATCTGTTCTATAAAATTCAGAATGCAAAGGAACTTTCTCAGAGCACTTTATATTTTAGCTTGATTATGCTAAAGAGTGTCTTCAAAAGCTTTTCCAGTAGGAAATTACCTGGACACTGAAGAGGGAGCTGTGTTTCCATACTGAGTGGCCAAAGAAGAGCATCACAGAATGACCTTCTTTCATAAATGGGGTCTGAACACAGAGATTTATTAATTACATTTACAATTTTAGTTCATGTTTTCTGGACCTATTTTGCAACAAACATGTAGGAAAATATTTTCAGAGTGCTTTAACTTTTTGGGCTTCAGATCTCTCAAACTCATCAGTCAGATTCAATGTAAGGATACTGTAAATCGGGGCGGGGGGGGGTTTTAACCTTAGCAACTATAAATTCATGTAAAAATTAACCCATTTTATACTATTTCAAGATTTAATTCTACCACTACATAGAACAGTCCACCTTACCTACAGCAAAGGGAGTTTTCTTTACAAATAAGTGCTAACAATTATTCTGCTAGGCACTGGATTTGCAGGAATGCTCAAACTCTTGTCCACAAATATGAATTGTCACCACCCATGGAAGGTTTTATTTTGAAGCATTAAACACTGAGACTGCAAGACAGAAATGTTTCACTTCAGCTGTGTGTTTCTCTCTGCTGGTTAGATGAGCAATCAGCAGTGCTGCAAACACATTCCTGTTCTAACATTCTGGAGGAAAAAAATGGCCATTTCTCAGCCAGGGTAAAGCATATGCATTTGTTTAGCTTTTTGTCTGTTAACAAAGAACATTAATTATAAAATCTCTCACCAGTTCATTTAATCAAATGCAATCTGGTCTCTGATCACTTGAACGCATAATCAGCCTCACCCTTCTGCCTGCTTGAGAATTATTGATTTTGTCTCTCAAGCCCAGTAGAGGTCCAGGTGATGCAAATAATAATTACCAGAGCTAATGTGATTATTGCATGTGAACTGATTACTATAATTAGGATGTGTTTGTTTGTATGAGAAGGAAAAGTAAACTGCCTTGCAGGTTTTAAGGAAAAACAAGAATAACAAATCTGCAGTTGCAATTATACAATCCTATATTAAATTTTGTCAAGAAATCTACTGACTGCACCAAGTTTAAATATTCTTTTCTAAAGAATATTCAGCAACATGCTGTAAGGAATAGAATATCCAAGAAAGACAAGAACATATTCTATATACACCTTTCCTATGAATGATATTGAAGGAAGTATCTTTCTAAATTACTGACATAGATAATTTTCCTCTTCTATTTCAATAGATACTATTCCTTAAATCACTCCTTCTTTACAGTGCTTTAATATCTTGGATACACCCCAAGCATCTTCGGTTGTGTCACACCTTGCTTTCCACAGAGAACCATTGGGTATTTTTAGATGTTACTACTGAAGAATCAGCACCAAGAACCTGAAATATGAAGTTTTACACAACATATTACACTGAGAGCTGGGCACTCCAGAGATTTGCTGGGGACACGCTCCCACACATGCCCAGAAGATAAACCAGTGTCCCATAAGCATTTTATACACAGAGTTTTGTAATTCCATGCAATTTATCAAACAACAAACTCGGTGGAGAACTGTGAAAAATGGCAATAGGAAAAGAGATCTCATGACACTCTGCATTGCTCATTTTGGAGGCAGGAACACTCCCACGACCAGGGTGCTGAGAAGTGCCCTCAATCACCAACAATTTGACTTGGCACAGAGATGGATGGCTCCACTGGGCTGAAATATTTGCTCATGCCTTGGATGTATTCCCTAACACGCCTTGGGTTTACAGCAACTCATCCAATTTTGGCACACAGGGCGAAATTCTGCTGCTGTATTAAGCTGCTCGTGTGTGTGTTCAAGAGATTCCAAACAAGAGACAATGGAAGTGAGGGGGACAGCAAAAGAGAGAAGGTTCAGGCAGTGCTGGAGCCTGATCTCTGAAGTGATGACAAAGCTGCTTCCTTTCTCCCACCATGTCTTTATCTTGTAAGACTCTAAGTTAGCTGGAGAACAGCCTTTCTTTTGCTTGCTTTGCATGTCTATAGAGTCTGACATAATTAAACACTTATTCAAAGCTTCTCAATGCTTCTGCAATACTGATAATATGCAATCATAAATAAATTATAATGAATTAAGAAAAAAAACTGCATCAAAATAGGAACTGAGAACTAGCACTCTTTCCTTTTTTTTTTTTTTTTCCCAAACCATGCCATTAACTGTGTTTTTGAGTACAGCAACAAGAGCCAGAGGATACAACCATGTACTTCCAAAACAAGTGGAGAGGTTCCGGTCCTTGAATTTTTAATGGTCATTTCTATAAGTGATTAGCAGGAAACATTAGGAAAAAAAAAAAACAAAAAACAATGAAATATTAACATACTGCTAATATTATTAGAGAATTGCCAAATGTTTCCAAATAACTAAAGATATTGACTGAATAATATAGCAAAGACATAAATCTCCCAGGAGCTTAGACTTTTTGTTTGACTTCACAGCCTACTTTTAGATGACAGAACACTTCAATCAAAGACCTTTTTTCTCCCCCCCTCAGAAAACTTGCATTTAGTGTCTGGACATTTTTCTACTTTCTCCATTCTCACAGAAGAAGAAAAAAGGTGAAAATATGTCTAAGAGGAAAATAGCCTAAAAAGTGTGAAGACTTCCACTCAAGTTTAGGTGCTGTTCTCCACCCTCAGCACAGGAACAGAACATTGTAGCTCCTGTGAAGAATGCAGAGGTTGTTCTTGAAGAAAATTACTCTTAGTCTGCCCACTCACAGCTATGAAGTTTCACTACAGCTTTGGATAAAATTATGTTATTGTTTCCATTATAGTCTTACATTTCTAAATCAATATACAAGAAAGAAAAAGCATTTCCTCCTCTTCTTGTTTAGCTGTTCCTCTACACAAAATACAAGATATATGATCTTATATGAAAACATATTTTATTTAAATGGAAAGGTGATTAACCTACAGGAAGAAGGGAAGCATGCAGACAACAAAGAAAAATGTCCAGATAACAGCTGCAAATTTTCTGGGGAAAATATTAGTGTTTTCTAAGAATCTCTATTTGTTTTGTGTCTGTTTAATGCAGTTGATAGCAGAGAGAGCAGGGACTACAGCACAAAGCTTGTTCTTATTTTATAAACTAAATGTTGGAAAATCAAGTGTACATATTAAAATCCAACACTGTACTCCAAAGGGAATTACAAGCACATGCCAAAGCCCTCTTGTCAAAGGAATATAAGCAAAACTAATTAGCTGAACTATGTTTGCATTGTACATTTTGTCAGGAAGTCATTAAAGCCGTTTTCACAATAATTCAGTCATATCTGTGGAAAACTCAGCTCTCCCAGTTCATTACCATTGCAGTTGACAGGGCTGCATGGATATTTGGGATATTCATTACCTTTAAGGAATGCAGGGATCTATCTCCAGCACTGCATTCCACATTCCATCCTGCCAGGGATCCCTTCCCTTCCCAGTGGCCACGCTCATCTACGTTCACCACCTCGAGAGTGTAAAGCAGCAGTCACTGCAATTCCAAATAGATGTCCAGGTGGCACAAAGAAAGATTCTTCTAAATTTTGGCCCTATTTTATTATATTTATATTTGCAGAAGCACCTCAGCACATACCTGACCACAGCCCAACTCAAAAACTTATCTAAGAAACTAGAAAAGATAAATCTTATGAAAGACAAGGTAATACTTGCATGAGAAGTTCTGCTGTGTTTCTTGATACATAAGAAGCAGGTAATGAAGCAGGCTATGTACAAACATCATAATTACCAGCAGCTTGACTCAGCAAGGGCTGTGCTCCTGTGTCTGATTAAGGCACAAACACCATCTCAGTGGGTTTAGTCCATCAGGCCAAGGCACTGTGCCATGGGTTTAACGTGCAGAACTTCTGCTGAACACCTCAGAGTTCTTTGCTCGATCATAACCTCATCTGCCTGTCTCAGTTTCAATCTCCCTGCAGCCCTCAGCAGTGTTTTAGCTGTTACACTGGGCTGGGGTGCTCTTACCAGTGCCCACACCTGAGCACATAAAATTGGAGGCAGCAGCCACTGTGCTGGAGGGCAGAGCTGCTTCCCCCACCTTTGAGCAGACTTGCTGCCTTCTAAGGGAATTACAGCATGGGAATACAAATTCTCTAAATGGCATGGCTGTTTAGGAAAACTAAAAAATTCACCTTGAGTGTTCTGCAGTTATTGAGGGTTAGCTAAATTTAGGCTTAGGACAGCTTCACACTCTCATGGAGGGGTCTAGTTTCAAAGACAAAGGGCATTTTGAAATTACTGGAATGCTGTGGGGACAGAAGAAATAACTTATAGTGGCAATCCCAGCCGTGAAAAGATCACTTCATAACTCTTTCTTCTTGGTAGCTTATAAAAGAAGCCTATAAATTAGCACAAAACCAAAACCAAACATAAGTCCATTTTTCTCTCAATTCCCTCCTTAAACAGAATACTGCCTTGGAGAATGAAATAATAAGTGATATACATAACTTTATAATCCTCTAACTGTGATCCATATCCCTCCCTCTGGTCAGATACTTAAATAAAATGTGAAAAGGAATCACTTCTTAAAGAAGATGCATTTTTCCCAGCTGCCACATACCTCCAAAGTTGATTTTGCAGAAGGAAAAAACGATCTCCTTAGGGCATCTCCTTACCCATTTATTTACATAAAACAGTCACGTCTTGCAGCCTTTGCAAAGGAGGTCTCCTAGAAGTTTCTTTCCCCAGATAATATTCACTGAGCAATGGTGATTCAGTGATGGTTAACATTTCACAGACAAGCATATATTTCTTTCCCTCTAAAAGGCCAGAATTTCTTCCACAGGTGGGACAAAACTCAATTCCTTCTTTTCTTGTCATAAACCCAGCACTGTCCCTGCTCTCTGCTCCATCCCTGCAGCTGCCCAGGGATGCCTCTGCTTGCTCTGCCTGCCAGCCAAGGGATAAGTGCTGCTTGTTAGAGCCCTTCAGCTGAAGGAAATCTCACAGGCATTTGAGGCATTTCCCACACATTCTTCTTTCATCTGTTTGCTTGAAATGTTTTGGTTCATGTTTTTACCGTCTTTTTTCCCCCTCACTGAAATTTAACACGTTAAAGATATTCACCCACTAAATACAAATGAAAATAGAAGTTCTGGACCTGCACAAAGGAGAAAGGCTCAAAAACCTTTACATTTCTTTGAATTAAGGAATGCTAATTTCATAATTACTGAGTTAGAGTATTAGAAACAACGTCTTACAAATGTTTAAGGTCCCTACTAGCAGAGAATGTAGGACCCTTGCAAGAATTTCTGAAATTTCTGCTTATACTCTGTATAGAAGAAAAATAAAATGCAAACAGGCACTAACATTCTAAATATAATGGGTTTGAACTTCCTGGATCACTTCAAGATTGTTTTCTTCATCTGTTTTTTCCCATCATAGTTTTAAATCCTCTTTAGTTTATTTCCAGATTAAATATTTTTATAAAAATCTCACCATCTGCATCTCTCATCTCCAGAAAGGAAGCTAAATATGTTTGTAAAAGCAGGATTACTTATGAGGATTTGGAAAGAAATTCAATACATAGAAAATTTGGGAGAGACATACCTGTCTCAGGGAAATTAAAAAAAAAAATCATCTTCTTTTTATTGAACTCAAACCTATTTTTAACTGGGGAGATTAAAAACTGATTTTCAGCACCATGTGAACTGCTGGATGCAAAAAGGAGAAGGAAAACTAGGAGCACTTTATATCTGGTTTTGCTCTGAGAGGAATAACTTATAGGCACCAGGGTGACTGAGTGTGAAAGACCAAATGAAATACTATGGAAAGAAAGGGATATATTTTTTTCCCACTGACATTTATTTTCGTGTAAAAGTTAAGGGGCAGCTTGTCACCTGAGAGGAGCAGATCTAAACCCTCAGTGCTGCAGGGAATGTGAGCTCAGCCCTGTGAAGGTGACACTGTAGGCAGGGCAGCACTGCAGAGGACAGATGGAATTATCCAATGTACAGGCATCCCAAGGAGTGCACTGCACCCCAGAAACCCAGCCCAGCCCTGCAGAAACTTCCTTCCCTTTTCAGGGAAGCAGCCCCCAAGAGGAGTGGGCACGACCCAGGGCTGCCAGACACCTTCTCTTGACTGTGAAACCCAGGAGGAAGAATAAAAGTAACAGACTTGTGGTGTGTATTTCCTATTTAGGGTTCAGGATTCCAGTTATTAACTTTTTTTTTTTTTTTTTTCCTCTGTAAAAGAAGAAAAAAGATTTACAATAGCAGCTCAGGAAACCTGTCAGGTTGATTAGACTGGGCTGCCAAGAACTGGAAACTGTGACTTGTATTTTAAAGTATTTTACAATGGGAAGCTGGCTACAAGCAGATGGCAAAAATGGCTGCGCTAATTTTGGCTAGAGAGGCCTCGGAAGTGAAGAATAGTGCAGGTCACAGAAAGATGGGAGAGGGCACAAGAGAGGCTTTCCCTGATGCACACTAACTGTGAAAGGACAAGCTGTTGTGCAAACTGCATCCACTGGTCAGTGGGAGTTCATCCAGCCCAGGAAAAGCTCCCCCCAGGCCTTCAGGGCTTCTGCAGCCACGAGGAATCTCAACTTGTTGTACTAAAAATCACATTCTTTGTGCAGCTCAGCTTGGACTACGTGTGATTACCTTCGCTAATTGGTTTGGCAACTTCCCTAATAAGAGACAAATTGCTTTACATGTTAAAGGTCCATCAAAGAGATAATATCCAGATCTGGACATACAGAGTTTACTGCAACATCCACTGGCAGTTTTTGCATTAAAAAATCTCCTGGATTTCTTTCTTCTTTTGTTTAATCTCCCAAAATAATTTACAAGCTCATGCAAGACATTGTGTAGGTCGAAAAGTTTGAGCAACTGAGTTCAGGAATATGATGGAATTTATGTCACCATATTCACCATGAAAAGATCTGATGTTTCTCTACTACAACAAACCAAAATATCCTAGAAATAATAAAGGTGCTTGCTTTCTAAATTCAGCAAATTAACTCTCAGAACAGCAGAGAACATGACAAAAGTCACTTACAAGGATAATGCATCAAGTCCTTAAGACAAATTACTCAGGGTTAGGTAATTTGCTTTAGAGAAGAAATAGCTGTGATACCACTGGGACAAGGTTCTCATGATTGTATGGACACCTGTACAACATATTCATCTACCTCAACTTCAGTGAACATTTTATCTTCTAGACTAAATTCATTACCTTTAGAACTGACCAGTCCTCTTGGTCTGACCTCTTGTTCTTTCCCTTTAGAGCCCTGCTCACCTGGGGGAGAAGCGAAAGCTGAGTGACTTCAGTCCAGCTGCTCCCTTTCAATCTCCTTTTTCTTCTCCCAGACCCTTTTTTCCAGCTGACAGACTATATCTCCTTTAAAAGCAGAAGTTACGTGTCCTTCCCAACTTCACAAAGGTCCAAGAGCAAGCAGGTGAGTTGGTCTAATTGAACTGCTTTGTTTTCCCTGTATGTGTTTTTTTTTTTTTTTTTTTTTTTTTGGTTTTTTTTTTTTTTTTTTCTTTAATTTTTTTAATTTGGAAACCTTNNCCTGTAAGTATGTTAAGTTGCAAGCCTTTGTTTTGCTATTATAACCTCGGGCTACAGTAAATGAATTCTCTGCTACCTTTGAAGGGAGAGATGAAGTAAAATTCCCCAAGTGCAAAATCAAGCAGAGAAGAAAGCCTCTTCTGGTTTGCTTGAAATATACATCTTGTCCTGCTCTTCCTTTAATGTTTTCTCTTATGATAAGAATCAGTGAAGGGCAGGTAGAGGGTTTTTTTTTCTCCCTCTCCTAGAACCAGCAGTTTATTACAAAAACATATTGATGACTGCAAAGCACTGTAACTCCCATCAATCCACTTGTTTACGTCAGATCAATCCACTTATTTACGCATCAGATCAGACAAAAGTCGGGTTTCTTCTTTGACTTCCCACACTCTGCTAACATTTGAACACATTTTTGAGCATCACTATGAAGCAAGAGCCTCCCGTGGTTAAGTTTGTTGATTATGGGTTCTTTTTTTTTTTCAGCTCCACAGTCTGGCTGGCATCAGGTTGAAACTAATGAAGAATGATTTTTAAATTCCCAGTGTTGTCATTATTTAAGACAAACACTTAAAACCAAACCAGGTCTCTGCTCTCAGTCACTCATTTTGCAGCTCAAAACTGCTCCAAGCACTTAGGCTGCCTCGACATGTGGAAACATTTGCAAATGCCCACAGGCATCCAGAAAGTTCCTCCCCAGATCAAACTAAATCCCAGGCAGCAAAACAGCTCTTTTTTAATAGCAGCCACTCTCTAATCAATCCTAAACACCCCCACACCATCAGAGCTCCCTCCACAACCCATCTGGAAAAAATAAGAACATTTTTTTTTATATATTATCTTGAAAACTAAGTTTAGGTTATAATAAGAGATCTGATCTTCAAAGCTAAGGGGTGAAGTTCACTAATTAAGGAAGTGAACTTCAATACTTCCAAACTCAAGTCCAGATTTTTCATTATTTTTGTTTTTTTGTCTTTTTGTTTTTTTTTAAATACTTCTGTGCTTTTGCCCAGAAAACAAATGTTATTGTTTACACTTGAAAATCTCTGTTTAAGAATCCATGCACCTGAGACAAGCAGTGTTGGAAGCCTGGGCAAATGCCTTTAAGAATATTGGAGCTGCTGGGAGATGGATCTGAACTATTCACAAACAACTGAGTGTCTGAATGGATCATAGAAAACAATCTGGGAAATGTTTAAAATAAATCAGTTACAAAACTTTATAAAACACAAGGTTTTCTATTCCTGGGTCAATGACACAAGGATGCTGTGCTAATTAGAAGGCAATTAAGAGGCATAAATAAAACCAGTGACCGATAATTAGAGAAAAAATAGAAATTCCATATATATATATATATATGTCTGTATGTATGTATGAGTGGAGCATTACAAAGAGTCACACAGTGTTAAACTGTGCAGATTACATATCAGAAGTGCTAAAACCCATTATCTACCACAAGCAATAACTTGTGATTTTCCCATTTTCGCAATATTGAAGATCTTTATATTTTCTTAGAATCCAATATGAGAGCTTTGATTTGCTCTACCTAGAAACCCACTCAACTAAATGCTCTTTTTTGCATATTTTAAAAGCAAAGCTCAGGAAATTCTTGTTCTATTTTGAGCTCAGTATCTGACATCATATTCAAAAACCTGTAGGAAACGATGTTTGCTGTAAGAATCTATTTAATGAGCCATAAAAAACATTTATAGCACTATTCAGCAGTATTTGAACTTAATTTTAGTACTTTTTCTAAGTTGTGCTTTGCAGCCATTTGCATGGTTTGACACCTGTAGAACAAGGCAGGCAGCCTGGTGATAAAAAAGGATTTCTGTACATTTTTAATTAGTGTTGGTTTAAAGCTTTCTAATACAAAAATGAATTATGTTGGTTAATATAGCTTGATATGCTCTAATTAATGTAATTTGCAATACTAATTTTGCTTGACTACAGTTTTTAATAAGCTCTTGGCATTTCTATAAATAAATAGACTGTTTGCAGGAATTTTGATGACTTTGTGTCAATCCACAAATAACAGCCAAACTGCCAACTGCTTCTTGCAGTTACATTTATTTAATACCATGTTTTTGGACAGTGTAGAGGGACAGTGTTCACTTAGGAAGAATGTCTGGTTTGTACAGTAAGAGGAAGTATCAACAATCACTAAATATGTAGGAAATTTATTGCTTTAGACCAGGGTATTATTGAACACAGTCATATTTTAGAGCTTATACTATAAGATATAACTTATATATATATATATATATAACTATATATATAACTCTATATATATAAATA
>VXAC01003307.1:1839676-2004822 GCA_013399225.1 Rhipidura dahli | reverse complement strand
AATTATATATATATAATTGTTGTATGTGCTATAACAATTATATCCACATTTAAATCAGTAGTAAAGTTACCACTTGCAGTTAGTTTTCGGTTTTAATTAACAATTCTCAGTTAAAACTCTTCTCTCTCCACCTACAAACAGCAACATCTTACTTGTACCAGCAGCCAAGCTGATGGGAAGCTCAGAACACACATTTCAAAGTGGGAAAGAATCAATCTTCAGGCTTTCATTCCCCTCTGGATTGCCCTCAGACAACTTTCAGGCTTTCAACACCCTGAGATAATTTTCCTATTTTCTTCAAAAAACTCTAAAAGAATAAGAAGAATGTTTCTAACAGAAATATGCTAGCATGAAATCCTAAATAAGCCTTTGTGCTAAAACCCCACAAAATTCAGTGATATTTTTTGACTTGTTTGCAAAGCAGTGACCTCAGCAGAGATCTGTGGCTGTTTGGAGAGGTCCCCCATGAGATAAAGCAGAGTTTAAAGCAGCCCTGCAGGCTCCCAGACAATTCCCTGTTCTTGTTTCTTCCCCACCTCCACTTCTCTTTCCTTCCTTTTGGCTGCCCAGCTGTTTTCACTGTTACTGTGAGCAACCAGTCAGGAGGAGATGGGCTGCCCTGGAGGTGAGAGCAGCAGTTCCCACCCTTCAGAGAACTAAACAAGGGAATTATTTATAATGGCTTTAAACAGAGAGAGCCAGTTCACCTTTGATATTGGGGGAAATTCTTCCCTTTGAGGGTGGGCAGGCCCTGGCACAGGGTGCCCAGAGCAGCTGTGGCTGCCCCTGGATCCCTGGCAGTGCCCAAGGCCAGGGTGGACACTGGGGCTGGGAGCAGCCCGGGACAGTGGGAGGTGTCCCTGCCCATGGCAGGGGGCTGGAAAGAAATGATCTGTAGGGTCCCTTCCAACCCAACCCATTCTGTGATTCTGTGATTTGTTCTGAGAAAGAAGAGAGAGGATAGACATGCACTGTACAGGAAGCAGCACCCACGTGTTCCTAGGACTCTAAATATTCAGATAAAAGCAAGCTGCAGTGTATAAAGATGCTGAAAATCCTCTATGGTTGTTATTCCCTGATTTCTTGTTCTCCCAGATAAGCATGCTTTTCAGCTGTTATGTTTATACAATGTCTTGGGGTTGTTGTGTTTGTTTTTTTTTTTTATTCTCCATATGTAGATTTATTTGGTAAAGAGTCTAGTGTTGACACAAAGCAACATTCTTGCATGTTTCATAAACTCCTTGATAAAAAGCAATTATAATTTCTTTTTCAGCTTTTCTCATTAGTCAGTGTTGAGTGCAGCCACACACATGCAGAATCTCAGAAGCACAAAGATTTGTGTACTGTCAGTTTTCACCCCATCTCATTAGTGCACACTGTGATTTGTTTCTGTATACGTTGATTATGAAGAAAGGGTTTATTTGTATTTTTTGTTCATTCAGTTTTTCAGATCTCTACCAGGACTGAGACAGAACACCCCAAAAGCACATTTCAGAAGACAAACACAATTTGTATTTGTCTTTATGGTGATGTAAAAACATCACTCCAAGGTGGACAAAAGCTAAAATGCCTCCTGGCAAAACCAACAACCTTTAAACTCAGCAAATTGTGCCTGTGTGTTTGATCAGCTCGTGGGAAGGAAGAGTGATTAAAAGTAAAGAATGGAAAAAGGTTTCCCCCACCTCTGAGTATTGTGAAAGACTTCACAATTCATGTAGTACATGATGGGCTTCCAATGGATCACTTTCTGTACATTCAGATTTCAGTGCAGTATTTTTAGAGCCTGGGAACATTTGCTCACAGGGCCCTGGGGTTTTCCTCTCCAGCACAAACAATGGAAGATATGATGAGAACAATGAATTTAAAAACAGGACATGCAAAAGACATCAAAAAACTAAACCCCAAGCTTTCCTTTATCAGCTGTTGGCTTGTAGAAAGTGTAAAAGCTCCCTCACAAAGCGAGTGGCTGCTGGATAAATCACTGCAAGAGCAGTGGGGCTGGACTGCACACTGCAAAACACAAGCCTCACTATTTTAAAGTGCTCAATCCATCCTGTTTTAAGAAGTTTTAATCACTTTCTTGTTTAGTCTTACTGACAAGGATGGATGTGAGGACACTCCCATGTATGGATAGCCCACAGACCTCAGCCCCCACTTTTCCTCTAAAATACAGAAGTTGTTTAAATTAATGGCTTGTCACCAGTGGTCACCTTTCTGGTCCCAAAAGAATGAAGAGCTGGAAAAAAATAGAAAATCCATTTGAGCATCCATCCATGAAGGGAGAGGTTAATACTGGTCTGTTCAAGGTAAATAAGTTATGGATATCTAACCACAGATTAATAAAAATTTGAGGTGATTTCCTCAGAACAATTACTGTTTTTCATTAGCCTCCATTTATCAACTTTGACTATATTTAGTAGTGAAACCAGGACCACTGTCTGCAATTCTTGCAAAGCTGGAGATGTGTCATTTCCATGCAGGAAAATTTCAGCTTAGCAGCACAATAAAAACTCTACAAATACATTAAAAAAATAAGATTGATAATCAGATACATGGATTTTATTTTCAATTCCTTAGTGTTCACCTTATCTAGGATAGCAAAAACATTTTCATCTCAGAAATGGACACAGATGAAACTTCACACAGACTTCCTCTCCATGCCTGAGGAAGAATAATACTGACAGATATTGGTACTATGAGTTCAACTGCTGCCCTGCTGTTTTAATCTGATTGCAACAGGACTGCTGCACAGAATCCAAGGAAAAGAGCTGCTGCACTTTGCTGGCTGTCAGATGCTTTTTGCTCTGGGTGGTTTTGCTGCTGGTTTTCTGATTCCCTCTGTCAAAGCTGCAGTGTCGGAGCCAAGCCAGCAGACACACAGCAAGGACAGAAACCACAGGCGACCCATCCCTGTTTCTGCCTGGACAGTGGGTAGGAGAGATCCTGACTACACTGAAGCAAACCCCTCCAGAAGTGAAACTCTCCCCAAGAGTGTCACCACCTGCCTGCTGCTGTGCCACACAACTGAGTGGTGAAAGTCAACATCCTCTGCCTAAGTCAGCAACTGCAGCAAAGGAGATGAGTGTAACTCACTCTCACTAAATTCTCTTAAATTGACATTAAATCCCCTTCATAGATCACGGAGCTCTTTGCAATCCAGACTCACACATGTCACATCCCATTGATCTGATGCTGGAGACAGCAGGATCCTTAACTGCTCTATTGACGTCCTGATTTCAAATCTGAGCTGTGAACACTCTGGAGCAAGAACAAATCCGGCTTTTCACACCTCAAGTCAGATGTTTGAACAACATGTCAAATGACATCCAAACACCCACCCCAGCCTCATCTTGGTGTCAGGTAATATCAATCTAAATATTAAAATACCTTGCCTCCCCGTCCGCAGGCTGTGGCTGTAATTTGCTGGCAGTTAAGCATGAAACACCTTCTAAAGCACTAACACAGATATTTCAATGCTGTGTGCAAGCCTGGCTCTACTCATGAAAAAATATGCAAGGTACTTCAAAAAGACCCAGAGACAGCATAATCAAAGGTAAGGGAGGCTTTTTGTAGCAGGGACAGTGAACAAACAACCCTTCTCCTGTCAGAAGAGTTGGCTTTGGGTGTATGAACATGGCTGAGTGGAACAGAGAAGGCAAAGATTGACTGTTCACTGTGTTTTCCTTGTGCTGGAATGAGAGTAGGAGAACTTATGGGAGGCATCAAGAAAAACTACCAAGAAAGAAGTAAAGATAAAAAAACAAAACAAAACAAAAAAAAACACACAAAAAAAACCCAAAACCAAAAACAAACAAACAAAAAACCAAACCAAACAGACAAAAACCCAAAACCAAACCAAGTTACTTTTTCAGACACCTTGTAGTTAAAGTGGGGAATTCATTGGTGCAGAATTCTGTGAAGGCTGAGGGTTCACAAGAAGCTGGACTGCTTTGTGAAAGTACAATATATTAACTGCAGCTGTAAGAATCAAAGGTACAGCAAAGAGACAGACTTTGTATAAGATGAGAATAGGATCTTCTACCTCTCCCACTTAGTCTTCTCTAGAAAAAAGATGCTGGCCTAGAAAAAACATGAGAAAATCCAAACAGGTTCAGGCTAGAAGTTCTTAAATTTTACTTTGCAGTGCCTGGAATACATCAGCTATAGCTGATTTACAGTTTCCTTTTCCCACTATTAATCCGTCTCGTTTCCAGACCCAAACAGTTGGTGACAAATATGTGTTGGGGGTGTGTGGGGTGGGGGGTGAGAAATACTGAGTTATTCAGAGAACCATGACTTTTTCCATAGCATAACTAATGGTGGCAAACAAAATCACTTCCATGAATAGGAATAGGAAGCACATTCTCAAGGTTCTGTTTTTCTGGCCTAATTGTGTTTCATGCTGCAGTAGATTTTTTTTTTTTTTTAAATATGTTATTGTACAGTAAAATAATCAAGAATTTCCTTCTCTTTATCCACTGCTTATCATTCTACAGGGAGTTCTTTGTCCTCTGCCTACAAGAATTCCTCATTTAGCTACACTCTAGAGAAAATGAAGTGTCATTACATGTTTTCTATCTGCAAGAAAGTTTATAGGTGTTAAATTTACTTTATCATATAGTCCAAAAGGCTGGTTTGGGAATAAGGACAACATTTTATTCTTCTCTCAAGGTTGTTTCCCTGATTTAAAGCACTGAGTAAATTATATATTCCCTTGTTCAGACACAGGCAAAACAACCATGCCACAAGCAACCAGTTTTGGAAAACAAACGGTTGATGGAGGCAGCTCTTTTCATAAAAGAGCATCTTCAGGTATCAAACATTATTCCAGGGACAGTCACATATTGAAAATATCTACGACTCCAAAAGCTTGGCACGACAAGTCTTGGCACACAGTTAGAAGAACAAAGTGATTCTGTGTGAGAGCAGCAGCACAAGGAGCTGCTGTGGACAAGGAGCTTGGGGTGGGTAAAAGCAGACAGGAGCATGGATTGTAACACACACTAAAAATGCACTTGGGGGTTGTCTTCCCTGCCCACCAATCTTCCCCTGCAGCTTTTAATATAGATGTGTCAGTCCTCCCAAGCTGAAACTGCACTAAAGTTGAAATCCAGGAGAAGTTTAGAGCAGATCCACCACAAACTTGTGTGCATTCTTCAGTGTGGCATTTGCTTGTGTGGTGGATACCTTGTGGCAAAACAAACAAACAAAAAAACAAAAAAAACAACTCTTTTTTTTAACTTTTCTTTTGTTTCCCCCACCCTGTAAAACAAACAAACCATTGGAAGTGAATGAATGAAGAACCAAATGGCAAAGCAGATTGGATTGTTATTGCCAAATGGTGTTCCAAACACAAACTCATTAGGACATAAAATGGCCCAACATACAGAGCAAGCAATTAAAGGCTGTGGATCATAGAGTGGGAGAGACAACAGTTCTGCAGTGAGAGACATTTGGCATTTAGCTCTCTAGAAACTTATTCATCTCCAGTGAGGAATAAAAGGAGCAGAGTAGGGGGTGGCATCTTCAAACTGAAGCATCCTCGTCTGGATTCCAACTTTATAATGAGCCAAAAGCCCTCTAATGTACTGATACCAGCTCTTGGGAAAGAGTTCACCTCTGTCCTGCAGAATATTGTGCTGATCTTTGACAATCAGCACTAACCCATTGACCACAAAATCTGTGTTTGAGCCTTGAATATCTCCTACACAACTCAAAATCTAGTATATTAGAAAAAAATTAATAACAAATGATTTGTAGAATGGATTTAACGTCAGGTGTTAACACAAAGCAGTGTGATATGTACATTTTAGCAGGAAGGACCCAAAACATATATTTATCAACCATTTACTGTTTTTCCATCTTCCTCAAAATTCAGAACAAGTCACACCTCCGACAGAATTATTCCCACAAAGGAACAAACTCACATACAGGCTCACAAAAGAAAGGCACAGAAAGGCACGAGAGACCACAAGGTACCAAACTTATTTCATCTTCAGAGTCCTCTCAGGATACTTTTTGAATATTACTTACTCCCATAATGGTGCCTACTGGATTTTAAAAGGATAATACCTAAACCAAATAATCAATGAAATTTGCAGTTAATAATTTTTAACACCATTAATCCAGCCCTAGCTGGTGAAATAAGTCTCCTCCAGAGTGGCACTCTTAGAAAAAGCAAATCTCACCGTGGCCTGATCACATGCATTCATAATTCAGGTTATGTTAAAAGTGACAGCGATGATTCAGGGAAACTCCCAACACTCCTGAAGAATTTTATTTCCCTCGAGTGTCAGTCCTCATCCTGCATTCTCAGGGACAAATTGCCACCACTGTAATCCCATCACTCTGTCCATTAATGCAGACACTGGAGCCCAGGCTGTCAGCACACAACTCACACCAGCTCCCTGCAGGCACTTGCAATGTGACAAACTGGTTTTTACTGGGCTTCTGTGTTTATATCTTGATTATTGCATGCACTGATGTTAACTTTTACATAATAATTCATAATACCAAATGTGGAGGCTGAAAAGCTTTTAGCAGGGAAATCTTTCAGCTTTCTGCAGCATTCTGTGAGAGCTCTGCTTTTCTCACAGAATCTCTGGGAAACAGTGATGGGGTTTTTGTAAAGCAATCCCTTTTTCTTGCACCTGCAGGTTGTTATGTAGAACTTTTATGATATTGACTAAAAAATATTTTAGAATGGGTGTTGTGGGTTCCAGCCAACCAGTAATGGAGGTGGATGGTCAATGACCTTATGCCATCTTTGAGAACCAAGGTGTCAGTAATTAATTAATAAGCCTGTCAGTAATTAATTAATAAATCTCTCTTCATCTTTCTATTCATTCTGAACTTGGACTTTGTGTCGCTTTTCTCTCTGGCCACGGGACAACAGTGACAACCAAATCATGAGTGTTTGGGCTCATGCAAGCTTTCCAAAACCCAGCAAATAGCTCTGCTTCAGTTTGTGCTGCTGGCCTTGTCCAAACAGCCAGTGCTGGGGGTAACTGAGCCTGACCCTCTGGGGTTCACACAGACTGCATCTGTGTCCACAGGCTATTCCTTTAAAGGTATTTTAAACTCTGTTTTCAGAGCTCGTGTGAATATTCCATGTGATTCTCTCAATAAATATTATTTAAAAGCTCTGCTAGCTTTGCAAAGGACTTAATTGCTGTTAAACCCTGCTAAATGCTTAGCCCCAGTGAGTAAGACTGATAATTATTTAAGTGATTTAAGTGATTAACATGGTAAAGGTAACTTTGAAGGCATTTCCTAATAAAACTAAGTACCCTCATGACAATTTCTTCAGCATTCCCCATTTCATTTAAATGACTTCTATTTAATATACTTCACCAGGATCCTACATAAAATGTAATTTAAGAAAGACACAGACTTTCTCACATTACAGAGACCTTGTAATTTCTGATACACAAAATAAATATTAAGATTTGTTTTGTTTTGTTTTATAACTGACAATTCTGTCCTTTTATTCAACCCCCATAAACCCTGATAAGTTCCTACATCATGCCTGCAAGTCCCGTGATTCCTGTCGATTGCTGTAGTAGGTGCATTGCACAATCATAAAACACTGTGCAATGTTTTATAATTATAAAACATTTATAAAATATTTCCACTGCTGCTTCAGGGGAAAGATGCAAACTGTGTAGAGACTCTCAGCAAGGAAACGCCTCTGAACAGAACAAGAGCAGTGACTGCCCCACAGCAGGGCTCTGATGGAACTCTTGCAGGGAAGACTCCTTTGTCTCTGATAAATTGTGAGTGGCACCTGGGTCACATTTTACTGACAGGGTCAGGGGTCCCTTTGCTGGGAGCGAGCAGAGCTCACAGTCCCTCAGCCATCACAGGTGACAAAGTCCCTTCCACTGATCCAGGGGATGGGGCATACGCTGGAAAGTTGAAAGATTGATCTAAAACGACAGTTTCTGTGGGGATTCTTTTTCCTCAAGGCTGGTCTCTTGGATCACTATTCAGTGTTTAATATAACATTCATTTATTCTCTGACTCCCTCTGACGTCCTTTAATGACCTTTCCTGTGTTTCTACGCAACACAAATAAGTAAATATACCAAAAGCTACACTTGTGTTTTGCCAAGCCTTTGTATCACCCTTGCTGTGACAGGTATTGAGATTATTCGAATGAAAGAATGGAATGAAAACCACCTCTGCTCTTCCCAGTGCATGTGCACTCTCTGCCACTGCTCTGGCTGATGGCTGCAGTGTGCACCCTGTGTTTTCCTGCTCTGCTGCTGGAAAAATCATCTTCAAGTTACGCTTCCCCAAAGAAAATTAATTATTGGCAGGTTGGTTGAGGAAAAAACCCTAGGCAGATAGCAAAGGGAACTCATAGATGATGCTTTATTTTACAGATTGTGATTAATTTCGATTTCATTTTATAATCCTTGAGGAGTAAATCTTTTAGAGTCCCATAAGGTAATATGAAGGAAGAGCTTTATGACTTAGTGGAAGTTAGAGTAAAATTTTCAGACTTTCAGTCTGGTTTTTGGTCTTGAGGATGCGGCTGAAAGCCAGCATTGGTTCGTAGCTCTGAAAAATTCATTAATTTCTGACAGGAATGATAATTCTGTCAAACTCTTGGTAGTTCTCTTGTTCTTCCTCCTGTTCCTTTGAACTTTCACAAGGACAAAAACTGATCCCAGCAGGAGACTGAAGATACTGCAAAAACTGGGGGTTCACCAGTGTGGCAGCTCTGCCCAGACTGGGTCATTCTGACGAAGAACAGCTCTAACAGGAGCACAGCTTTCAACAATATTTCTATTTGGTCTGCAAACTGGGAAGTGAAAGGCTTTTTACCTGTCCTTTAAAACTGAGGGACACTGCTTGGATTCCTGGATATTACCACAGGTACTTAAGGGCAGATGTACAATTTCGATATACAAAAATTTGTATAAACTCTTTGCCCTTCTAAATGAATAATAAAAAAAATAGGATTGGTAGGGGATGATAAGAGAAGAAATTCCATGTGAAATCTGCTATTGGGCCATGCAATAACATGTACACAATGAAAATAATGCATGCAAAGCCTTTGCTAGACAAAGAATCAAAAGAAATGAGCTCTAAGTTATTTTTTTCTGTTATTTTTTTCAGCAGTCTGACAGGAAGCTGCTTTACCACTTCTTTTAACTCACTTTTTTATTACTGGATATTGGTGGCTGTGCTGAATGCTGACTTTTTTTTTTTTATAATTATTATTTTTAAATTCTTTTTATAATTTGACTACTCCTCTTACAAATTCTCAGGTTAGCTATGCTAGCTTATTCTTAGCCTTCCTTAATTAATTTTGCCACACTCATTTCTTAACTGATTTCTTTTTACAATTTCTAAATACTTATCCTCAAACGAGTGCTCTGAATTGTCACTGTAGCACTGCGGACAGGTGGAGAAACCACACAAAGTCCAGGAATGGCAACAAACAATTTAATAATGTTTCCTGAGGCTTTTATATGTTAGTTCACAAAAAAAATGTGTTAAATGGCATAAGGTAATTGGTCCTTTGGCCATCTACCACCCCTTGAGGGGATTGGCCAAATTCTAAGACATCCATTCCTAAATTTTTTGCTGGTTAGAACCATAACAATGCGGCAAAACAACCTGCAGGTGCAAGGAGGTTACAAAACAGTAACTTTGTTACAGACAGATTGTATGGAAAAGACACAGCTCCACAAAATGCTGCAGAGAGCTGAAGAAATTCCCTGCTGAAGCTTTCTCAGTATCCACACGGAATGTATTTCCACAGAGATAGTTTGTTCCTATGGATGCCCCCTACAGAAAAACCACAGTCAGAGATGAAAGTTAGGGTCCTTTCTGGACTTATTTCTAGGCAGAGGATACGGATGGGTTTAAAAGCAAATGAACTTGCAATGAAAAAACAGAAAGTCCCCACGTGCTGAGGTGGCAGGGAAAGTGCCCCAGTGCTTGAGGCACGAGCTGGGCAGCCACAGCCCCTGCAGGAAAACCACACACCACCCAAAGCATCAGTGTGAGCCCCAACTGCACTGACAAAATGCACCAGCAAACAAGGTAATTGCACAGTGATACACAAACTCCTCCAGAAATGCTGTGAATTATGCAGGCCCTAATCTAAACTGTCTATTTCTAACATGAGAAAAACTAAAAAAAAAAAAATAACAAAAAAAAAAAACAAAGGAACATCCTCACGGAAAACATCAGCCAGAGCTTTGTGCCCTCACACATTAAATCAGATTAGTAGGACATCAATACTAAATTAAGATAAACGATGAGACAGCAACAGATTATTAGAGGTACTTTTTAAACCTTTCTAAAATGTGCATTATCAGGAACAGTTATTCAGTAAAGTGACTGAGGCATAGCAAACAGTGCCCAGCACAAGCAGAGCTCCCTCACTCTGCTGCTCCTCAGCAGGGAAATTGCTGAAGTGCCATCCTGCAAAGCAAGAAACCGCCCCAGTGCCAGCCAGGGATGGCAAATTCTGCACCCTGGTGACCTACAGCTCCCTCCTGGCACACAGCAACTTCAAGGAAAAATGGAAGTTTCCACAGCTACATCTGTAATTGTGGAAAATTGAGAGGGTTCCAGTACAAACCCAAGTTTCTGAGATCAAATGTGTTCAGCAACAGCAACGAACCCAGGCCAGAGCAACCCCCTCGACTTCCAAATCCTCTACAATCTATTGAAGAATCCAATATTTAAACTCTGCAATTCTTACTTTTTAAAAATTACAAAGTCTATTCCTAGTTCTCAATCCAGACATGAATAGACTTCTATTAAGTTGCTTTGAGGGACTTGAACTTCTTTGGTTTATCTGGCTTTGGAATGAAATTAAAAAAAAAAAAAAGTGGTGGATAAAGCAAACAGCTTTGATCTTTATTTTACAAGTAAGTAGCTTAAAAAAATAGTAATAATTTAATCCGAAATGATGGCACAAAATAAAACAGAAATCATATCTAGTCTACTGCTTGAGCATATCCTACAGCCTTGCATAGATTAAAATCTAAGTTTGCATCAAAAAAAAAAAAAAAAAGGGAATAGAATTACAGGCATTGCAACTACAAGGACTTATTTAATACACCTTCCTATAATAAAATAACACTCAGTAGCATAAATGTTATTATTAATGACCTTTTCTATTTCTTTTCTAAGGAAACTGAAGAATAAAACACCATGTAAAATATCTTTTACTGTATAAAACATGATGAACTTCTGCTTCCTCTGTTTTTGTTATTTCTGCTCCTGTCTCCTTGAGTTGCATGCTTTGTCTTTATTTGCATTTGTTTTGTATATTATCAATAGTGGCCATGCTAAACAACAAATATGTGGCCAGGATGGTAAATTTGGCCTTTGGGATCAGGGAGTGAGTGCACGAAATGAGGGGAAAGGAAGGGAGTGCTGATGGGGGAAAAGCAGCACAGTTGTCATTCTCTTCTTTCAAAAGTACATCATTCCCAGAATGTCTATCAGCCCTTCTTGCAAATTTATTGAGTTTAAAAAAAAACATGTAGGAACCAAGTCTAGTCCTCTGTTTTACTCAGAAACACAGGACACTGCAAATTGCCTGCAAGCTCCAGAATGGCCAAAGGTAGTTTTGTCATCGACTTTAGGCCATTAGAGGGGCACCATCATCAAAATGAAGAGATGAGAAATTAGCCAGAAGAAAAACAATATTTGTTTCTTGAAATAGACAAGGAACAAAGAGTAGAGGAGTGCACAGGTCAAATTCTCCTCAGATAACCTTTCCGCCTGTCCTGAAGTATTTGCAGATCCTGACAAGACCATAATTTAATTTAATTCAATGAAATGAGAGAAAGGTCATATTTGCATGAGAAAATAGTTAGGTGAGATGAGCTGTCAGAAGAAATAAACCACCACATTTGCACCCAAAACCTCCAGGTAGGACACTAAAAAGTTTTTTTCTTTCCAAAACATTACCATAAACAGAATCTAAAGAGACTTCAAATACAATTATTTGTGTCCTCTTATGAAGTAACTGTGTCCAAAGCTCACATAAGGAACAAGATTGTGTCTTCCTACACAATAAGCAAGGTTTGTTTCATTTTCCCAGTTTCCTTTTAGAAGTCTCTGGAACACAGTGCAAACCAAAATTACAAAAAGTTCCAGGAGCAGCCTGTTTGCCACCTTTGCAAATGGAACTGTATTAATCAATCTTAAATGATTTCACATCAAGCTTATAACAAATTCACTTTGCACATTAAACAAATCCCTCCATGGCTGTATTAATATCAGTACTTATGCACTGATCCAGTGGACAAATTATGATTTATCCTGGATGCATCCATGGCCCAAATTGCACAGGAAAATCAGGCTGCAAGTGATCAAATCTCGCCAATTATTTATTTAAGTCACTCGTTAACAATAAGAAAATCCTCTCATACTAATGAGAAAAATTCTACCACAGAAATATACCTCTCCCCATTCAAAGGAAGAAGAGGAAAAAAAAAGCAAACCCCATGGAGTTTGATAGATATTAAAGTTATTTCTGTGATCCTCTTATCTCTTAGCTTGCAGACGGATGGACCATTTAATGAAAACCATCAGTCTCGCTCCTATTAAAGCCACAAAGAATGACCAACTTCTTAACAAGAGAACAGCTAAAATACCTCAGAAGTGCTCTGATCATCCCATGTGTTGTTTCCAGCTGCAGCATTACAAAATGCCTCAATTTCATCAAAACGGGCTCTCTGCTTCTTAAATGTATTTCTTCATTAATTAATTTATTGAAGTTTAGTTACTTGTTAACATTCATAAAAGCATGACTACATTAGCATGATTTACAGCTCTAGTGCTGAATGATCTTCATTCCATAGCTCTCAGGAAGAACAAGTGCTGTGTGCTAGCTCAGGATTACAAACACAGCACGTTGGCTACTCCTCCTCTCCTGCACTCCCACAAGTTTCTAACTCTGCACCACAAACACCTGAGAAGACCACCTGCTCTGGTCTCCTGTCATTTGGGTATTCTCCAGAGACAACCAAACACTGAAAAGATTCCCACTCTTAAGGGAAGGGTTTTTTTCTTAAAGGAAGGCCAAGCCAGATACAGAACCTGAATTGTTTTATGGAGTGTAACACGTCAGTCTCAGGTTCCATGGAGATATCCCTGACTACATTTCTGGCAGCTTCCTAGATTTTAACCATTTCTTTTCTCCTTGTTTATCAAACTGGCACTGACTCTTTGTAAAAAGTGAAATGCTCATTAGCTTAAATTAATTTCCAATAAGTGGAGCTCACATAATTCCCTGTAACTAATTCTTGTTCTTCCTGCAGCTGCACCACTAATCTGCCCATTGCCTCTGCACCTTGACATCTCTTCTAACTCAATAGTGCCACGACTTCTCACATCTCCCTCTCCTCTGCACACTCTCCTGTTGATTCACCTCATTATATTCCACACAATGTCTCACTCTTCTGTTCTGTCTTTTGCTCTCAGTCTCATTAGGACTCAAATCTGCCATTCGACATTTCTCCCCTCCATGCACCCTGTATTTATTTGCACACACACTTCAGTGCTATCAGCCCTGAGTGCTTTTGATGTTCAGCATCACATGTTCATTCAGGATGACACACAAACTCCTATTGGCTTCTGGATCCTGGAAGTTTTTTTAATCTCTGTCCCAGCGGTGAAATGAAAATAGAGATCTGAGAATTTTTAGTGCTTTTATTTGACTGTTTTCCTCACATTTGGAGTTTTGGACAGAGTATGCATTTTTAATTATGCATCACACAAAAACACTCTCTCCTGCAATTGATACATATTCCAAAATATCATTTCCCTCTCTTCTGAGTCTCTGCATTCCATTAGTTTACAGCTTGCTGAGCTGTATTTGTTAGAGTTGTTTCAAATACTGGAATCCTTTCCCAAATCACTGACAGAGACAGGAACAACAGCCATTATTTCAGCTGTAGCAACCCACACATTTTCCTAGTCCAACAGACACATTTGTTCACCAGGTCCCTGTCACACCTTGGGTTGCTGAATCATTTTTGCAAGAAATGCACTTCTGCATTACTTTCACAAGGTAGAGAAAGAGGGGCAGAGTGAGATTTAAATGGTTACAGCTAAGCACAGAAAGGAGACAATTTAGACTGACTGGTGGTATGGTCTCTCATCGTTGCTCCTGGAATCCCAGACACCAGAAATGCCATGGATTTAAATTCATACTCTGGAGAGGTAATGCAGCTGGTCAAGTAATGTACAAAAAAGTCCAACAACTTCCACCAACATATATTGAAGATTTAATAACTATAAAGTGATAGGCTCACAAACCCAGGAGTGAGTCATATTAACATTCCAGGGAAGATCTGCACTGTGTTATATTTAGTTCCAAGAAAATGATGCAACTTTTAAGGAGAGGAAAGAGTCTCACAATTCAGTGAGCTAAATATACCCCCAGAGCCATTACAAAGAATTATTCTCTCTGTGAAAGCCACACTGTGGAGGACACGACACCCACAACGCAGATTTTCAGAGTACTCATTCTGCGTTATTTCCTATCAATGTTCAAGATTAGTCAAAAGAGAAAGGTCACAGTGATGACCATTCCTTTCACATCATAAGAAGATAAATCTGTGACTAGCACTAGGCCACTGGGTCACTATGACTCACCAAAAGAAAAGGGGGAATAAAACAGAATCTTTTCAAAACTAGATCAAGAAATTAAATAACGGGAAAAGTGCAGGCACAAGTCAGCAAAACATTTGAAATTCTGTAAGCTGGCAAACCACTGCTTGGGACAATTAAAGATATCCAAGTTTCTGAAGAACTTGGGTCTCAATTCAATTTTTTTGCTGCATCTCTCATCTCAGGATACCCACTGGGTTTCTGTGTCATGGAGTCAGAGGACATTAAAATATAAAGATTACACATTAGGTCAGGTTAAGTACCCTTGCACACTGAAGGAGCCGTGGTGGCTCGTGGCATTTCAGATTAACTGAGAGCACTGAATGATCCTGAATCGTGACAACCACAAACCCTGTGACACATTGCAAACTAATTCCTGTAAAACCTCAGCTTCCTAGCTGGGACTTCCTTCATCCCTACACTTTGTGAACAGGTGGAAGGTGACTCAACAAACCAACCAACCAAACCACACACAGCACTTACCAGATGTGAAAGGAACCTCTTCTTAAAATGCTATGCATTCTTTAGAGATGTTGTCAATTTTTTTTTTTTCCCGTTCAGGGATTAAAAAAAAATCATATTTTAGAACATCTTTAAGGTTGTCATGAATTATTTTTCACCAGACATGATTGGTAGACCAGGGATGTCAGCACTAACAGCCCAGGGCACCCAGCAAATAAGGGCTTATCTACAGCACATATAGTTAAGAGATTCAGTCTGGTGGGAACCTGCGTGGCACATGGAAGAACAAGCAAACACAGAAAATGCAAAGAGAAAAAAAATCCAAACAATTTGTTATCTCCTGCAGTTTATGAACAGGAGTTGGTCCTGGAAGAAAGGCAGAAAAAATCTCAGTTCTGGTTTTGAGGGCCCTTTTAGGTTTACTCTGCTGTTCTCCACTGGGGGTGAGCAGTGCAAAGAAGCAGAAGGCACCACATTGGGAAGCACTTGGGTGTCAACATGTGCCACAATTAAATGTTTGTTTAAGGTGAAGCATTCAAAGGCCTCTAGAAGAGAGAATTGGCAATCCCAGTAGCACAAAAATCCTTGTTATCATTATATAAAAGTTGCTTCAGCTATTTTCCAGTTGTGTTACTCTTTTGTTCCCTTCGAGTACCTCAACAAGCTCAGCGCTGCTGGGCCAATCATCAGAGTTTATCCATCAGCCATTCCAAGTTGCTGCCTCTCCCTGCTTCCTGATTACTGTCTGGTCAGTTAATTTCTACAGCTTTTCTCCTGGCTCTAATCAGGAATTAAGAGCTGCCATCAGCTTTGCTAGATACAGATTCCTACCCCCGGTTGGAAAGGATTTTCAAAACAGGCAATTCTTGGCATACTCTGATTATCCACAGACAAGCTCATAATCCAGTCGCTCGTATTTGGGAAGTCAAGCAGTGAAATAAACAATGTTGATTATAATCTACTGTTCTTTTTTTTTTCTTTTTTTTTTTTTTTTTTTAAATCAAGAAATAAAGCAAAAAAACTTAGCATTCTAATCCTGAGACATCTGCTTTGCAGTTGGTCTTTTGATTTTTAATTCTACAGGAGAATGGGTTTTGGTGAAAATGAAAAGAAAGGGCAGGAATCCATTACACAAAGCCCTTTTTAGGTGATATGTTTACAATGGCCAGCATTTTTTTGTCTAACATTTTATTTTGTGGCAACTAAATAAAGACATTTCACTCAAGTTTACAACAACTAAAATAGTGATTAAAGAAATTTTGATTAAAGAGAGTTTTAAATAGGTGTATTCCAGGGAGAGTGATTGATAAGATAGTTAAATACTTATTCTTCTTGCAAAGCTGCAATATTGTCTATGCCATCACACTGCTCACATTCAAATTTTGACAGAGTCTGTGTAGCACCCTTTCACTTTGAGCCTCTGCCTTTAAAAAATCAAAATATTATTCTATAATTTAAATGAACACTAAACAAGAAGGTAGTTTCAAAAAACAACCAACACCTGGCTGCAAAGGAAGCAAGAGTCTGAGGAGACACTGCAAGAAAGGTGTGCACTGCAAGAAAGTTGTGGGCATAAAACAATGAATAATAAAGCTGGTAAAACATCCATGTGCTGTCCTGCATTCGTAATGAGGCAAGAAATGGAGATTATGAGGTCAAGCCCATGAAGGAAACTGGCCTTGCACGTGCAGGTTACAGAGCTGCACAGGGAAATGATGCACAGGCAAAATCAACCCCTTCCAGCTGAATGCAAATTCATGATCTAACCATGCCAAAGCAAGAAGAGAAACAGGGGGGCAACAAACTTCAAAGTGTTCCCTGTTCAGCACAGAAGGGAAATGAACAGCAGCTTGTTTCTACTTCTGGACTTCATCTTTTTTATCAGCCTCACATTTTAAGTGAGAACTTTTCTGAAAGTAAGATAATGTAAAATGTATATTGTATTTCTGTGAAGTCAACTAATTTTTTTTCAAATTTGAACAAATAAGGAAAAGAATAGGAAAAAAAAAAACTTTACAAAACACGTGAAAGTCCTTCTGTGTCCAGTGTCCTGTGTGTCCAAGTTGATATGCATGAAAAGAATCTAATTTTATCAAACTGTACTACCCTTTATTTATAGCAATGTGCCTTTAAAATAACACATCTGCAGCATGGTAAGTTATAATAATTCCCAGTTCCAGAAGTGAAAGGTCATTTTTTTTTCATTTCTAGATATTTTCAGATTTGAAACAAATGGATGAGCAAAATATCCAGATTGAGGAAAATCTCAGAATATCATAATGAGGATTTAGCAAGCAGCAAATGTGTAGGCACCAGAGGATATGAGGAAGTGACAAATATAAAATGCTTCTGAATGGACTGTCAGGTAGGAAACAGTCTATTTATAGGTGCTGAAACCTTAAGAAAATCAAGTCAAATACAAAGAAAACACTTTTGGAAGCCCTCAATTAGGTACTACTAATGCCATAATTAGGTACTACTAATGAGATGCTTGAAAAATTATTAGATACATATAAATAAATATGCTTTTAAGAAACCATTATTTTTGAAGCCCTAACTGCCTAAGACTTTTTAACAACATTGTTTGTGGAGTGAACCCCAGGCTGACAGCAGATGCCTTAAAGATGCAGCCACAAGATGAAACCAGAAGCCACAGAAACAAAGTGCAGATGGGCTCTTGAGGGTAAACAGAGAGCACAACCTGGAAAGAAACTTGCTCCGGGCCATAACAAAAGCAATGACAAGCCCAAGGTTGCACGTGTGGCTAAACTGTGTTAATGAAGCCATCAGTTATGCTAGCAGAAAGCTGCATCCTAAGGAGCATTGGTGAAAACAAAATCCTCCCGTTGGAGAAATTCCTCTGGAAGGACAGTGAGGAACAACGGGAGCTGCTGGGAAACACTGACTGGCTGGTGTGGAGGGGCCACACTCTGCTCCCCAGGTAACAGAGGTAACAGAGCAGAGCTAGCCTGGCCCTTAAATCCTGTGTGCAAGCNAACCAAACAAACAAAAACACAAACCACACTAGTTCTGCTTGCACACTGATATGAAAAGCCCATCTCTCCAGCAGTCTGTACTGCTACATATGTTTATTTTAGAGGCAAAGCATCAGCTTGTGTTTGTTTGGGTTTGTGCTCCACTCTTCATGATGTCCCATCCCCAAAGGCTGAGAAGTTGGATGCAACACAGAGAAACCCTAAACCAGCCAGGGCTTGGGAAAAACCATCACCAGGATAATTCTGACTGCTGCATTTCAGTTCTCTGCCGACAGGAGATATGTGATGGAGAGCCAGGATGGGCAATTCTGAACCATCAGTATGGTGGTGGCCTTTAAACTCATCATATTCAGATACTTTATCTACAGGGAGACAGAAAAGGAAGTAAGGACAGGGCAGTGATGGAAATGGACTGAAGGCATAGCAGATAGAAGAGGAGATGAAATTTTGTTGGATAACAAAACACAGAAATGATCAGAGAACCAGGAGGAGGAGGAGTGGGTGACCTAGTGAGAGAAGTCTTGACACTACTGTAAAGGTTTTGAAGTTGTATTTTCAAATCTGTAAAACAGCAGTTGTAACTGCAGATACTCAGTGAAGGGAAGTAGCTCAGCAGTGGCAGAATTTCAGACAGTTTTCCATTTTAGTTTAATTTATCAACTACTTTTTATTAGTATTTTAAACTGAAAATTTACTTACCAGGACAGTTCTTTGCTGTCTGAACAGAACCTGCATTCTTGCTAGTTCATACGTGTGTAATGTGAATTTTTATAGAACAAACATTGACACTGGTAGCCCGGATGCCTTTAGTATTTGTTCACTTTATTAGACCTGGCACTTAAAAAAAATAATTGCATTAATAAAAGCCCATATCTATCAATTTCTATCAGTGTTATCAAATTGGCTCCATATGAATAGATATACACCACCAAGGCTTAGCTGACCTAAAATAAGAATAAGTGCAATTTAATTCAGAACATTAATTCAAAACTTCACACGTACAGCACAGCCATGCAACTTGACTGGCTGATTAAAAGGAAAAATGCATCTAGTAGCCTGAAAGAGAATGAGACTGGCTTACATTAAATAAAATGATAGCCCGAAAAGTTTTACTGACAATTATAAATGCTGCAACAAAGGAGTACTAACTGCTCCCAGAACTACAAGTGGTTTTAAAATGATGATCACTGATAACTGACAGAGAGGGAGAGAAAGCAGTAAAGAAATAAAAGGATAACAAGAAACATTTGAAATCAGTGCTCGTATTTCCTTTTGTTCCCATGTGCTCTCAGCCCACAGAAGGTGAATGTGATGTTGAACCCAGATGTATTGCTTTCTGTTTGGCCTCTGCTATGCATTGGTTATTGCAGGAATCTTCTCCTCACAGCAGAATACCAATGCTTTCCCACTCACCTCTCAGTGCTTCACCAGGGCAGGATTCTTGCCTTCCCTAACCTACTTTTACACCAGTAAACCCCTCTTGATTTCAGTAGAACTCCTTTTGATTTTTAGCAGCATAAACACCACCCTTCCTGGGTTTGCATGCCAAAAGAAAATATCGATTTCAAGCAGACTTGTGTTATCAACACAGTGCATAAAATACACCACTTGCTAAATTGGGAAAATGCAAGTCTGGATTATTTAGTGAATCAGACTTGGCTGGAGTTCGAGAGAAAATGCCTCAAGTACAATGCAGTGCATCCCTATTTTATACACCATTGAACAGAACATCTACAAATTGCCCTGGAACTCGCACGCTGCCATAGGGCTAACTGACATTATTCCTGGGCTGTGGTTACTCCTAATGCTCTGCTAATCGTTCTGTGCTCTAACATGCTCTGCAGGAAAATCTGTCCGTTCCCGAAAAGCCACAGAAGTCCCACTAATGAAATTAAGTGAAAGGAATATAATGTATTTTTGTCAATGTGAGTCCCTTAAGCTAAACTTTGGAGGGTGAAGCACATGCATTATTCAATAGAAAAGGTTTAATTAGTGTTTCTTTAAAATTACTCAGAGAAAGGACTAAAAGAATCAAAATAGTCCATCAAGATTGTTGAAAGGGTGGCTAAGCAAATCTACAAAAAGCTGGCACTGCAGCTCTGATGCACTTCAAATCTACCTGAAAGCAAAGGAGAGACAAGTGACAGTAAATCAAGTTCATTTCACAGAACATTCAAGTTCTTTCTAATGGTGTGCATGACAGTAATTTTAAACAAGGTCTAGCACTCTTTTTTTTTTTTTTTCCCAGACTATTTGTAATATTATTACCTGATTCCAAGAATCCTGAATGTAGAATATAAAGTGGATTTTAAACAGCAGTAACTCAAAGCCTGGAGAGGGAAAATGATTAGTTTATTTCAAATAGGCTTGTGCCAAAAAAATTGCAAATATCTCACATTTGCAGATATTGATTTCCAGCCAGCCTGGCGTGTGACTGTAATTGCTTTAACAGACCATTGTCTAAAGCTTGTAAACTTGAATCAACCTACATCCCTCTCTTCCTAGAAGATCCAGAAGCCTATCGATTCCAATGTCGTCTTTAAATTGAGATAATCTTTTGGAGATTTCAAACTTAATTTGTTGATTGCCTCTAAGTGACATGGGTTCAGCACTGTCATCAGACGAGTCAAACTGTCCTTGGCAGCTGTGACACTTGGAGTAGCAGGCTTTGCACTGACAGATTGGCTGGCAGTGTGCTCGTTATCCCCAGCGCCGCGTGGAACTTGAGCTGCTCCACCCTGACCACGGCAGCTTCCCTCTGCTTCTGAGCAGAAGACTGAGCAGGGACTGCACCCCTACTGAGCTTCAAAGTAATTTTCTCTTTTGTATTTCCTAATTGCATGTTTTTTTATTTCCTATCAGTCTGCCTGTGGGGCTCCTTTGTGCTGCAGCCAGCGGTGACACCCTGGACATGATTCCCAGAGAGACTCACTGTCACTCCCAAGCCCTTATCCAGTGGCCAGGAGCGCCAAGTCCAACTCCCAGCTGCTAATTATTGTTCTCCATCTCATGCTCCATGGACAAAACCAATTATCATACAAAGGAAAATAAAAGTATTGCCTGAGTTGGGTTTCCAAGCCTGACACACACTGCGGTGAAGGATGCCCAGCTCAGGCTGGGCTGCTGAGTGGGGCACCAGCCTCAGAGTTCTTTCTTCCTCCTACCAGCTGAGCTCTTCACAAGAGCCCTAAGCTCTGAGTGGTGCTTGTTAATTATTATTAATATTGTCTTTTCATAATCTGAGCTATTACCAGGGTTCAGCAAGCCATGACTGTGCACTTTGTTCAACCATGTGAGCTCTGCAGGTGACACCCACAGCGAAACACTGAATTATTCTATGTCTGTGTGTGGGATGGCCCCATCTGACCTTTCTCTTGTTTGCAATGTTGCTGGCTTTTTAATCTTTAAACCACTGTATATCCTGTGAATTCTCAGAAGATTTCATCTTACATTACACTGACAATAAAAAGCTTCTCCTTATAGAAGTTTTCATTTAGTTTCTACAAAATATTTTGCACTTTTTGGAGCATGACAGGAATTGACAAGAAAGTGCCTTCATGGAAACTGAAAGAACAGACTTCTTATGATCCATTTTGCTCTTTTAGAAGATCCTAAATGCCATCAGTCTTTCTTAAATCCAAAATAAAATTGCAACACTGCAACTGTGCAGTTTATCATTCCTAAAGCTTTTTCAAAATAACGTGTCTAATCACAATGGGTCCTGTTCAGCACTCTTTATTCATGACTTCCATCAAAGTCACACTTCCACGGGAACTTAGCCTGAGGAAGGAATGCAGGGTAAGCCAAGGTGATTTCTGCAATCCATTATTGGGAAAATACAAGAAAACCTTTTTTTTTTTTTTTTTTTGTCTTTGCATTTAAAGGAAGTTTTAAATGTAGACTGTGCTGAGGCATTATGTTCCTAAGGAAATTCTTCTGACAAGAACAGAGCATTAAATAGTCTGAGAGAGATTGAGGCAGTGTTGTTGTGATGAGGGAGAAATTTTGCAGTTAAATTGAATTTAGAGTGTAGTTCCACTGTTCTAAAAAGTGGTAGGAATGCATCTAATTGTGCCATACTGCAGCCTGTAACTCAGTCCTGTTATGCCAATGCTTACAGGTAAGAAAACTTATTCTGTGTGAGCAGCATAATACACTGCATGTTTGAGTGAAAATGTGCTTTATTTTTATACACAAAAGCTTCTCCCCAGTTCACCTTCTCTGTCACTCCTGTGGGTGGCCCTGCCACTCCCATTTTTTATGCACTTAACTTGAATCCACTGCAAGGTGTGTCTGCCACTGCTAAAACATGAAACCACACTGCACAGACTTCATTTCTGGCCATGAAGAAAGCTTGCAGGGGGGATTCTGACTCCTGCTTTGGAACAAACAGCACCAGAAAAGCATTTGGAGCCTTCTTCATGTTGTGAATTGAGCTCTGTTTGTTGCCTAAGCAGTGGCAATAGGCAGTGGTAACAGGAAAGCAAATTTACAGAATATAAAATGTCTTTGAAAATATTGATTTACGGTTGCAAAAATTTCTTTCTCCTTTTCTTTCTGAACCACTGGATGACAGGCACATTACACTTACATGCTTAATTAAGGATGTCTCAACCGCTGTTATGGGAAAATGAGTTCATAAAACTCAGACAGGTACACAAGATGCAAGCTAAAACTGATATGGACACTGGTTTCACAGTCAGGAAATACTGGTTAATTCCTTTGCCCAGTCAAGGTTTGGTTGAATGACCCACTTGGACAGAAAAAAACAGCAATTTTCTAGTTTTAGTAAGATCATTAAAACTCCATTAGTTTACTTTTAACCTTGGTACAGAATAAAATCACTTCATTTATTATTTTCCTCCCATCAGGGGATAAATTCCAAGGATATTTTCTAGGCTACAGATATCATGACCAAGTATGTTACTCATTTCTGAATGTAGCTAAATCTCAGTGTTCTGTTGGTAACAGTTGGTCTTGTTGACATCATGCCAAGTTAGGTCTATGTTTTCATAACTTATATTTATTCAGCATTTTGAAACTTATCTGATTATTTCTGTGGAATGAAATATATGGAAAAGAATATATTTCCTCATATAAATGACAATAAATGGTGACGCCAGCTATTATGACTCATCTTTAAAATGCTGTTTGCACATTAATAAAGCCACACTTCATGGGAATTTGGGCAAGGACCACTGGCCCAGCCCCAGCCATGCACTTTGCACCACACACCCCAAGGCAGCATCCTCATAACTGAGCTTATCAGACACGGAGACCTTATTTGGGAGAACGTGTGCTGGCAAAGAATTTATGAGGTGTCCTAGCCCAGCAAACACTTTGGCAAGTACCAAAAGGCTTCAGCTGCACTGCCACAAAGAGCCAGAGAGCAGACCCTGAACAAGTGCAGTGCCTGTCAGCCTCATCTGCACAGCAGCCACGGAGGGGCAGAGGGGAATTTGCTCACTGTGTGCAGCTGAACTGTTCTTTTCCTTGCAGCTGAAACAAAAAGTCATCCAGAGATTTCTCACTTGAGTGGCTGAGATAGATTTTCCTGGCTTGGCAGAACACAAGGCCAGTCTAAGAGATGTTCCCACTTTTGTAATCACTGTGTAATGCCATACACTGCTACTCACTCTGAATTCAAACAGCTGCTCAGCTGCTGTGTTAATTTATGCTGGTGCATCATTTCAGGCCATCGTTCCAATCATCCATTCCCCATGTTCTGCTGGATGCAGTCAGTGAAAGCAACTTGCAGGAACCACTGAACAGGTAGATCAGACACAGATTTGATTTTTCATCTGCATTTAGGAATGGCTGTGATGTCGCAGCCCTTTGAATGCTATGCAAAAAGGTGGTCGTTTTACATTTATTTTTTTTTCCCAACTTCAATGTGTTTTAAGGTATGGAATAACAAAATCCTCACCTATGAGAGTACAAAATCAGAAGACAGGAAACTCCAGCACTTTAAGATACCTGCCAGAATGCCAAACCATTCTTCACTTGGCCCAAAACATGGGAGTTCAGCTCTGCTTCAGGCATTGAGCTGGGTGAAGGGCTGGGATTAGGAGAGGTAATGGAAGCAGAGCTTGTCTGCAGTCAAAATGCAATGTTTTCTGGGATATCCTGTGTTTCTGGAGTTCATGGCTGAAGGCTCACAACCACCCTTCTGTCATGCCTTAGCACTTGCAGAATTTGCTCTCAGAAATAAGTGTGACATCACTGAGATGTGGCTTTAAAAGATGTCACTGATATTCTTGATTTTGTGTGACTATTTGTACATAAATACACAAAAAAAGGGCTTTTTTTAAACCTACTTTTAATTAAGGTTTTTAATTCTGCCTATAGGTACAGTTTCCCCAGCTTTTAAAACCTCAAACTGAATTGCACACATGCTACCAGAACAGGAGAGGATGAACCTCCTGAAATAAAAACAAAGACAAAGATAAATCTATCCAGTTGCCACAGTGTACATCTTATAAATACATGGATGGTATCTATTCATCATCTTTATTTTATAAGCAGGTAGAGAGAACCAGAACTTAGAGAACATCACTCAGTGAGAGTGAGCCCTACAGATTTATCTTAATTATGAAAATATGACAGACACTATCTGACAATAAGTGCAAGTCAGACTGGAAATGAAAGTGATGGACTTCTCTGAATGAAGAATTAGACTTTTATCTGGCATCATTCAGAGTCGAGTGGCCATGTTGCTGCTTCACAGGCATTTCTATTATCTGTAAGAGTATGAAATCTTTAGAGAACAGGAAGACAAACAGATTCAGATTCTGTTCTCTTTTTTTGTTCCTATTTCATTCTAAATGCTAATTCAAGAAATACCAAGCCTAAAAATTGGTCGGGGAATTTTTATTTTAAATGTTCAATAGGAATTCAGTTTGATTCATGATTATGAGAGCTCAGAATTCTGTCCTTTTTTTTTTTTTTTTTTTAATAGAATTTATCATAGATTCATCAGAACTTAAAATTAAAACTCATCCTTACTTTCCTAGTCATATAGGGCTTTTTTCCCCACTCTGCTCACCTAAGAGGCTCCAGATGCCTCTGTCTGGTGCAGAATGTCATTATATAACAAATACCTTATACACTTTTCTTCCCAGGGAGATAAAGACAGTTCTGATGATAAAACATGCTACACAAGGATACCCTCTCCATTCCCCAGTCACCATTTCTTCTTCCAAGTCCCACCAAAACAGAGATCCTCAGTGAAACCCTTCTCACGGAGCATCATTCACAGTGCACAGCTGAGAAGCTTCTCTTTAGGCACAGTGAATCAGGACATCCCTAATCCCCTCTCAGATCCCTTCTGGTCTCTGTTCTTGGTTCCCCTCTAATTAATGGGTCCCATCTGGTGTGAAAATTCTCCTACTACTACTTAACACCACCACACATGGATTCCTGTGCAGCACCAACTCTGAGCTCTCTGGAGTGGTTCATTATTTTCATTTTGCTAAAAGGGCAATTGTTCTTAGACTTGTGAATTGTTGAAGAATAATTAAAGAAAATTGTTTCAACTTAATAAAATCTCTTTGCTGGCCACCTAAGAATACTCAAGTTTTGTGAAGTGATATAGTTCCTTTAAATAATGGATAACAAGGTTAATAGTCCCTAATATGTGGAACAAGTGGTCAATAATTCACAATAGCCATCACTCTGGTTTTTATTTCTCCAAAAGCTTGCCGTGTCCTTGTTCTGGGAATGCAGCCAATAGAGACTGAAGACTACTAAGCCCCATCTTTTGTTCTAGATGTACTCAAATTAATACAGACAATTTCCAAATGATGAGTTCCTTTGTCACCTGAAGTATGAAAATCTGTGACTGTGTTTATCTGACTGCAGGGATTCCAAACAAACTGTCATTAGGTTCTACTCTAAACAGGTTGGTTCACTGTCTCGATAAAAAAATTCCATTTTTTCCAGCAAATTTTGGGATGAGACTCGACAAATTGCACTACCAGTGAATGTTGTTCCAAATTCATCTATGAAACTGCAGATAAAGAGATCTGCTGGTCAGTACAACTTTCCTGCTGCATTCAACACGATCCAAGCACGGCCTCTCGTTGGCCTCCAAAGTGAAAAGGGATCCAGGGCAGTGGGAAGCAACAGCTTCAGGCAGGCAACACAGGAATTCTCCTCAAACACAGACCAAGAATTATCATACCACAGCTGCCTATTTCACTAATCTACACCTTGATTCCCCATTGTCCCAGTATCTATAACAGACACTGCCTTGAGGGAGTCCTTGTTCCCTCTGTTAGCTTGAGCAACATTTCACTTCACTTAAACTGAAGATTCCCCACAAGATAGTCATTGGTTCCCACCTGCCCTTCCTTGGGATGACTGGTGAGGATGACCAGCAGACTTCAACAACACAATAATAATGTGTCTTTATCATTCAAAGATCTAGACATTACAACATCTACTGCTGAAATGGAAGACTTTTCCTCCCCTTCCACTGCTTCACAGCAATCTCCCTTTCCTAAAAAGAGTGTTCAGATCATCATTCCCAAGCTGACAATTCCTGCCCTCTCCAATTAGCAAGGTAACTGATCCATTACACCTCCCTCTGATCAAACCACTGTCCTATCAAACAGGAATGGTCTTGTTTCAACTTAGATTCATCCAGTCCCATCTTAACCTGGTGAAAGAAACCCCACTGAACAGATGTGAAGAGCAGTGGATCAGCAAAGCTGAGCTGTGATTTTAATGGCTCTAAACACAGACCTTCATCAGTCTTCAACACTTAAATCCTTCTAAATATTTAAACATTTTTTTCTTCTGTAGACATCTGTAGACAGCTAGCGAAATAGATGTGTGTACACACACATCTCTCTGATTACTCAAAAGCAAAGTAACTTCTGCTTCAAATCTGAGAATTAAACTACAGTTTAATTTGACATAATGCTCAGTTTAGCTTAATGTAACACTTCATTATACAGACACATGGAATTACCTGATTTGATATAATGTCATAAAAGGTATAATTCTCAGTGTAGTCCATACCAGTTTGGCATGTGGCTGAAAAGATGGATCTCTAACCTGCACAGAACACTGAAAAATTAAGTAATTTGAAAATAAATCAATATGGCATTAGATAAAAGAGTGACAGTAATGGAGTTATCTGTAACTGCAGCCGTTTCAATGACACATGCATTCCCAGCTAAACTCCCTGCTTCATACTGGCTGCCTTCTTAATGATAGCCTGCAATGAAAACCAGATAAATGGAGTTTTGTAGAGCTTTGTGCATTGACCTTCCTGTGCTTCCCCAGCAGTCAGTGGTTAGCTTCAGCACTGAGAGCAGAGTTTGCCTGTGCAGTTTGAAAAGCCCATCTTAGGCACGAGCAGAAGTAAGAATTTCTGAGAAACAGGAATGACCTCATGTTCTACCAGAGGCACTCAGCGGCTTCAACTCCTGAGCAAGAGCAGTTGCCTCTGATTCCACTGTAAAACTCGAGCACTCATTCACTATGATAATCAAGTTCCAGTGCTTTGAGTCAGTAGAAGTAGGTAATAGAGAGAGCTAAAAGCAGATAATGACCCTCGATCATTATAAGGGTCATTAACTCCAGCAATTTACTAAAATACTTCACTTTTTGGTTGTTGTTCAGCACTTGAGATCATGCAAAGATCCTCAGTTGCATATAAAGCTCCAAATGAATCATCTCCTGGAAAGCAATAGCAACCTTTTGCCACTGAACAGAGAAATAAAATGTGTCAAAGCACAGTGAGGGACAAATGATCCTAAAATTTTAACCTATGAAATCTCACAGCTAAAATTAATGCAGCAGGGTAAGACAGGAGAAAGCAGTAGCAGGATATCACACTGATTTCAAGGCATGGGAAGAAGCACACACACAGAGCACAATAATCTAGAGGAGGGCACTCTGGGGAAAAGACCTATCCCCACGAGCATCCCATAATGAAAGAAAACTGGACATAATGAAAATGAACCTCCATTAATAGGATTTCCCAAAAGGTCTCTTCTTTTCTGTATTAAATTTCAACTCACACATCAGAGTGAGTGAGAACCCAACTGATTGGTTTGCTGCTGAAGAGCTGCAGATTTGCTCCTGATTGAGGAAAATTGTGGGGGACTGAATTGCATTTAAAGGTTAGCAAGACACCTCATGCTCTGATATTGTTTATTCTCATTTCACAGGGCTTTTCCTCCAGAGGTTTCATCTCCTTGTAGTTTTCTTCGAGTGCAAAGCTGTGAATAAATAAAATGCAATACGATGTACAGTACTGCAAAGAGGTCTTTATAGGAAATCATTCTACCTCTTCATTATACATTTATCTTGCTCTTTTTTTCCTACAGTAACAGCAAGTTATTGTTCCAAACCAGAAGAAAAAAAATTAGATGAAGCATCAGGTAATAACTGTACTTTGGTTTTCCATTAAAATAGCTTCAAGATGGAGCCTTGAAGAAATCAGCTAAATAAGAAATAGCAATAATAGAAGTTCTTCTTTTACTGTTTACCAACATGCAGCCATCAAAAGTAATTATTGTCAGGTTTTCTTAACAGAAACTAGATTAAAGTATAGTTTGTGTTGAGGTTGGGTTTTCTCTACTCCTTCAGTCTTGCTTGTGAGTATTGGGACTACTCAGGAAGGTTCAGGTTTGAAACCTCTCCAGTCTGAAATTCTTATCACACGGTAAGGGCAGCTTTGCCTCACCACCCTAAAACACAAACCCTGACAAGACAGGAGCTGTACTCATGCTGGAAATACAGTTCAAGTGTCTCATTAGACTTTGACATCCTTCTGGACATCACCGTAAATGTGTTAATTAATATCACAAGGGATAGCAGTTGATGAGATTTGGGATGTCTGTCTCCATCAGCAGTAAAGACCAATAGACTATTGGGAAAGAAAATAAAAAAAGCAGAGTTGTATTACAGTGGAGTTTAATTTCAGTTTTCCAACATCATAAGGCTCTTTTCACCCCTCACAGTGCTCCTTAAAAACTGCCCAATACACGACAAAATTCCTGGACTTCAGCAAAAGTTATGCGAAGAAACAAGTTTCTTCTGCTTCAAATACTTCTGTGACATTTTAGGAGTTTCTAGATTTAATCTGGATAAAATCCTCCCCCTCAAAGTGCCCACTTCCCACCTTCCCATCAACCTTCTTCCAACTTGTGCTCCTACACTTGTGCATAAAGATGCAGCTGTGCCAATCCATCTCCCAAAAGTTTCAGGGAAGAGGAAATAGGCAACCAAATGGAATATTTTCCATTTATAACCCATCTCAGAATTATTATACTGACAAATTACCATTCTTCATCTAGTTTTTACCAAAAGCAGTCTGGGTGGCATAATCCAAGAGGATGAGGAAATCTTTAAAACCATTGACTCAGCTGAGGCTTTGTAGCAATACTTATATGACAAAATGTCAAGACTTTTCTGAAAGATTCCCAGTTGGACTCTTATCCCAGAACATTCTGCTGCAGGTGATGGATCAGCAGAGCAGGGACACAGCTCAGGGTGACACTGGCTCTGCCCCCTCTCCCATGGCATGGACTTTCTCCGGTGAGGATGTGATGCCACAGGGACCGACCCAGGTCCCGCTGACAGACCCCACTGTCACTGCCATGGGTGCCAGCACACCACAGAGGGGGTGGCATTTCCTCCCAAGGTTAGGTGCTATCACAGGAAACAAAACTGTGCATGTCGACACCAGTGAACTTGGCAAGGAAAAAAAACCAAAAGTGTTTACACCATCCACTGCCTGAAGACATTTCTCACTTTCTCCTGAATCATGGTTTTCACTCTGCTGGAATGAACCAGGACCCACTGCAGTTTGTCTGAGGCATGTGCCTCCTCACTAAATGCATGTTCCCCAAAACCCCTGCTCCTTTTCTCCTTGTGTTTATACTGGTTATAACTGATATGCCAAATTAGCAAACAGAATTAAAGCACTTGGGTCTCTGCCAGCTTGTGGCAAAGAGTAAAGCAGGTGAATCAAACTGGTGGGAATACATATACAAAAAGGATGTAACGAGGAGAAATCACTTTAATGGTAAGAAATATGATCATTATAATACAGCATATAAATGGTTTATTCTAGAGAAATAAGGGGAAACATATCAGAGAATTAATCTCTCCCTTCACAGTAAAATTTACTAATGTTTCAAACAAATTTGAACAACATACAGTGGAATAAGCACCCTAACATTAGAGTTGATGGAGGTGAAAATATCTGAGTACAGTACTTCTGCTTACTTTGAAAACTCCTCTCTCTGTTATCTGTCTTTTAATTGCCTCAACTCTTTCTAACTGAGAGCAATCTGCCTATAGGACTGAAGGTCACGGCTTCAAAATGTTCTCAGCTTTGAGAGCCCTATTTTTTGAAATTATTTTTGTATCAGATTTCAGAAATCATCTTACTCAGCCTTAGCTATCTAAAAGCCAAGTGTTCACACAGCTACCTCCTACAGTACCTAGAGGAAAGAGAGTTAGAGTGACTCAATGCAGCTTGTGTGAGCTTGAGACAGCTACAGCAGTGACTCTCTCTGTGGGGCTCTCTTCCTTCTCCTCCTACAGAAGAATTGAATGCCAACCTAAGTCTTTCATTAAAAAGAAATATATTTCTGCTACCTTTACAGTCATTCAAAACTGAAACTGTGATCACCTGGAAGAAATCACTATGGATGTCTGCCTTCCACATCCAGTATTGCACAATCCCAAGTGAAGGGCAGGGCTGGAGGTGCTCTGCTTATTCTCTCTCCCCAAGCTTCAGCACTCTGACACAGGCCTGACACAACACCTTCCCTGATCCCCTCTGCCAGCCATTCTGTCCCAAATTTGCAAAAGACAATAAAAATAACCCAAAGATAGTAACAAGTAAAACATCACCTCAGCACTTTTCCTACTCAAACAGGCACAAAATGCTGGTATGTGAAAGGGATTTGGTCGGACCATTGTTTTGGAGAGATCACACCAACACCTGGATATGGCTCCCTAAACCCCTGGGACACAGCCAATGCAGTTCTGCCTCTCAGTAAGAAAACCCCAATCATCCTCAACCACACACCAAACAGCAGGGTGACAAAATTCCGCTTTCTTATATTTTCTTTGTCATCTACATAGTAAAGAAGGGGTTTTCCATTCCCTCCTGTTTTTGGATATCCTCTCAAAATGTTATTATCATATAAGTCATATGGATTCACATTTCCTTCTCACTCTCCTGGTTACAGCTGGTGTCGTGCTGACCCATAAGGTTTTGAAGTTGCCATTTGTCTTTAATTCAACAGTTGCTGGTTGATCCAGCTGTAAAAATTTAAGCTGGATCCACCAGCCTCTCCCTTTCAAAAACAAAATTGCTGCTAAGCCTTTCTCACCTTCTATCTTTTTTCTTCCAATCTCAGGCCACAGTATGGCTAAAGGAAAAACAATTACAAAAAAGAAGATCCATACAAAGCTTACAACCACACACAAGGCGTGGAACACAAACAGTGCAAGCCAATCTGCCACAATCCCTGTAGGAGATCAGGACACATTCCCTTGGGAATTCCCATCACGTAACATTTGTTTGATCAGAACATTTGTTTGATCAGCTGTTCCAGCCCCTCATTCTCCTTCCTGAACAACAGCCTAAACAGAAAACAATTAAAAAATTAACAGCAGACTAATAAACCTATCCTACCCTAAAAAAAAAAAAAAATACCTAAAACCAAAAAACTCAGTCATTCACCCATCATATAAAATTAGCATATGCCAACTTTTGCTTCATTGTACCAAATCTGATCTCATCTCTCATGGAACCCAGTACTTCTGAGATGTATAAATCAAAAGTGACTAGTCAGATATTTGCTCTTCTGGAAATAATTTAAAAACAAACAAACAAACAAAATTAGTTACACTGAAGTGAGTTTGAATGCTACAGAATTCATTTGGATTAACAAGTTATACAGATTTACCCACGAGGTTGTGACATCCACTGGTAAATTCTAATTTATTAATAGAGTATTCTGGTTTTGAACATGAAAGAAATTAGCCTATTTCCTATTTTTTTTTTTTTTTAAAGATCAGATGAAAAGCAACTGAATTCCAGGCTCATATTTCAGCACAGAGTGTTCTAAACTAAATACCTCTGTTAAATACAGATCTACCTTCTTGACTTGCAGTCTTTAAACCTGTCTGGTGGAAAATAAAGAATAAGTGGCATTTTCATCAGGATTTTATCTTGATAAAAAGTCCTTTTTGCAGATATATTTGATATTCATTATGTTTCTGTAACAGCCTCTGCATCTCCAGTGTTATCAAACCCCAGCAGAATCTTTTCATCTTAATAATACAAAAGTAGACTTTGTGTTCTCAACCCTATTCTCCTCAGATTATCAATATAAAAGGTTTGATTGACATGGGGAGAGGCAAACCAGATCTGATTAAATCTGAGCTTTTATTTGGGCTGGTTTCACAAGGAGAAAAGGTTCCCTGTCTGTTCTGACACACATCAGGTTCCTCTGGCCATTATCTCTGTTGTGGACCATGCACTGTTGTTTCCAGGAGTAAGTGCAGCTGGTCTGCAGGTGAGTTCTACCTTTGTGCCTTTGATGAATTCCTGCAGTTCCTCGAGCAGACAGCTTGTGTCTCTCACTCATTTTCAAAGGAGGCAGCACTGAATGAGTTATTCAGCCCCACAAAAGAAAATTGACATGTGTGACATTACCCAACCAAGATGTGAGATTTCATCACAACACTAAAACAGCCTTCTACTGTTTTTGATTTTATTTCCACATGAAGTCCACTCTAATAATATATGAGTTTTGGAACGTAATGATTCATCAGTTCCTATAAAAATTTCCTATACAATTTCTTTTTTTTTTTTTTCCTGTTAAAGAAAAGGTTCTCAATAAATTCAGGAGCTCAGTCATTTAACTCTGAGTTTTAGCATTTTCTTTTTCCTTCATTTTAAATATGGGGAAATAGTTTATGAATGCAGTTTTATACTACATTTAAATGGAAAATGTAACAAAATGTATTCTGTGAGTATTGTGAGTAATTATACTTCTGCAGTTTTGAGGGAAAAAAAAAATTAATCAGAAAATTTGAACAGTAATTTGGGAGTTTTAATAAAAAGAAATAATAAAAAATACATTATTATAAAGAACATTAATTACATTAAGTAACAGGAAATGTCTTAAAAGCATTGAGCTATAAACAGTCATTCTACTGCAGAAGCATAAAAATGGTCTACAGGCACAAAAAAGAAAAGGCATCAATGTGAATTATATCCTGCAAATAATCATAAAAAATATTTGGTTTGTTCTGCTTTAATGTTTTCCTATTTAAATATAAATTAAACACATCTAATATAATTTTAAAATGTAATGCTTTTGCCCCCTTTTAAAATATAAATATGCTTATTCCTAAAGGGACCTTGAATAACACAGGGAAGAGTTTTAACACAGAACACAGTAGCTTACTTTGAAGTATTCTCCACTTTGCCACGGAGAAAGAACAAACCCTTGAAACTTTTGATGTGTAAAAATGGATTGTGCATGAAGATTCTGTTTGTGGGACATGTACAGATTTCACTCAAGTGGTGAATGCCCTCAGAAAATAAAGCTCCAAAGGGACTTTGTTTGTTTTTTTTTTCCATGACAAAATTCCAAATTCTCTCATCTATGTCAAGAAAAATTATGCTCTTCACGAGTAAGATTAGTGCAGTTCATTGTGTGAAATTCCACAGTTATCATATCCTCATGTGAATTTAATAAAGCTCAGCCTTAGCAGCTCTTGAACAGCAGCCAAGCATCTGATTTGTTCTATTTCATTTTATTCATTTATATGCATCTTGCTCCCATCTGGAATAATAAAAACAAACAGTTCAAGGAGTTAATGTGTTAAAAAGGGGCAATGAAATAATGGAATATCCTCTTCCAACACCCCTCTCCTAACTCTGGTTCTTTCATATCCATTTCAGAACTCGTGTTGCCATTTCCTAAATCCTCAAAGACAGCCTGTAAGAGGATTGTCAGGACAGATGTTGGAGCCCTCACACAACTGAGCACATGCTGTCTTAGCCATGTTCAGTGTTTCAAAGCCAAACTACTGTAACTAATAAATCATGCTTGGGAGCTGAAAGCAGATAATTGCACCACTGTACATCTTGTATACAGCAAGCATCAAAAGCCTTTTTTGCTTCCAATTACATTTTCCTGGGTTAATTGCTCCTGACAGAATTATTCTGTCATTTCTGCCTGCTTTTAACACCCAACCTTTGAGATAAGTTTCTGAAGGGGTCTGATACACTCACTGTGAGCAACACAATCAAGACTGTGTCAACTTCTCAGTGCTTTCACTACGACTAGATGAAATTCAAATAAACACAACATATTTATAAAGTAAAGATGAAAACAAAAGTTGATGAGCCATACAAGTGAGCAGCAAACAGTGTACTTCAGAGCTCACCCCAAAAATCCATACAAATAGATTTATTTAAAATATTTACAGCTATCAGTAATTTGAATTTATTGAATATTTTTACAACTGGGCAGTGGATTCATAAAGACAGTTAAGATTCTGACTTTCACTGAAATACCTACATATTCTTGAGGATCCTAAAATATTAGAAGCCAACTGAACAAGGCCCAGAGAAAACTAATCTAAAAGAGCCTGGGTGTGAGTCCCATGACAGGAGTAGGTGACTTTCACAGATCCCTCAGAACCTGAACCATTCTATGATTCCATGATCTGCAAACATTAAGAATTCTGATGTAAAAAATAGATAAATACTGTGTGACCCACTGACATATCCTACATGGTTACAACACATTGTCCCAGGAGGTTTATACATCTGGTACTAATTGCCTTGGTTATTATCACAGGGCTGTTGTCAAATGTCAAATTGACACAATACCAAGTGCAAGATCTTACAAATGTCTGGATCCTTACACAGAAACCCCTCTCCCCCCATGGTTTCAATATAATAATGTAAAAATAGGAAAACATTGCAATAGGAAAATCCTAAGCCATCCATTAAAGTCAAGAAAACAAGAATCTCAGAGTGTTAGACCATGTGTGAATTATGTTCCAGCGTGGAAGAACAAAGAGGTTTGATGGACAGGATATGAAGTAACTTGGGTTAAAAGTTGGCCAAAGTCATGATTCACAGAAGTGGTCTTACAATAAACCTGGTGAAGAAAAGGAAAGAATCAGGAAAGATCATTTAGCAAGGACTGATTTACAACTTTGGCCATACGAGTTTCTTAAAATGCATTTATCAAATCCTCCAGACTCTAGTTTGCAAAATCAGTGGGTTTGATGATTGCTGCATGTAAGCAAACACCAATCTGTTTATCCGTGTTTTCTTAAATTAGTCACAATGTCATTTTGCTAGATTGAAACTCTGCTTCAGGCCGTTGAAAAATCCATTCAGCCTCATGCTTCTAAACAGCAGGAAATGTCTTTGAACACTATCTTATAAAGAAAATCAGAAAAGTTTTAGAAAACTACCCTATCTTTTTGTTCATATCTATATCTATACCTATGTATAAGCTTCTACAATATATAAAGTAAGAATTAAAAAGGTAAGCATGCTGTGTGTCTAATAAGACACTTCTGAAAAGTATTGGATATCTGTGTTTGGAGAGAGCCTCTCACTGCTATTTAAAAGAGGGAAAAACAAGATTTTCTTGCAGGATTTTTGGTAAACCCACTGTTCCCACTGAGGTCTAGCAAATATAAGAGATCAAGGTGACGCAGCACGGGCTGTGAGCAGTGAATGCAACGATGCTGATCACTGCTGCTAACAACAACATCTCACACACCTGCACAAGTGGCAGCAGCTCTTAGCTGCAGCTCTCACCGAGTGCTCAGCTTAAACCGAGTTGGGAGAAACACTTCTCCTATAAATTGCAGCTGTTTGGGCTTCTAACTTTGAAATCAATAGCAATCAAAATCTCAGCAGGCTGGAGAAGTTGTTGCTTCCCTTCTGCTAAGCTTGAGAACATAATCCAGTGTTTTCCTCCCCTCTTGAAGTTTTGTTTACAAATAGACTTATTTAAACAGAAAAGCCCTTTTCCACCTTCTGTTTGATTCCTTGGTGTGTTGGCTGCAGAGAGTTTCATGTTAAACGCCTCCTAAAACAGAGACCTTGGAAAACAGAAGGTAGAAAATACTTAGGCTTTGATAGAGTATAATTCAAAATATCCATACCTATGTGTTTAGGTAGTTATAATAACTGGGTACTAACAAGCAAAAGCACTTGCTTTAAATTTATTTTAATGTATTTCAAGAAATAAGATGTAAAAGAGGTTGAAGGCCATTTATTGTTATAAAAAACCCTGTAATTTTACCTCAGGTTAAGTTTGAAAATAAAAAAAAAAAATTAAAAATCAATCTTTTTGTACCATCTTTAGGAATTGAAACAGTTTCTTCCAGTTAAATAGCAAAGAAAACTGTACTATATATTTTTCCAAGTCCGAGTTACTTTTCTTCTTCGCTTCCAGCTCCAAACACATTTGTTTTCAAAGGGAGGGAAACACAATTTCTAGCTATCTACAAGAATCAGTCAATAACACAATAAAGACACCTTACCTTTCAATCCCAATAAACCTGATCTGAATCACTTTTTAACCCAGACATGAACACACATCCACGTGTTCACATATGTTCAAATTTAGCAGCAGATTTCTGCTGCCTTTATCCATAATAAATCAACACTAAAACAATTAAGAAAATTGCCAAAATATGGATCAAAACTACATCTGCAAAGATCTCTGATGTGGCACTTAACATTTTGATTCAGTTTCTCACCACAATAACAATTATAGACTGGAAAGATCTTCCTTTTCCCACATCCCTTTCCATCCCAATTCTGCCCCAGTCCTGCATGTGGTCATGAACTCGTCCATGTAGACACTGGCAAGTTTGGTTGCCAGACAATCACAGAATTCTGAGTAATTTCCAATTTCTCAAATACCCCAAAACATTCAAATTTCCAAATTCCAGTCACCTGCTTGAAGTTCATTTGCTTGTCTGAAACAGACGTGCCCAAGTGTCTGGAAAAGACTGGAATTTGTCCCCTGTGTCATTTTCTTTTTCACAGAAGAGAGGGAGAGAAAAACCACCAGCACATGGATGGTTCAGATCCAGACCTAAGAGAAGTATTTTTGTGTGGGAAAACCTATGATTGGAGACCTTCAGATCACAGCCCAGAAGGAAACAGAGAACAGGAGCAGAGGGCACTTCATCCATCCAACAGCCACGGGACTCTTCTCTTAGGAAAGGATGCAAACAATGCTGAGGACAACAGAGCAGAATCCAGCTCATAATTCTTGGCTGGAATTCAGTGATGAGAAATCAAACCTCGTACCTCTGATATCATCGTTCAGCTTTTATTGGAAAAAAAGTGATTTCAGCTTGAATGAACACCTCCCTTGGAAATGGAAATGAATAAAACCTATTTAAAAGATTGCAAAAAGTCAACAGTGCCCCTGAAAAATTCCTGGTATCACACTTAATATCCATCTCTATGCATATAGGTAACTGAATTTGATTTACATGTGTCTATTTATGAAATAAGCAGAAGCTCACAATTTGGAGAAAATACAGAGATGCCTTCTTCAATACATGTTCAGTGGCAAAATTTAAGAATACGAGTCTATTTAATTGAAAAAATTGCATTTTGGAACACTGAGAGACAGTATCACAATGAGTAAAATAACCTAGTGAAAGAATCATAGCACTAGAACACAAAACTGTACTTTTCATATTTGTATCCTAACCTCCAAGCCACCAAGAGTCATTTTCTCACATATTGAGAACCCGGTACATTCTCAGAAGGGGAGACAAATCTCCCAAAAATCAAATAACGTGGCAGATTGAAATCCTTAGAGCCTGGCTATCTTTCACAGCAAGAGATGCTGGGATGGGCACATATCTGCAGCTCCAGCCTGTGCAATATTTACTGCCTGTAACCTCTGCTCATCGAATGTGTGACCAACGTGGGTGCACACCCTCGTGCCCCTTATATATACATGCAAAAAAAATACACACAGAGTTTGGAACACTCGCAGTGCGTGGAAACACCATTAGAAAACATGTAACTCTTCGAATTCCTGCTTAGATTTCTTTGAAAAAAAATGCAGACAAAAGAAAGGCACTGCTGAAGAGTATGAGGTTTTCAAAGAGGCATATTTCTTCATATTTCTTCTTGTACAGCTTACATGTGGTTAGGTTACTGAAGTCCTAAACTGTGAGAAATACCAGTTTCTGCAGAGGCTTGATGGTGTGCATGCATTAAGCAAACAGACCAGAGGTGTATTTAAAAAGAGTGCTTCTCCAGAAGGTATACAAAGATAATTGTCAAACAAAATTTATTTTAGAAATAGATAAATAAGACATAAAAGGAACAATGCTCAGTAATTCAATATGAAAACAAAAAATATATATTCAAATTATTTGTTAAAAAGATTTTACAAATGATACGTAAGACCAGGATACACCATAAATATATGTTTTATGGCAAAATGTGAAATCACTGGCAAAGTGTAACAAAAAAAAAAAAACCCTGCAGCATTACAGTTTATGTTAAAAATATAATTCTATTTACATCACAAACCAGCTTTGTTCCTGATAGCCCTCACTCAATTAAACTCAGAAGGATTGAAATCCCCCAGAGTTCTTGGAGTGCCTCACTCTCTCTCAGGGGTGTTTGAGGTCTGGTGGGAGGGAGCTTTGGTAGACACACAAATCCATAATAATTCCAGGAGTTATATCCACATCTATTCCAGCACTGGATGCAGCCAGCTCGTCTGAGAGCCAGCCCTGGCTGCTGTGCTGGAAGGCTGCAAGCAGCCATGGGATCGCTTAAATCTAAAAGTGGATCAGTTAAATCCAAAACTGGCAATAAATAGAGAAGTTTTCATTTTGCTCAGCCACACTGGAACTGACCCAAAGCAGGCTCGAGAGCTTTCCCTATAGACATGGCCTGGCTGCTCTGGGGGTGAGGAAACGAGCTCCAGGGAAAAGGGGGAATGTCTTGAGGAGTTTATACTGAGGTGATTGTAATCATTGCAGTCTGAACTATGATAAATGTGTTCATATTCCAAAGGAAATATAATGAGTCATCAATTTCAAAACTAACATTTGGTCAACTCAGGGATTTTTTGCTCATAAGGTACTGTGACTTCTAAGCAGTCAGAAAAAAAATATTTCTGTAGGTGAAAACATTTGAGAAACAGAGTTGGTTCTGAAACACGTGTGTACCTAGCTTTGACTCAGGGTATTATTACTATTAAAAAAATTATAAATGTTTGACTGGCCTTCATCACAGAAAAGTGTAGAAATTGATATCCAGCACACACATATTTGGTCAACAAGCATTAGCCTTTCATGAGATTTTCATGGACCCATTCAACCATCAGGAGGAAATGAGCTCTGAACAGGTTTTATATCAGTCAATGAAAAAACAACTTTTTAGGAAGTGATATTTAGATGTAAGAAAACAAAAATTGAAACAGAGAAAACACATGAAACTAAGCCACTTAAGAGGTTGCTGGCTTTCCCTTAGTGCACTTGGATGATTATCATATTTGGCTGGGCTGACTCCTGAGAGAACCAGAGGAGAGAGATTACTGATTTGGACCAACAATTAAACCGTGTGATGTACCTTTTATTTCATTCTTGTAACTTTAACAAATTTTAAAACCATCCTAGATTCTTTTATAATTACTTATTGGTAGACAAGAATGATAGGACCAGTGAAGTTCTAGGGAAAAGTTAGAGCTTCAGCTAAGTTAAAAGCAAAGGAACTCGAAATAAAGTCTGTTTTTTTCTGAAAGCACATAACTGGCACATCTGGTACAAGAAAGGTACTTATCAAAGGTTCTCTTCAAACTCAGTGTAAGAAAGTAGGCACTTCTAGAGGGTATGCAGTCCTAAAATCAAAATAACCTGCTATAGTCTATCTCTGCCTTGTCACCACCAGAGAAAAAAAACTGAGAGCAACTACATGTTCACTTGAGATGACTAAATTACATTATCTCCACTCAGTATCCCTTGATTTAAAAAAGAAAAAAAAAAATGTTTCAATATAAGCATTGAAGTTATTTAGTGCTTCTCTGAATCAAACATTAAATTTATGTATAGGGGTTTTCTCAAAAAAGGAAATCCAACCTAATTCTCATAAGGAGAGACATCCAAAGCCTCGAAGTAAAAACAGAAACTCAAAGTCTGTAAAATCATCCTGTCTGCCTGGCAAAGCACTCTGAACGAGGCAGAAGGGTCAATACTCTTGAACATCACTGAGTCCTCCTATCACCCACCCAGGAAACACCTCCACAAACCACAGCAGCAACAGGCAGGACCACGTTTGGGACACTGAACAGCCCTTCTGGGACAAAGCCCTCGCTGTGTTGGGAATGAGCCTTGGACTGGCTGAGTTGTGGCACCGAGTCAAGAAATGTCACTGGAAGTGTTGGGGAATTTTAGTTTGAAGCATAAATGCTGCAAGGCTGCAATAAATAGGAACAGCAAAACTGTCTCACAGGTACATGAACTTCTTCCCAAGAAAATGATTCCATCACCGGAAATGAATTTTTTTCTGTAACAGTCATAGCTATAGTTATGCGATACAATATGCTAAATTACAATACGTACTTCATTATTAATAGAATTTATTTTACAGATCAAATAGCCAAATACACATTTCTTTTTTTTTAAAAGAGCCAGATAGCAAATGTGGAGCAAACTATAGGCAACAGTCATGGTAGACATTCTGCAGTCCAAGAACTGAGGCAACGTGATTATTAAGTACAAGCCTATAAATATCTTTACATCAAACATACAGTAATGTGTAAGAATTCCATGTTGTAGTCTAATTCATGAATCATTAATAACGTTTTTTCTTTAAAAGAAAGTTCTATATACTGTATACATCCCAGTTAAAAGCAGTGTCTGTATTTCATTTTATTCTAGCAAACTAATATTACACATCTTCATATAAGTGCAGAAAACAGGGTTCTTTATACTCCTTTGCTTCCTAAGAGATTTCGCATTGCATATGACGTTCTAATATTATAGATGATACATATTAAGCATTACTCCCTAAAATGTGAGGCAATGTACAAGAACTTGCAATCAACCTTCAAACAAGGCTATGGTTCTCAAGTTTTATGTTCTAAATGAGCTCTGTTGAATAACGAATGATAATATAAAAACTTTAATTAAAAAAGAAACCAACCAAACAAAAAAGCCAACCAACCAACCAAAAAAAAAAAAAAAAAACCTAAAAAAAAAAAAACCAGCACAAAACTTTATAGAAGAATACTTGGGGAAAAAAAAAAGCAAAAACAACAGTAGGCCATTTTCACCCCCCCATGTGCTGGCTAACAGTGAAAAAATTATGTCTACTATTTCCTATTTTATGACACTGAATATCAAGCCACTGGATTTATGACTTTTTTTTTAATAAAAATACTTCAAAAGGTTAAATGTTTGGCACCTGTTAAACAGACATTACCTAGACTTCAGCAAGCAAAATGCAAATTAAAGTTTCTTTTTAAAAGTTATGTGAATGCTTTCCAGTTATTTAAAAGGTGACCATTTATTACAAAATGTTGTGGATAAGAAAGCACGAAGTTCTAGTGTTTCACTACTACTATTGTGCCTAGAAAATGAGAAAGCAGTGACTTGATCAATTCTATTTATGATCCATAGCAGCAATATCATCATTAAAAATATTATGGAGTAGATATAAATAACACTTTACATGTATAATGGTGCTATAAGTGACAACAACTCATTTGTTTTTCTTTTAAATGCAGGGAGTATAAAGAACTTTACATTCTCTTTTTAACATACGAATAAAATTTATTGCTCCCTTTTAATATATTCATAGAAACAAAACTCCTAATTGTTTCAACTAAAATAAATAAGGAAAAAAATCTGGGACAAGAAGATGATTACAAGCAAAATAAATTTACCATAATCACCAACTGTGAAGAAGGATGGGTCACATTACTTTTTTTTTTTTCTTAGCAAAACTACATTATAGAACACTATAGCACAACGTACTAAAATTTCTTTGTCTTTTCCTTTTAAAAAATCCTTGCCCTTGATACCTTTCAGTAGGGCAGCTTGAACAGTTCATCGTCACTTCCAAACCCCTCTGGAGATGAGACGATAAATTTCTTCGGCAACCAGAGACAGGACAAAGGGCTTTCTCGTGCTATTTCCTTGTTTTCATGTTTGCTGGCTTAACATCATTGAGTACACGTACGACTTCAGTACATAACATCAGCTGCGATGGCGTTCAGAGCTGGCAAACAGAGAAACAGCATGAGAAAAGCCCTTTCCTGCAGCATTTTCACCATAAATTGTCACGTTCGCTTCCAAATTTCTACCAAACCTCTACCACATCAAGCACTGTGTGGTCTGGGGTGTTCTGAGCTCTAAGTAACCGAGCGTTGCTGGTGTGTGTGTGTGTTCCCAGCACATGCAAAGATCTCTACACATACAGCACAAATGCTGCAACAGAAGGAGCCACAGAAATAGCTTCTATGGGTATTATTCTAAGTTTCTTACTCCATTTTTTTCGCTTTATCCACTCAAACCCAAAGTGCTGTTGGCAAGATTAGAGCTGTCACAATGCTGCTGCACTGCCTAGAACAGGTTCTACAGGGTTTGTGTGGACTTCATGCAAGAGCATCGTTCCTAAAAGCATAAAATACTTTTTTATTTGAAGAACCATTTTACATCTTTAATCTACATTTATCATCAGCAGGGTTAGTCCTAAAGATTCACAGAAATGAAGCCATTCTGATCAATTATTTCACAGAAAAGAAAGCACTATCAATACCACAGCCACCAAGACACCAGCCACTCACTGGAGTCAGGAAATTGCTATCAGCTGCAGATTATTGAGTGCAATACCTTCTGGGAAAAACCGGAAAATAATCAAGTGTGAAAATTAAACCACAGTTAAGCCAGACTTCATCGTTAGCAATGGTCTATAGCTAAGCAAGACATTTGAAATAACACAGCTGGGTCACAAGGAGCAAAGAATAAACTTTTCACCCATTCCACTGAAAAAAAATTACATGAAATGCACTTAATGTTTGAAATACTGTATTGCTTCTACCTCAAGGCAAGTGGCTGTTGGAGAGGGAGTTGTGTGTCACTCTGGCTTGCACACAAATCACTCAGTTATTAATGCTGGAACCTCATGTACCAACTTCAGTATAAACTCAGTCAATGAGCTCTTACTGGGGAAAAAAAAAAGTGTATTTGTTTGCTCGGGATTCGTTTGGGTTTTTCGTTTTTGTTTTTTTTTTTTTTTTTTTTTGGCCATATTCAAAACCTTTCATTATTTTCTCACACAAAACACAAATTTCTTTTTTACTCCTCCTCATGCTCTGTTTTTGCCTTCTACTATGAGGCAAAGGGGACACTTTCCAGACATCTTCCCCATGCTTTTCTAGTGAAAGTTATTAAAAGAAAGCACTGAAGATTTTCTCCAAGTGGAAAAAGAGGAAAAGCATTTTCTTGACCAGCTTTACTTCAGTAGTGATGCACATTTAAATAATTGCTGGCTGACTTCTGACTCGCAAACTTTGACTCATACTTCAATAAAAAAACTCTTCAAATTTCTGCAAATTTCATTTCTTTGTGCAATGTATATACATGGCATCAGATCAGAACCACAAGCAAAATTACCGGTCAGAAAATTAAGGTAAAATAATGAGAATACTTTGAATCATAGTAATCAATTTTGAAATGGCTTTTAGGAAAGGCTTATACCAACAGCTATTTAGCTAAAATTTAGGAGAAAGTGTTGAGTGTAATTTACTCTGTATCTGTCAATGCAAAACTCCAGTGTTATGTATAGTTTACATCTCAGAAGCATCAGCCCTGCCTACTGATGATCACAGGATTCTAAATAAACTCTCTGTTATTACACAAAACAAAAACCTCTGCAGCTAAAGAGCCACAGAACAGGTGAGCTTCAGAGCTATTATTTTCAGGAACAATGCAATATTCCTTCAATTCACATCCTGAGCACACTGTTCTCGTAGTGAGTGGGAAGCTATAATGACATTTTGCCACATTTTAAATCAGAAAACCAAATATCCCATAACTGTAATCAGGTCTAAGCAGGCAGTGATAGAATCACAGAACTGAGACAGTGGGTTAAATGAGGTCTACTTCCCATCCAGATTTCTGTAAGGAGTGTGATGTCTGTCTCCATCAGCTCCTGACAAACCAGTCCAGCAGAGACCCCTGTGACATCTAAAATTTCTATTCACAAGCATGGATAAATTCACAGATGATAGAATCCCACCAGCTGAACTCCACTAATGAAGATTTGCATCAGCAAGCACCACAAAAATCAATCTCCATGCCTGTTCCCTCCCTCAGCAGCTTCCCAAACACGGCACACTGTCCTGGGAGTGCAGCTGGATTCGCTGACAGACCAGAGTCCAGCTGGAGGGAGGGAGGGAGTGAGAACCCCCCAAAAAATCAGAGAATCACAGATGAGGAGCACACTGCACCCTGCAGCTCCTCCAGAGGGACAGATGCTGCTCCAATAGGCACTCACAGTTCCTCAGTAGCAACAAGGCAGAAAAAACTTGTTCTGAAGTTAAAGATGACAACCCAGAAGATCACAGGACCCTTCCTGGGTGACCAGATGTGAATGTGCAAAGATTTCCCCTGTTCCTATAGTATTCATTCTACTACTTCCAAATGAAAGGCACATCTGAAACAGCATTTAGTAAAAGAAAGGGACAAGAAGAAGAAGGATGCATGGCAAGTTCTGATGAATCTATGCAGCATTACCTTCTTTGAATCAAGCTGCCAGGGATAACTCTGTGCTCTATAATTATGCGTGTTTTGACTAGACAGGCTGATACCTAGACAGGCATCTGAAATGTCTGAATGTTGTTTTAAAGAACATGAGCAAAGATTTCAGATTTTGAAATTGTGCTACATGAAAATGAGACTAAAGAAAACTCCTCTCCATTCTTTTCATCATTCCCATGCAAATGAAAAAAAAAATTAGAAGATTTGTGTCAGTCTGGAGCACTTCACACAGCTTGCTCCCACTGAGGTGAATGTCAAAAATAACTTGAGCTTTTACGAAGCTTGCAGGCAAATAAACTTTAAAGATGCTGTATGTTTCTGCACCACAGAAAATTTCTGTGAGGCCCACAACTGCTAAAACAATGGAAATCTCATGACATGGAAAGTCAGCTTGATTTCAGAACACTCCAGATATCCTAGTTCAAAAAACCTTATTACTAATAAGGCCCTTCACAATTTATCACTTGCCAAAACTCCTCTAAAAGAATTATCTCTGCTACATCCCCCAAAAAAGCATGCTGCTCTGAAGGTCTATTGCCACTGGTGTTGATTAACTCCCCCTGGGGAAATTCAGAATAATATCAGCACCTCTGGCCCTTGCCTTTTCTCACAGACAAACAGAACAAAACTTGACCTCTCTCTTAGGGGACATTACATTAAGACCATACTTTCCCTCCTCACTTTCCTGTAGTTTATGATTCCAAGTGTTCTCAGCTGCTTCAGGAGTCTCCAATTGCTTCCCCATAAAAATTTCAACTGTTGCACTGCTGTATTTATTTGCCCACATGACCGCTAAAGAGATATTTTGGGGTTTTTTAGCAGAAAAACCTTTCCGTCTCTGCTTGCATGCTGTTTGAGCATGACTGTTTTAATGACTTTCTGTTATTTTATAGATCACTTAGACAAACTTAGCAGTAAAGCAAAGGCATAATTTCCTTTCTTTAAAGACCTGAATCAATACCATTCAGACAGACATAAAATTAAGAGGTTCCAAAGAAAACATATATTTTTAGCTGTAACACAATATTATTTCAAATATCTGAGTAGAAAGTCTTGCATGGACAAAACTAACAATAGTTGAAATGTGCAGCCTTATAATAATATCAGTCCTCAAGCTTAAGAGACACTTCACAGTAAACAGAATGTTCTTCAGGCTCCTTCAGAGAACTTTTGCCTTGTAAAAGAGCTGCACTGTGGTAAAAGTGATAAATGATTGTATTTCCCCCTTACATCAGGCATCTTATTTCCCCTTTTCAAACTAGCACATCTCCCTTTGACTGAACTGACTGTCTTTGAGTTCTCCAGCTTGTCCTACAGTTTTCTGCAAATTCAGAGAGTGCCTGACAAAAAATCATCCTGAAACACACAAATCTGTTGGTCTCTGAGGCTGAAGGGTGGTGGGACAGCACGACAGCTGGAGCACTGTGCCTCAGGATTATTTGTATTTATAATTGTTTCTTCTATTTTGTGACAAGTCTCAAGTAGCCTGTCCTGAGACACCTTCCAAAGCCCCATGGGAGATAAAACTATCCAGATTATAACACAGAGAGCTAAGGTAGGAGTGAGACTGACTTCTAAAGGATCCACTGAGCTTTAAAAAATCCTTTACTCATTTTTACTTAGCATGAAATGCAATTTTCATTTCACAGCCCAACACAACACCAAGGATTTTTTCCTCTAGTGGCCCTTCTTGCTCAATTTATGTGAATAACGCATTAATGAAATTACTTATATTTATTTTTTTTTAAATGTGAATTCATGTGTTTGAAGGTAAATGCTCTTTCCAAATTAGTGTAAAGGGCCATTGTGGTGCTTAGTCACCCTTCCTCCACACAATGTGATCACTTTCATGCAGAAAAATACCCCTGAAATAAGGATAGCTGTAATTTTAACAAAATCAGTACAAATGGTAACAGTAATCTCTTTTCTTATCTATTCAGCATATCATCCTAACAATGCTAGGTGCAGCTCTGTGAAGATAAGCTAATATCAGCTAGTGAGCATTAAAAAAACCCCACAGTTCTATTCTGCTTTTCCAGATAGAAACCCCCTGTCACAGACCTTTAAGGCACAGATAAAAGGAAATGCTCCTTTTCGCCAGCCAACTTCTGCAGAAGAGAATTGCTTTCCATTCCACTTTCTAGGTTTTTACTGCCACAGAAGGGACTTTTGAGAGTCACGAGCTTGCTTGCTTTGTTAGCAGCATTACTGCACGACAAAGTGTGTTTCAGCAGACAATGGCAGAACCTTTTTGACTCACAGGAACTGTACCAGAACTCCACTGAAAAAAAATCACTTAGATCAGGCCTACAGAAATGCTGAAAACAGCACTGACCTCGCCTCAGTCACGGGAGTTCAAACAGATGAACAAACTGGCAAAAGGCTTTTCTAATATGTAATGTAACCTAACAGACTGAAATACATGGAATGAAAAATGCTATACATAGTGATATAGATTGCCATATAAATTTGTGCTAGTAAAGGGAACAAAATATAACAAAATAAACAACATAGCCTGAAATTTTCAAAAGACATGATGACTGCTCTGAATGAGAAGCTTTTTTATGCATGTTGTTATCATTACAGTTGTAATTAAACAAAACTCCCAGAAAAAAGAAATCAGGTGGAGGAAGAAATTTAACAGACTTAATCATGCTGAGGATTTGTTCTTAATGAATATATTAAGTCAAATATATTATCAAACTAAAATATATTATCAATAATAAAATAAACACTTCTGAATTGTGTGTTACTTTAATGATTAATTCCTTGACCAACTAAAGCTTAACTAGAAAATTATCCCCACTGAAAACTTTGTGGTACTTGTGAAGAAAGAGAAGTAAACAGAAAACCAGGAAAGTTTAACTAAACTGTTCAGAATATGGATAAACAAGAGATTCTATTTCCAGCGACTTAAAGCTTTTCTGTAGGGTCTTGAAGAATAAGGGGTACTTTAGTTCTCAATTTATTTTTAATTTTAAGCTGAGGATTCTTTAGACATTCCCTTTGTTGTACTGCATGTCTAAGAAGCTAATACCTAGTTTATCAGGCAGAGCAGCAAATAAGTGAGATCAATCATGCTGATGCTTTTAATTTTTCCCTAACTTTGCCTGTCATCTGTGTCATTCCACCAGATTTAATGCTCCTTCCAGTCTGAAAATGGCACTGAAGCTCTCCGAGGAAAATCCTCGCCTGCTTCTGAGAGACCTTGAAGCAAAGCTACGCCCAAATGAAGGCTGCAATTGCAGACTCCATTAATATTAAGAACCACTTATGAGCTCCTGTAAAGCTTCATTGCTTTCCACCTGGCCTGGATTGCTTGGACCCTGGAGCACGCCAGACTGGAGAGGACAGTCCCACTGCCCTGCGAGCCGCCCGAGCTGCGCGGGGTCCCGCGGCGAGGCGGGAAGTGCCATGCTGCCATCTGCAGTCAGGATACCACCAGAGGGATCTCTGCCTGCTCAGCCTCCTCACAAACACTCTTTTTCCTTTCTCATTTTCTCCCTTACCCCTGAGGAAGCTTGAATTGTTTACTTTACAGCACCTTGGTGGAATATGAACTTTCAGAATTTACTCCATGCAGGAGAACTCATCTCGCAGCGCTTTGAACTGGAGTTATAGGATTGGCAAAGTAAGGAGGGAAGGAGGAAGAAAGCACCTTAAAATTCCATTACCTGTCTGGTGTGTATGGGGCCTGGGGTCTTGAAGCCTCCTTGACAGCTGCATTCAGAAACACTGTAAGGGTCCGAGCTGCTGGATGAACACTTGGAAAGTGAGTCACAGCCCACCACAAAGGTGTTATCTAGAGGCAATTCCTGAATGACATGGTGCTTCTTGGGGGGTACAGGAGTCTCAGGTTTAATTTGAAAGGTAGGCTGCGGAGAAGCAGACTTGTAGTGCTTTGCTAAGTCTGGGCTATCGGGTTTAAATGTGGTTGGTGTTGTGGCCCAGTTATATTTTCCCATAGTCTGTTCTTCTAGCTCTACGGGAATGTCTAAAGTGCCATTTATGTGCTCGTGGCCAGGATCATCAGGCTTAGATTCTTCAATAGTCACAAAGTTGAGGAGGAGACTTTTTGGAGAGCGCTTCTTCTTCTTCTTCTTTTTCTTGATCTGCCTATTCTCTTGGTTGGGGGAAACCCATTCACCACTCTGCTTATTTTTTTGGACAACCTTGTGCCTGGGCGTCTGGCGGCACCGGACTAAAGCGGTAACAAAAATTACCAGAATAACTGTCATGGTGCCTGCAATAATGGCAATGATGATCTTGACATAATCATTGGTCTGTGGGGTTATCTCACCATCCCCAATGTTCTGGCCAACTGGAGTTTCCATGTTCCTACGCACCAACTCTTGCACGTAGGAGCTGTTGGTGACCGTCTCATTCACAAACAAGTGCACAAGAGCTATCGTGTAAAGAGACTCCGGCTGTCCCAGGTCATTCACTTTGATCACCAGTCTGTGCAAGCCATGATCTGATGTAATTACCTTCTCTTTCAAAGTAATATTGCCTGTTAATTGGTCAATGGTAAACAAGCCCCTGGAGTTCCCACCTATGATGCTATAGCGGAGCTCTGCGTTCATTCCCGTGTCATTATCAACTGCAAAGACTTTAGTAACTACAGACCCTGGGCTGGCTGACGTCGGGACCAACTCATAGGAATAATTAGATGAGGGAATAACAAAAACAGGCCGGTTATCATTTACATCAACAACATTGATGGTCACTTTGGCAGTTGAGGAACGCTGCAGTCTTCCTCCATCCACTGCTTTCACCTGGAAAGTGTATGACCCCTGCTGCTCCCTATCAAAGGTAATATTAGGTCTTATTACACCAGTAAGTGGATCTATAATGAAATTATCTCTACCGTTTAAGATAGAGAGAGTGACCGCAGCATTGTCTCCCGCATCAGCATCCGTGACTGTGATAAGCCCCACTGTGCCATACATGGGCAGGTTTTCTGGCACATAGAAATTATATTCATTATGTGTGAAAGCAGGGCTGTTATCATTCTGGTCCAGCACCGACACCGTCACGGTAGCATTGGTCTGCAAAGGTGGCATCCCATTATCCTTAGCCAGCACAGTGAAAGAGTACCTGTCTTGCTTTTCTCTGTCCAGCTTTCTCACTGCTGTCAGGATGCCTGTACGGCGGTCCAGGTTGAATATCGGGGGCGCATCGGAACCCAGGATGTAGCTGATCTCGGCGTTCCGCCCGCTGTCAGCATCCGTAGCACTGATCTTGGTTAGCTGAGTGCCAGGAGCGTTGTTTTCGGGGATGGACAGACCGATGATAGGCTGTGTGAAAACTGGGGCGTTGTCATTTTCATCTTTAATTTTGATCAGGAGCATTGCAGACTGGTTTAAGGGAGGCTTCCCCGAATCTGAAGCCACTATTTTGATGGCATATTCCCGTGTCGCCTCATAGTCCAGAAACGTGGCTGTCTCCAGGAGAAACTGATTATCAAACACTGGCTTTAGCCTGAAAGGGACATCGTGGTCTGTAAAACAGGTAACTTTCCCATTCTGATCAGCATCCTTGTCCATCACTGTTATCAACGCAATTTTTGTATTGAGGGGAGCCTTCTCAGACAAAAGCACTGTCCCATTCACAGGATTGATGATGTACCTCGTGTCTATCGAGGGGACATTGTCATTAATATCTGTGACATTAACAGTCACCGTTGCTCTTGATGGTGTTGAGCTGCCATCGCTTGCCAAAACAGTTAACTTGTGCACCGGAGATTCCTCCCTGTCCAGTGGCTCCCTGATGGTGATGAGGCCGGTGGTGTTATCGATGGCAAAGAGCCTTTTGGCCAGGCTGGAGATCTGGTTGCTGAAATAGAAGTGGATCTGAGCATTTGATCCCAGGTCTGCATCAGTGGCGTGGAGCTGGGAGACAGAGGTGCCCACTGGGGCATTTTCTGGCACGCTGACCTCGATGTCGTTCTCTTTGAACACCGGGCGGTTGTCGTTGACATCGGTCACTGTGACCTGCAGGATGGCAGTGCTGGACCTTGGGGGGCTCCCACCATCTTCAACTTTGATTTTCATCACATAGGTGTCCTTCTGCTCCCTATCCAGGATCTGCTGGACAATCAGTTGAGGCCACTTATCTCCCTCAGGTGTCTCAGTTATGTCAAGACCAAATACGTTTTGACCCTACAAGACACAGAAAGAGCACACTTCAGCTTGACAGTGCATTTAAACAGAAAAACATCACATTATTTTTCTGAAATTGTCATGGAAGAGATATTTATACATAAACTCTATACAGGAATATACATTTTTCTATTTATCTTTATTTTTCAATATCTGATTTTGCTTTAAGCTCCAGAAACTTTAGAAAGCTTCAGAGGAAGCATGACAATAAACAGATACTCTAGAAAAAGAGGAAATGTGGGAGTGATACTGATTTTTTTTCATCCAGATTCTCTATTTTTAAAGAAAAGTTATTAAGTTCCTGGACAGATGTGATTCAGATTTTCTATTGTATGACTGAGTGTGGAAATGAGGAATGAAGCCAAAGTTCAGTACTGGAGGACTCATACCAATATTCAAGGAAACCAACAAAGATAAAGGGATTATTTCTCTGTGGAGTAACTTTGGACACAATCTAAAACCATTAGCATAAAAAAAAAAAAAAAAAAAAAACACCATCACTGAAAAAGCGCTTATGACATAATTCAGGTGTCAGATGACGCAGACCAAACTAAATTGTAACAGTTCATCAGAAAAATATTTTAAAACTCATTAAAAATATTCCTGTATTCATCACTGTATGTTTTATATTTGTAGTGAAAGTACAATCCCAGTGAAAAAAGAAGATCTATTTTCATTTCAAAAAATATCACAGAACTGCGAGATCAATTTGAAAATGATCAATATTTTTCATGGGGGTTGTTGAACATCTCTGGAACGGTACCAAAACGCTCCATATATCGCACAAACACAGCTTTTTTAAAAACACTAATGCTGGCAAATCTGCTAAAATAAATATTGGAATCTAGAACTAAATCCCCTCTCTCTTCTGCTGTCTCTTCAGACAAACAGGAATTAAGAATATTGTAATTACCCTCTTTTCTCATATCTCACCACTTAGAGGAATGATGTAAAGGCAGTTTTCCAGCCACATCTTCCATAAGGGCAGGGCTAGAAGGCAGATGGCTAATGCTGCATGCATAGGATGACCAGAAAAAAGAATACATAAATAAAACTGTGGACTAATTAGGACTTTCTTTTTATGTGTCACATTTGTAATAATGAACAACTGTTCTTTCTCTGCTTACTCTGCTCATCTTTCACCCTCACTCAGATAACTGCCATGGAATCACAGAATGGTTTTGGGCTGGAGGGGACCTTAAAGATCCTCTCATTCCAACCCCTTGTCATGGGCAGGGACATCTTCCACTGGACCAGGTTCAGTTGTGTTCTAAACTGGTTTGAGACACTCCAGAACAAAGCAAAAGATGTTCTCAGTGTTCAACTTTCCTTATTTCTCATTAGCTGCAAAAGATTTGTATTCCCTGTATCTTGCTACCCACCATTAAGTGACTGCATTTGTAGCTTCTATACACTCCTGGGTGAGGCTGGACTCTTTCATTGATTTGTTTTCTCAGAGGCAGAATTTGACCCTACATAAGCAATCTTTTATTTCATGGGACAAAACTGTTCATCCACATATCCAGAATTACTGTGCCACTTGCACAGCATTTGTGACAACATTAAGTTGCAACTGGGGACAGTAAAAAGTAAACTGGAACACATTTTGAAGCAATAGAACAAATACAGATTTGGCTTCTTTAGCAGAAGGCATGAAATTATAAGCCCTGCAAATTGTTTCTAAATCAAGACATACATTTTGAACCTATTAGGGTAAATTTTAGAATGGTAATTCTATGCTGAGAGGAAGCACGGCATGAGTTTCCTCTTCATATTCAATCTGGCTAACTGTTATTTGCAAAAAATTTCATAATTACTAAGAAATTATAAATTATATATTCTGTGCTTTAACATAGATTCCAGAGGAAAGAAAGCAACAGAAGCCAGAGTAAAAGCAACCTGTGAGCTCTCTTTACTCTTCTATTTGCACACAAGTTGGCAGATGGGCACTGATTATTCTGTCATTAGATCCCACAACTACAAGAACTTCACTCAGACTTTGAGTTGACGTGGCTGTACATGTGTGTGCCCATCTCTGCTCTTCTTATCAAGTATGGCTGAGGGGTTTTTCATCACAGCATGTAAGTTTGATATAAAATATGGTGCTTTAGCTCCCCATCACCAGCAGTGAGTAACTAGAGAACAGAAAAGAACGCAAAGATCTCTTCCAAGTTCATTATTAACACTTGAATAATTTTCTGTGGAAAGAAATATTATCCATGTCTATTTCTTCTTATTCATTACAGGTTTAGACATCTTTTCAAACCACAGAAAAACCATTACAGAGAAGTAGAAGTCTCTTAGTTCTAGCAAGACTATTTCACATTGTTTAAGAGATAAGGTTAGGTGTGACATGCTGCAAATTAACAAACACATTTTCTAAGAACAGACAGTTCTCACATTCTAAACACTAAAAAAAAAATAGATTAAACATTCAAGAAATACATTTTTAAGATTATAAATATCTAATTCTCTCCGTTATGAGCAAAGACATTGAGAGCTAAAATGAGAAACATGAAGAAAAACCTTCAGGATTAATTTATTGATGTTGAAGTAAATGGCTCTACCATCATTAAAACTTCAGAGAAGATAAAATTTCCATTAGGGTCAGATTTCTATCTGGGCTGAACTGTGCCTCAGTCACCACATTATCCCAGTGTTCTGGAGGATTTGTGCACACTGGGAAGGGCACGAGTCCATAGGAACAGCACGATAGATAATTAACAGTCACAGAGTACCTTTGGCCATTAAAATGACTGCTAGAAATAATTTGCTGCATCGATATCTCTGCCCCAGAAGAATGGGGGTGAGAAATAAGAGAGATTGACTTTTTAAATTTAAAAATACTGTTTAAGCACTAACTATAGGAGGCAAGCCCATCTCAGAGCCTGGATTAGCTTTGAAGATGTTCTGACCCTGCTAACCAAACCCTTTATCAGGGCAGTAAGGAACTCTGTTACGTTATTCAATTTTCATAACATCCTTTTCCATGGATTTATGCACACAGTCTGTCAAACAATGAAACTTTCACATTGAACACTCCCTACAGTATATTTACCTGGTCATTTGTAATGGATCCAAATGTCCTTTTCGGAGCTGTTTTGGGCTGTCATGTGAATAAAAAATTAGAGAGTATTTTAAAAATTGCAGCATTTAGGTGGTTTCATAAATACATAATCAATGACACACGGACACGTAGAGTGATAAGCTAGAACATCTTCTAAGTGTTACAGACAGGACTGGATGTGACAGAGTGCACCAGAAGTCTCACACAGATATTGCAGGATCATAGAGGATTCTGTTAAATCTGTGGGGTACTGCCTGCCTGGGCATTGCTGGGAAGAATGGGAAAACAGATCAGCTTCTGGTTAATGCTGATAACAAAGACACGCTCCAGCCTGTTCAAAACATCCCATGGACTTACACCTGCAGACCAGTGAGCTGGCAGAAGGCAGGAATTTCTCAAAGTAGGGAAGGGAAAGAATATTGTGCTAAATACAAACCCAACTGCCTGTGACACAATGTGCTCACATTAGGAGAGGCTACCAGAGATCATCCCTTAAAACATACAAATTATCTAATTGTGCATAACAAGGATCCATTGTCAGCTGACAAAGGGGAGATCAACACTGTCCTCAATCTTCATTCTAAAGAGGATTCTGAACCTCCCAGAGAAAGCCACAGGAGCAAAGACAGCTCATTGTTTTGTGTCTACAGCCTCACCCTACACTTATTATCCATATTCCATGCACTGTAAATGACAAACACATCATGTGATGTCTTTGGCTCAATTGAATTCCAAGCAGAAGTCAAGGGCCAGACAACATGCACAGACCAAAATTTACAATTATTTTATGGTAACTCAGTTCAATAGCTATTGCTACAAGCTAGAAGTACACATTTATTACATGTTAACAATCATACCAAAAGAAAAAAAAAAAAGGAAGAAAAAGAAAAAAATATTAGAAGATTGCCTTCTCATCAGAAAGTAAATCAGTAATTCATTAAAGTAACCATTTAATTAAAAACCTTTGGCTGAAATGTAGTTTTGAGTTCAGAGGACCTTAAAATGTTTTCAGAAAGTCCAGAAAATAATGCAGGTTTGCTAACTGGTGGTTATTTCACATGGAACAACATAGACAATTTTTGCAGGTCTTCTGCAGAACTACAAGATGGGTCCCAGACACTTTTTCCTTGGCTGTTTTTTGTCAAGACATATGGAACTGCTCTGTAACTGTGCTATCAGCAAAGAAGAGAGTACAGCAGCACAACTTCAGCTCGTAATGCAGAAAAGCAGACCACAGTTACATGGTGCTAAACTTGCATTTTTCTTTCCAAGGTGCTACTTTGGTTGTGAAATTGTGAATTGCCAGAGCCATGTTAAAGCCTTAAACACAAAACACTTCTCATGGCAGGGGATAATGGATCTGTGTGTCTATAATGGGTGCATATGAATGCACTCAGATCCAAACCACCCTAAGTGTGCAGCTCTGATAAAGGTCCCTTGTCTGCTATTGCTCACACAGGGTGCAATTTGCTGTCCATGCATTCTAGAAAATTACCATTTGTTGGACAGCTGTCTTGCTTAAAGACTCCACAGTCACTCCTCTCATGACATCCCAGAGCTCACAGCCCAAAGTTACTGGGAAGAAGTATCATTAGTACCAGCAGTTACCTTATGAGCTGAGTGGCAGAACTTCAAAGGAGAAAAGTAGCATTACAAAGGTAAGAATATTTTCATAATACAGACCTCAGCAGATGCAGAGTTGCTTACAGATTTGACACACTCTCTTTGTCAAAGCAATGCAGCCTTTTAATTTGTAGGCCAAGATTCTTAAGACTTTTGTTAAATTTATGGTTTTCTGTCAGTGTCAGGCACTGTTTCCACTGGTTTCCTTTGAAGCAAGAAAAAAGTTTAGCTTGGAATAAACTGAACTTTTAGGTTCAGAACCACAGTAGAAATAGGACTTGGAAGCAGCAAATTATACACCAACCTAAAGTGCATTTTCTGCATTCAGAACTGTAGTGGTTTTATGGTCAATTTATGCACTGTTCCCTGATTACTTTTCTGTGAGATAAACCATTAGGAGACAGCAAAGCAGGCACACAACTTATATGCTATGATAAAGTTTATTAACAGACCTAAGAGGAAAGGAAAGGGAAAAAAAAAAACAATCAGAACACACAGCCAGAACTCCTCCTCTTCTCCTCCCCCTCCTTCTCCTCTCCCTCAATCCATGTGCAGTTCTCAAGAAAGGAAAAGAGAAGGGTTTCTTCCTGCTTTACGTGGTTTTCCAAACTGCCCCCTCCTGCAGCAAAAACCATCTGCAGTGATGTAAAGTCTCCTTTTTTCCATAAAACCCTCTCGCGGTTCCTTCAACTTTAGAACATGGGCCAGCCCATGGGGGTATTACTCTGTCGGATAAGTAACTGTGGCTTGAAATTCTAAGGCTTTTTTTCTCTTTTGCCACCAGGTTTTATAAGCCCCTGCTTTCTGATAAACCTGGCATCGGGCATTCTCTTCACAACCTTTACAAGCCACACATCCATTAAAATTGTCCATCCCCCATGAGTTTTAACTGGATTAAAGAGACAAACAGTCTGGGATATTACAATATTCATACACAGCAAGGCAAGGAGGCTTTTAAGCTGCCCGCGGGGACGCCGCGGCACCGCCCTTTTTCCTCCCGTGGCCATCTCGGCTCCGTCTCACATGACGAGGTTTTCTCTTTCTCTCTCTGGCTTTGGAATCACCATGGTGGAAAATGTTCCCGTCCCGCTTCGCCGCTGGATGCAGGGCTGTTTCTTCAGTTCTCCGTGCAGTGTGTGCTGGCTGCTGCGAACTGCAGGCTCCGTCAGTGCCCCGCTGTCCCGGGAGGGGAAAAACCCCGTCCCGGAGAGGCCGCGCCGGAGGAGCCTGAGGGCCGCCCCCCCTGCCCAGAGCCCCAGCAGAGTCCGGGCTGTGCCTCGGGAAGGGACAAAGGCAGCGACACCCGGCCCGGCCCGGCCCGGCGGGGCCCCGGGGGGACCGTGACACCCCGGCCACCACCCCTGGAGCGGAACAAAGTCCCCACTCCCGCCTTCCGCGGGATTTTATAGATAACATTGAGAGAAACGCGATTCGACCAGGCGACTGTCTGTCTGTCATGTCGGGGCCAAGCCGTGACAGAACCCTAATTAGCTCCATTCCCACGTAAAAGCTGAGGACATCATCTCATTCACAATGTCTATACCATAACTTGCTACTTTTCCACCTCCAATTACATAAGAGCTCCTATAATGGAAAACATTGCCAAAATCCCCTCTCCAGATACAGAACCATACAGAAAAATGCTCTTGTCCCACGAAGCAGGCAGCAAGCACAACGCTGAGGATGGTATCAATAGAACACAGCGACAACAATGAACTATCTTCTGCTGGAAAGGAACAGTAAAAGTGCAACATGGAATCAAAAAGAGGACAATCAATATATTTAATACTGATTTTTCTGAAAAAGAAAAGAAAAGATAAAAGGCTAGAAGGTTTACCCTAGTTTACAGGAAATTATTTCCTTGAAAATATAAATTTGATGTTGCTGTAACAAAACTTAAACAGTCCTAAAAATCACATTGCTGGAGTCTCCTTAAACTTTTCAGAATACTTCTTCAAGGAGCCTTTTTCAATCTTGTCATGTTCTCAACACTGTCAGTTTTATTTTCTAAGATAGATAGATATAAGACAGGCATATTTTTTCTGAGATGGAAGATTTTTTCATCCTACTCAGTTCTTGCCATTCAATTGTCAGACCATGTTTATTGGATCACATTCACCTCCATTGAGGAGAAACAATCAGAGACAGGGAAAACTATATTTTTTTATTTATTTACTGTTTTTTTGCTGCCCTAATTTCTTCAGTCTGCACTTCAAGCAAGCCTGAAACTCCATACTTTAAAAGTGTTAATATTTTTAACTACAAGCTTTACAAGGGAGAGAACAGGAGGAGCTGGAAATTGGCAACCCACATACACTTCACATTTTCAAGACTGCACCAGATTTCATGAATAACTCTCTTTCCATAGCACGTCTTTGGCCTTTGAAACGTTGTGTCAAGTTGAGTTTGTGGGTTCTTAATTAAATCTAATTTATCTCTTCAAACATGGATGAAAATTAAAAAAAAAAAAAAACAAAAAAACAACAAGCAAACAAAACCAAAACCTAAAACAAAACAGAAACCTGAATCTTTTCTTTTAACAGAAATTCACTTCATCCACCTCTACAAACTGGGGTGGGAGTAATGGTGAACCCACACTGCTGCATTAACAGGACACAAAATTACCAAGAAATTGCTTTCAAGGAACTGGGCCATTACTCGACTGGTCTCTCACAGTGCACTGTATAATAATAATAATAATATATTCCAGAAAAATACCCAGCTGCACCACAAAACTGTAAGGAATTCATGTTCACAATACTCCTGCTATATAAACAGTTGTACACTAACGAAAGATGGGAAATTGAAGTTCAGAGACACTTTTATCAATTGTCCAAAGTTTGTAGCTGGTCTGAAAAAGGCAGCCATTCCTGAGTTACCAATCATGTTTAAAATTAAACTTTAAGACTTTAAAAACTAACAATTATAATGTAACTTTAGGAGCTAAAGCTTAGAGTTTTAAACTTCAAGCAAAGTTATTTCATTTAGAGACACTTTTACCAAAACAAGGGAGGTCAACAGCTGCAGGTAACAACCAGGAAAGCAACCTCCCCTTTAAATCTCCTCCATTATGGTTGTTCAGAAATATCCTACTGAACAAAAAGCTACATTTTCAACACCCTGAGGATATTCAGATTAAGGTATTAAACATGTTTGAGCTTTGCTCTGAATTCCCATGATAAAGCTCCAGACGTCTGCCTTGCCTTTCAGTATGTTTCTGCCTTTGGAGTCTCACTACAGATATATAATGAAGGAAAAAAAAATAAAAATTAGGATTTATATCAGGCAACAATACATCCAACAAGTGAATTTTGATATTTGCATTACACTAGGTGGCAGTTACATATTTGCTCTATTTCCTAGCTGAGAACGGGCACAGAACCGAGGATCGGCGAGCAAGAGAAATAAATGAGTACAAGCCTCCAACACAGCACTGTGCCTTTGGAGGGAAGCACTAACAATTCTGTACTGCTGCTCAAACAGCTCCTAAATCACAACCTCATTTTGCCTCGACAGCCAAAGGCAGTGTCTCAGCTCCCTGTGGCACATTTGGAGCTCGGGGTGAGCGCTGCCGGTGTTGGCGTGGGGTGAACCCGCCGTGCCCTCCTGCTCACGACCTGCTCAGTGAGCACATCAGCACTGCCAGGAGAGGGGATCCAAACTGACAGCCACTTGTGCACCAGAAAACACAAACAACCCAGACAGTTCTGAAAATTCCTTTGCTCCAAAGCAGGGGCTGTGCAGCATCCCCAGCTCACAGCAATTTCAGTGGAAACTGGGGGTAATGAGTACACATGGATTCAGTTTGTGGGAAATGGGATAACAAAATATAAAATAGACTGAAATCCTTGTGCTTTGTTGAAGAGGAGTCCTAACATTTGCAGATCAACATTCATTAAATTAAAAATCCATTTCTTTAAATTAATCTCATTCCCTCTTATACATACAAATTCAACGTCTATGAGATCCTTAAACACGTGGTACCTTCATTAAGACAAATCCATATTCTAACTTCTGATGCTGCTGCTTTTCCAACAAGTTGTTTAGCAAGATTGTCTTCTTTGACCTAAGACCCTTCCAAAACTAAGGTTCAGCTGCGAGAAAAATCACTGCATCTTCCCTTTATGCTAACATTTCTAGGAAAAATTGCTGACAAAACTGCCATCTGAACAGCCAGGAGCATCTCTCACACACATGGAACCCCCCCACTGCCAGAAAACACAAGGACATTCCTTCATGTGCAGGCACAACACTTTAATGCTCATGTGTCATTGCTTTATGAATGTTGATTAAAAAATCCACTGTCTTAATGGAGAAAATTCACAACCCATGTGGGCAAAAATATAACAGGATGAGAAGAAAAAATCTCTATCAGACAAGAGTTTACATCCTCCACTTGGAACAGATTTCCCCCAGTTTCCACAAGCAGCTTTAGGAATTCTAGACCTGTCACAACTACTGCAAAAATGACCTGATCATAAACTTCTCTCAAGGCCTCCACTCTGCAGGGTTTTGTAGAAATCAAAATAAGGAGGAGCGTGTGCGTGTGACATTTAACAGCCACAGGATCAGTTTTGCGTTTGAAAGAAATAAAGCTGTACTTTTTCCAGGAATGAAAACTTATCCTTTTTTTATTACTCTCAGAGAACAACAGTGAGACTCCCATATTAAACTGTAGAAGTAGGTGACATGCACAAGTGCAAGATGCCACCTCAGTGCACATGGGAAGATAATAAATAACACTGCAATTCCAGAGTAATAAATGGGAGACAGCGGCTGAGAAGACACACAGAGTGACACTACTAAAAATAGTGCCAGAGACACTGAATTCTGAAACTCAGTAAATAAAAGTCTTTTCACCATACTGATCAAGGGGTGTAGGGGATAAACCAAAAATGGATTTTCTGGTGCTGGTTTTCTCAGGAAGAGAACTTGACTTCTTCCTCTTCCAGTTGACTCCTATTTATCTGACTCACTGGAACAAGAGCAAGATAAAAAAGAAGAAACATTTCCTCACTGTAAGGCAGCAACTCGAGTCTGAAAGTCAATTTGGAAAAGAAATCTCTTGCTACCTGTGTGTATTGAAAGTTCTAGCAAATAAATTGTCCTGACTTTCCAGTTAATGAGTTATATTCCGAGAAAATGCTTCCCTGTGAGTTTGGGATCAAAAATCTTAAAAGTATATTTGATTTATACTTCAATATATAGTTTTACTCAAGAATATATTCCTTTCTAAAAACAAAAATAAAATACCAATTTCACTCTAATTGAACACACTTGTGCTACTTCTCAGTCTTAAAATCAGAGATGGAATTGATATAACTGATTTGCAAGAAAGAAAATAAATTTAAGAATATTGGAATGGCATGTTTACAAGGGAAACACCAAACACTCATCATTCTCCTCCAGCTTTTCTGCTCAGTTTTTGTTCAGTGTTTATGTTCCCTAATAGCAGTTCAGCCATGAATATACACTAAAAAATGATGGCTAATGGGCAGGGATTTTTCCTCCAAAAGGAAAAAAAAGTCAAAGAAAAACATAAGACCATAGAACACATAAGCCAATATTTAAGCATGAAGAACACCAGCTTCAACAGGTAAATATAATACCCATCTCCTGCTGCAAAGGTCTAGATTAGTCCCACCAGGTAACATGAATCCTGCAATAGTTTGTGAACTAAGATAAACCCTCCCACGATCCATGGGGAAGAACACAGAGTGGTCAATGTTAGGAGTAAAGTGAGGGATGGGTGTACCCCCACAGCAAGGTCAATGCCAGAATAAATCAAAGAGCTCAGGAGTTATTTAGCAACGTGACTGCCCTCTCACAAACTCTGCTATTCCAGAAAAAGCAAATTAAACAAAGGTAGGTGAAGCCATTTCTGCCCAGTAACTCATATAACCCAAGTCAAAGGGAAAAGCCAAGCTTCCCCAGGTCTGGGTCCAGACAAAGAACTTTCCTGAGGTGAATTCAATCACTGTCCTAAAACAGATGTTCCCAAACAACAGCTCACATATTGTTTGTGGTACAATAAAGCTCCCTAATAGGCACACACAGAAACTGGACCTGAGGCCTCTTCCTCAACGAGAAACACAAACAGCTCTGGGGCAGCTGCCACAGTTCCAGCCAGGAAGGTGTCAGGGTGGCAAAGGAGAACTGAAAACTGCCCCCAGACTCCTCCCAGCTGCTCCACGCTGATCACAGCCCCCAGTTAAACACCCAGCACAGTGCCCAGAGCACTCATCTGGCTCCCAGACACTTGCTAGCAAAGACAGCATCTCTCAGCCACACGCAGGTTGGAACCAGGAGAAGGCTTGGGAGAAAGCACCCTCTGGGGATGGTGATGTGCTCTGAATGATTCAATGTGAAGTTTAGCCTTCCTGTTCTAAAAACAGGGTGTAAACAACAGAATCTACCAAAGCAAAACCATCGAACTATTTCATGCTGAAATCCAGCAAAAATGTACCAACTTATGTCCATAACCTGGGAAAGTAACCGTTAGCATGGAAAACAAAGGACAGCTCAAACAATTTAATTTAAACAGTGTTTAAACAATTTTCAGTTTAGACACAAAGACTTTGTCTATACCTTGATTTGTCCACTTAATTATTTTCTACTTCTTTATCTTAAGGGCTTTAGCATGCTGTTAGGATTCTTGCATATTAAAGTATTAAGCTATGAACAAATATTCAATTTATTATGTTTGTGAAGCAGTGAGCTAAACACAGAGTTGATTCTGAAGTCAAAAATTTAGCTGGGCATGTTACTATTTTTAAAACATGCCTAGGATGTTCTACCAAATACTACATCTGTCATTAGACATCAGGTTCACAGACACTGCAAGAACACAAAACAAGTACTCTCCAAGATAGGACTGAGTCAACTTGCTCACAGAAATCTGCTGACTGCAATGAAATAGATTTCCTTTGTTAAGTGGATTCACAATATAGAGCACCATCTTCAAATCCTCAGGTGACACCATAAAACTAAATTTTTTATGCATTCTACCTACAGAGTCACAGCTCTGCTTCCACACTCAATTAACTTTACTGGGTACATAAGAAGAGGCCTACTGTGGTTATATGTGGAAGCACCCATTGTGAAATGTAAAATTAAGTGAAATCTGTTTTGAAATCCAGCGTTATGGCTTTTAACAAAACAGCAAACCTAAACTAAATTAGTGAAAGTGAGGATGACAGCTGAAGCCACAGAGCTTCCAAGAGGGCTAAGCATTATTAAAGTTTTTCCTTATTATGCTCTTAGGCACAATCTGATTAGTTCCAACAGCTGCCCAGCAGGAAAAGCCAACCCATCATTCCACAGTAATACTCAGAGTAAAGCACCTCTTCAGCTTTCAGTGATGCCAGATCCAGGTACAGCACTGCAGCAGCAACTTCTGCCTCCTGATTTACACTGACGTGCCATATTTCAAATGCAAATCATGGCAGAAGCTCCTGATCAACATTATATGAGCTACTAAAACCTTTCCTGCTGGACAAACTTATTCCACTTGTGAGTATACAAAGGAAGAAAAATAAAAAGTGAAAAAAAATTTCACTGACTGATTTTCAAATTACGGTATTCACAATATTTCTTGGCTTTCCCAACAAAGTCCAATTCACAAAAACTCATCTATAAGTGCCAGAGTACTACTTTTGATGTAAGTTGAGAAACAGGATGAGGAACAGTACAGAAGTTACTCATTTGTTTATACCTTTAAATCTGCTGCAACAAATTATCTTGAAAAATCCTTAATGGAAATGAGGATAAAATTATGTGGCTGGGGTTAAAATGAAGAGGAAAATGTATCCTCCCAGTGAAAAACCCACATAATATCCCAGGCTGAAAAGCACAGAGGAATATCCTGACTCAAAAGAAAAGGAAAAAAAAAAAAAAACAACCCCAGAAAACGTCAATTTGCTTGAAAAAGCAGAGAAAAAACTACAATTATTCGACTTTGGAACATCAGCAATAACTGAAGCAAGAATACATCACATTAATAGAGCCAGCAATTACAGCACAATGAGAGAAAAATGTATTTCAATACTGACAGCTGATGACTCAGAATTCATTTCTTTTAGCAATGTTTCTTTTTGTTTCTTCAGAATTGTCTGAAATAGTCTTTGCTACACATCCCAGCTTCAAAAGCTCTATGGGACTTAAGTGTTCAGACCAATTATGTTTCTGGGTTAGAGAATATAAATTATTTTGCAATACACCTTTATTTCAGGAATAAAAATAACTGTACTAATGCAGTCAAGTGCCATGAACCGTAGCTGACGTATATTTAAATATATTCTCTGATAGCACTTTCCCCCTGAAAGGAAGGCAAGTATTATATACAGTGTATTTGGGGGAAAACTAGCTAGGATCATTTAAATCTTTATTACTAAAATCCAATATTAGAAAGCTAAAAGTAAAATTAAAATCGAAAACACATAATTATCTTAAAAGCTACTTTAATATTTTAATTGTGTATTTTATGACAACTTAAACCAGGAAAAACTGAAATTACTTTTATTATCCTGAAAATTGGAAACCTTCAATTCGTCATCCCTCCCAAAGAATAGGTCTTAGAAAAGTGAGTTGGACAAAAGAAAATTTTTTTGCAATTAACATTCACCTTTCTTCTTCCTTTTCTTCACTCAGCACTTTGAAAACAGCAGAATTTTTTGATAACCTCATAAGTACATGTGAAAAAAATCAGCTATTCTGTAATAAGTTGGAATTTTAAATTATCAGAGTAACACTAGGATCTGCTGGAAACCTAATTTGTGGTTTCTCGTGACAGCCATCCAAAATACAAGTAAGCCATGCATTGATGAATCCATTACCATCAGTAAAGGAAGCAGAAAGAAATAAACCTTGCAAAATTATTCTGAAACAAGAATTACAATGGATCCAAAGAAATTTTACAGTGTGTGCAGTAACAATCAGTTGATATTCTTGTAGAGCTTGTGATAATTGTTTTTAATTTGGTCAAAAAAATAATGGTCTTCAAATGTAATGTATTTCACACTTGGATGCTGACAGCTATTGCTGACTTTAGTAATAAGGTTCTTATTTAATGAGATGTGAGTTTAGCGACAAACTTTTTAACTACAGAAATTGCCAAAAAAGTTTCAATCCTGTTGGACACATTGGGGATGAGCAGTTTATCAAGCAGATGCAATAACGTCATTTATAAATAAATGGTCTGAAATTCAGACACCTGTGTGTCAGGTCATTCTTTAAAGATAAAATAAGGGCCAAAGAGAGGCATCTTTAATCACAGATAAAGACACTGAATATGTAAAAATAATGCCCCAGCACCACGGCAGTAACTCTTACAGCGTTTGAAAAAGGCTCCTACCTCTCTGTGGTGTACAAAAATAGGACACCTTTAAAACATGGTGGATTTTGAAGCAGGAGAAAGATTAAGGGTGCAGCATAATCTGTCCTGAGTGCACTTTTGTTTGTAACTTCCCATGGCATTGCATGCTTGCAGCTCCAACAGCATGCACCTATGCAAACCAAAGCATAATTTCATTTAGAAGCTGCATTTTAGTGCTTTTATTGTGGTTATCCATTGAGAGCATTACAGATCATGCAATTGGCAAATTCTTGTAAGTGACACAAGCGTTTTCTCGAGGTCTGTCGGGAAAATGTTCCTTTCTCTGTGCTGCCATGCTCATGGAGCCTGTAAACAAACCCTGAGCCTTTTGTGCTCAGAAGGCATCCCCACATCCGTGCTAAGCACACGCTGATCTGCCCGGACATCAGGGGAAGATGATGTTCAGCTGAGATGGATGAAGCGGAGCTCTGCGTTTGACAGATCCGTGCCTCGCGGCTCGAGTCTATCATCCTCCTCACTCGGAAACATGCTAAGTTATATATTATTGTTTCGTGACAGCTAGTGAGAAAATCACAGCCTCAAATGCAGAAAGAGACACCAACTTGTCCCTCAGCCTAACTCACTGAGCTCGCCGTGCCTGGAAGGAAGACTTTCTCCTGCAGTCCTCGTTCAATCCCCAAAGGGACGTCAGGATAACGGAGCCTGACAGTTTTACAGCAATAACACCATAAACCACCCTAAAGGAGCCTTGTATCAACCAGCAAGAGGCAATTACCTTGACTCTTGACTCACTACCACCAGTCAGAGGCAGAGTTTTATCTCCTCACAGATACCAAGTCACAACTGTAGGAATGCAAATCAGCTGGGTTTTTTCCTTTTTAAAGCTCAGACCCAGTGACTTCTTCTGAACAAGGTTCACAGATGACCACTTGTCTGTCCAGATGTCTCCAGACAAATTACTACTGAGCAATATTTTTATTCCAGCAAAAAACCTTCTCTATAGGATCATATACTTTGATATCTTGGATAGCAAGAAAAATGGGTAAATGGGATGGAGGATTTGGAAGAAGGTGGATTTTTCAACTACACCATAAAATAAGGAAAATAGACTTTTTATGCACAAAAACTTAAGCTGGTAATTAACCACATCTCGGGTGGAAAAGCACCCGGGGGAACCATCCATATGAAAGAACTGAAAATGTGTTAACTTTAGCCAAAACACTTCAATCAGCAAATGAAAAAGGGAAAGATGTTTTCAGTCTGACCTATTCCCCCACTGCCACTGTGGATTTAGGACAAAAGTACTCAGCATTGCTGTCTGTCCTAAAAAAAACCTCTCTCAACTTTACAAGAGGTTTGTTTTAGGCAGCTAAAAATTACCTTAGAAAGACAACATGCCCAGCTCTCCCTATTTATTAAATTACAAGCCCTAGAGAGTGACCTTAGAGCTTGACTGGAGCATAACTCCAAAGCAAAAAAAAAAAAAAAAACTTCCTCAATCTATTTCTGAGCTCCCCAAATCCATGAACTTCCCTCTCTGTGGTGGCACACCAAATGGGTGAGAAGAAGCAGTACTGACCCACAAATGTGTGCAGTGTAATCCCCCTGAGGCATCCCAGGGAGGGTGGAAGTCAGCCTGTCCTGGGAAGTTGTGCTGGATGAGACCACGGAGGCACAGAGTGGGTGGGGTGGGAAGGGACCTCTGGAGATCACCTGCTCCAATCCCTCTGGTAAAGCAGCTGCTCATGGTCACATCCTGGTGGGGTTTGAGTTTTTCCAGAGGATCATGAAGTAAGAAAAGCAAACCATCCCCCTCTCCAAGAAGAAACTCAAAATCTTAATGTAAGCTACATGATAATGACAAGGAAAAGAAACCCATAATAACTAGGAAAAAAAAAAAGAAAACCAACCGTCTAATGCTTTCTTAACATGCATCTTATTTTCACCTTGTCTATAAGCACTGTCACATCTAGGATCTGGTTTAACATAATTTCTCAGTGTCAGGTACCTAAGCACTATTGCTACCTGTAACATCAATATATGTTTAATTTTGTTTTTAGCAATTAGTCTTGAAATATCACCAAACAACCAGTGTTTCTTCAACGAGAAGAGAGAAATACTGCGAAGTTAGTGTTCTGGTCTGATGAGGAAGTCAGGAAATCTCCTATCTGAATCAAGTATTTTCCTGAGTATATATAGATCTGTAAACCAAAAATTCTTGGTATCTTGAATAGCCATGTTCCACAATTCAGCCATATTTCCCTTACACAATTTCTAGAAAGTGTTGCTAATAAAACAATGAAATAAGAAAGTGCAAGAATATTACATTATTAGAGGGTTACAGTAAATTTACAAATAATTTTTGATTTGTAGAAAAATTAGGAAAACTAAAGTTGAAATTCCATAATTGCATTAGTGTCTCACTGCAATACTCAGTAAGACCTGACAATATCCATAAATACCTGTTTACATGCAGAAAAAAAGCTCTGTGTTGGCAGTTTCTTCACAGAATGCAGATGTGGATAACAACTACCCCAGGCTCCCTGTGACCTACTGAAAGGGCCAATCCACCCCTTCCCTGTCCTCTCACACTGCTGAAGCCCACGCAGAGAATCACCCACTGTAGTTGAACCCACATTAATTCCACTGTGACCAGCTATGGAACATGGTTTGAGAGTAAGAGGGAGGGCGGCTGCTTCAGCTCCCACTGGAAGGAATGACAGCATGAAAAAGGGCAGGAATGAGAGGTTCAAGCAGCTCACGTTTGGGACAATGAAGTTGGTCTGGTGAGCAGAAAATTGAAGTCTGTGTCGCTGTGCACTGAGTTAACAGGGACTTTAACCACTCTGTCTTCCTTTTTTCCCTGTGTACTGAATCCCACAGGTGGTACTGGTGCAGCACTGAGACACAAACAGACCAGGGAAAGGTTGTTGGCCTCCTCCCGTGTTACAGCTTTTGACTTTCAAATCTGTATCACTGCTTACAACAGGATTCTCAACAAAGATGTCATTAATATGACTTTCTGATACACGTTTAACTACAAATCTAATCTCAGTCTATAATTTCAACTACCTTCCTAGATTTATTTCCATATAAAACACATCTTCTGTTCCTGATCTTGACAGTGATAGGAGTTACTTGATCCAAGACTGCTGTGAGGCTCAGGAATAACCAGTTGCAAATATGAAATATGATGCTTGAAGCATGATGAAGAACTGTAATTTTCATCTTCCATGGGTCATGGAATTAACAAACTGTAGCAGCAAGAAGGGGATATCTTCTACTGAAAGGCATCACAAAGATGATCTAGAGCAGCAAGATGAAACTCACCTCATCAGAGGCAAGACTGGCGTGTTGTGAGACTGAGCAGGAATCTATTTTGTCAGATCACAGAGGTATGAACTGACAGCTACAAAGAGATTATTGTATTATTCCAGAAGGAATGAACCAGCTGCTTCTGGTAGGTAAATACAGCAAAATTACCATACTAGGTAAGAGGAATGGAACCATAACAGTAACACCAATCTAATTTCCCCCACAACTGGATAAGATTCAAGGAACAAACCATTAGCACACGGGATCAGCTCAAAGAAGAAAATGCTTTGTTCCTGTTGCACCTCTGCAACTTCAGAGTACATGAGATACCTAGCTGACAAGAAATGCTAAGCAATCAATTAAAAAAATATTATTTAAAACATGCACTTGTACGATTCCATTCGGAAGCACACGTGACTCCATTACAGCACTCTGAGCTGGAATTCTATTCAAAACCTGTTCTGAACCAGCTCACCTTTTTAACATTTAAGAGAACAAAGAAATGCTTCACACTAAAATCTTTGCAGTCAAAGCAGAGGCCTGTGACATCTATAAATATTAAGAGTATTAATCAGGTTATACTAAATATCAGCTTGCCTTGAGCTCCAATGTAAGATTGTTGGAACAGTGTAATCAACAGTAGCATGTAGGTATTTGTTCCACCCTGGTGGCACTGCCTGACACAATGAACATTTTGTGTCAGCCTGTAAACAATGGGACTGCCCTGAAGAGGTGAACAAAGCCCTGTAGGCTGAGCTGCCCCCGGGGTTGAACCAGAACATTGGTATTTGTAGATTCATCCCAAATCAGAAATCACTGCTTATTAAGGTTTCAATTCACAATTTGCTCTTGCATCCTACTGTTTTCACATACTACTTCTATTTATGAATGCCCGGCTCCTTTTCCTTATCATTTCCCATTTATACTTAAAGTAATTATCTCAACTGAGATAAAAATGGTTGGGTTTCCATCTGGCCATTTATTTCTTGTCTTAGCTGTGCCTTCTACCAACTCCTACCATCAGTGTTATGCCATCCTCTACCCCAATCTACCTATTTCTCATTCTAAATGGATTTTCTTCTATTGTTAAATATTATCTAAGTTCTCCCTCCTCCCCTTGTTCACAGCAAACCTTGTTTATCATGTGAAACTTTAATGTCACTCCCTTTATGGTCACCTTGGGGCATCTCAGCAGAGAAACAGAGTCTTTTATAATGCCATGCACAGCAACTTTGGGGAACAGCGAGATGCTCTGCATGACTGTCTCCTCTTTTCTATTAACAGTAAAACTGCTGCCTTTTTAGAGTTCATGCATTTCAAACAGCATGGAGAAAATCAGAGGCCCAGAAAGTTCTGAAGATGCAATGCCACTAATCAGTTACATATAAAGAAGTTGTTTTCTGTTCAGGTGCACCTTGATAAAATGCAGGCAGGCAAAAACAAAACAAAAACACCAGAGTGCTAATCAGTGCGGTAATTAAAGCACTGTCTTGTTTAAAATAAATCAAATCCTGCTTTACAAAGCTTCCACTGAATCCAAAATACAAGAATATATTTTATACAAAGTTTTGTTTTCTACTGTTTTAAGGGGTTGTAGTGAGAGGAAGGACATTAAAAAAAAAATTTAAAATATGTCATTTAATATGAAGACTTTCTCATTTCTTACCTAGTTTGCAAAAGAAACCAAATACAAAAATGACATGCAACCTTTCCCACACCCTTTGAGAGGGGCAGTAAGGTAAGTGTACCAAAGTGAGGAAATATTGTAGCACATGGCTTTACCTTCCCGAGGAGCTACAGAGCTGCTGAAAATGTGTTAAATACCTACAAACGGCTCCGCTGAGTTCACAGTGAGAAGTTTACTCTTTGTTAGAATTTGTTATGGAAAAAGTCTCTATGTATCCGCATTCGGGCAGAACAGGCGTGGCTTCACACCGGCAATAAGAAAATCTTGGCTAAATTTGTTTCAAAAGCGAAGTAGAGCTGAATATCTTTCTTTTCATTGCACAATTTGTCAAATTTTGATTACTTTCTGCCCAAAATACAGAACCACACAGTTCACTCTGTTGCTGCACATAGACTAAAGCATCAGCTTTTTTTTCTGTTTCTCTGAAGTGATTTCCACATCTTATCACCTCCCACTCCTCTGCCCCCTCCAGGCTGCCCTGCCCCTCCGTTTGGTAGGGGCTGCTTCCCAAAATTCCCCCCAGTGCCAGCCCTGCTAGACCCATCCTGCTCAGAAGGCACAGAGCTTTCCTGTGCTGAGGGCCCCCCAGGCTTCTCTTTGCTGCTGGAAAAGGTCAGCAGGTCTCAGGAGCCAGGAGCCATCAGCATCTCCAGGGCACACACCACACACCAGAGCAGGACAGCTGGGGAGCAAAGGAGAGCCAAAGCAGCACCAGCCTGGTGTGCCTGTCACCCTCCCTCCTGCTATTTCAGCACTGCCCACTCTTCCCTTTCTTCTTCATCTCCCCAGTGTTTCCCCGTGATGCATCTTTGTGTTTCACAGAACCACAGAATGGTTTGGAAGGTGTTTTGGGTTTGGAAGGGTTCCATCTGCTTCTATCCCCTGCCATGGGCAGGGACACCTCCCACTGTCCCAGGCTGCTCCCAGCCCCAATGTCCAGCCTGGCCTTGGGCACTGCCAGGGATCCAGGGGCAGCCACAGCTGCTCTGGGCACCCTGTGCCAGGGCCTGCCCAGCCTCACAGGGAACAATTCCTTCCCGACTTCAGATTTAAACCCACTCTCTGTCAGAACAAAGACATCCCCCCTTGTCCTGTCTCTCCAGGCCTTGTCCAAAGCCCCTCTCACTGCCCCTTCAGGCATTGTAAAAGCCTCAATAAAGTCACCCTGCAGCCCTTTTTTTTTTTTTTTTCTCCAGGCTGAACAATCCCAATTCTTTCAGCTTTTCCTCACAGGAAAGGTGTTTAATCCCTCTCATTATCTTCCTGGCCCTCCTCTGCTGTAGGAAATCCATGCTGGTTTTCCTGCCTGCTCACCAGGATCCTTTATTTCTACTGGGTTTTTAAATCCATTTTATGGTTACTTTCGGTATTAACAATCTGAAAATTACCAGCAGAATAACATCTGGACATACTATTCCAAAATGGTGTCTGGCTGTCATAAACTCCTTTTTGGTTTTTACAGATCATTTCCAAGGTATGTGAAACTGCTGGCTCATTTAAAGGCAGTGGATCCATAACTCAAAAAAAAAAACCCACCTGACCAACAGGCATTCAAGAGAAAAAGGCAATTAATTCTTTTAGAAGATCTGCCTACAGGGCTGTGATTTCACAAATTATTTTGTTTGCAGTGCATGTAGCACAAGATTTCAGAACTTCCAGCCCATACCAGTGTGTGTTCAACCTCACCACCTTTCTTTCCACTCTGTGGCAAAAGCAGTTTTTCAGAGACACTTCAATAACCAAGCTACAGGTCCTCTTTTAATTTATTTTTTCCCCTAATTAAAAATTAAATAACTTGATATTTGAAAGTTATTTGCACATTTCTTGGTGAAAAACCTCTCGGGCAGACCACCTCATCTCCAGCCAAGGCCCTGTGCCCTGCGCTGCCCCTGGCAGAGCCGCAGGTTGGATTTCAGATGAGCTCCCACTCGTGAGACGCAAATGTGTTACCACTCTGCTGATCTGCTGCATTGTCTGAGTGCACAGTACAAAAATAAGCTCACAAAACAAGACCCCAATGCTGGTGAAGAGCTCATGGAGACCTGGATGTTTCATCACTCTCTTGTACAGACACCCATACACACAAACAGCTTCCCACAGAGCAAGGATACGATGCACAGGAATGCACTCAGATTCACGTTACAGCACAGACCTGCACTGTACCACAGCTGCAATACACAGTTTTTGGGTTTTTAACGGGTTGGTGAGGACTGGCAACATTTGTGAGGGGACATAAACACAGACAGTAACAGAGAAGAACAAAAGAAACCCACCTTGAGGAGCTCATAATGCTGGATACCGTTCACCCCGATGTCCGGGTCGATGGCAGATGGGACAGAGTAGCGGGAATTAATGGCTGTGTTCTCAGGGATAGAGATGTTAATGACCGTCGAGGGGAAAAGGGGGGCGTTGTCATTTATATCCTCAATTAGGAACCTGATCTTGACCAGTCTGAAAACCTCGTCAGGCAGAACAGCCACCTCCACCTCGTAGAAGCAGCGGTTCTCACTGAAGATGCCGGCGCACAGCTTCTCGCGGTCGATGCGGTTGGCGGCCGTGAAGATCTCCCCAGTGTTCTCCTCCACCCTCACCAGGGGCACGTCCCCGGTCTTGTAGACGAGCTTGAACTGCAGCGGGGAGCTCAGGGGCACGTCTGGGTCCAGTGTTAGGTTGAGATCCTTGAGCAGGTTGCCAATGAGGACATTTTCAGGCAGTTCTTCCCGCACGGTGTAATTCTTCTCCTGTGCGCCAGATTGGAACACAATGCAGGCCAACAAGACTGCCAAGAGGTAAGTTCCAGACAGCAAGTCCATCTCCAGAATGACTAATGAGGATTCGTGTAGAACACCAGGAGTAGCTGGAAAAAGGGAAAGGAAAATGCTTTAAAAAGTCACAGAATATCACAATATTCTTTACATGTTCCTAAAGTGATGGAGACACTAAAGGAGCACCTTTCCTACAGCAAACAGCATGAACCCTCTGAAAGCCTCATCAGTAAAGTCACATTTGACTTAATCCTTCCTAAATACTAATAAAATTCCTCCCACAACTTCTCACTTGAAACTATTAACTGAATACTGAGGTAAGAATTTTAGGGCTGGATCACACTGAATGACAAAATAATTACAGGAATTCCTACTTCCAGCATGAAATTTTCCTTTGCTCCATAGGAAAACCTCTTCCTTTGATCTTTCCACCACATTGTCCTCAATATTTTTTTTTTTTTCCTAAGAAAAAAGTAGGCAAGAAGTGTGCAAGCAACCATCTGCTGAAAAAGAGATCTTTTTAAACCTCTTGCTTAAATATGGGAATAGAAGAACACCAGTCTTAATTCTCCCCCAAGTTTTGCACTGACAGAGTTATGTAAAGTTTGTTAACAGCAACAAAGAAATCTGGGTATTTTTAATTCAGGAACTTAAACTGGCAAGAAAATGTTATTTTCTAAATGGAGTCTGGTGAACTTCAGCCAACAATGTGTGGAAATCTGTCTAGTGCACTGTAAGAAATTCCATATAATTTTTAAATTTGGTGATGCCTGTTCATAGTACTCTGGGATACCAGTACCTTTAAAGGGAGATACAAACTTATTCTGTTCTTTGCAAGCTGTTTTCTGAAAAATAATACATTCCCTCTCAAGATTGTTGACAATTTCAAGGGTGGAAGTGGAATGGAGGACTTACAGGTACACACAGATATCTGTGTAGCTGCCTACAGCCTTTAGCCAAGAACTTTTAAGAAATAAATCACTCTCTTGAACTCCATGTATAGAATATTTGCCTACTCTTTACATAATTCTGCCATTACAGAATTTGAGCTCTCCTAGGACAGCATTTCTGTAAGGTAAATGTTCAACAGTTCCATGTAAAGTGATTTTTCTCGTAAATGAAATCTTAGCTCCTATCAGCTTAGCATCTGTTTCAAATATACCTGTGCTAACACATCTACATTCTTTTCATTCTGCAGGTAAAAGTGTAATTTTGTTTCCTGTCTCTTCTCATTTCATTCTCCCTGTCATAGCATAGATTGATTTACTCCTGCAGATCAAGCTGCAGCGGCTGAAGAAATTACTGAAGCCAGTAATTGCCTTCACCCATTAGTTACTGCCTTTCAGCAGTGCCACTTGCAGGGTAATTTAGACTAAAACCTTTGATTTTGCAGTGAAACAGATTAGGAACAATTAATATTGCTATTCCATTTAAACACAGTGAACTGCTTTCGATTGGAAGTAAGCAACAGATAAAGAGCATTCTGACTCGATCTGCGAGGAGGATCTCCCATGTCAGCACAATTTAACTGGACAGCACTTTCTGGCTTCATGATTATACAAAAGGAGCACAGTGAAATAAAAATCCAGTGCTGAAAGTCTCCACTCATGGAAAAAGGCTTTGCTCCCTGAGCAATTCAGTGAACACAGAGGGAATTGCTGACTTGGGGGAGAAGGGGATGTGCAGCCAGTGTGAACATGGAGGGGATTGCTGGCATGGGGAGAAGGGGATGTGCAGCTCATGTGGCACCGCAGCACCTGCAGCATTCCAGGAATTCCCTGATTTATGGGCAGGACTTTGGGGATTCAGTGACACAACACCCAAAGCAGCACCAGCCAGGGGTCCAGAGTGAACCAACAGCGTGGGACCAACAGCCTTTTGTAAACAATTATTATAATACATTCTAAATAATCAAATGAGGAAGTCATCAGCAGCTCCTGATTATCGTCTCTGGTCGCAGCGTGAGCCTAATGAATAATGTGGTGATGGTGTACAAGTGTATTAGTTTGGCTGTTATAATTTTATTTATTAAAATTATGTTAATAATATAATCTTATATTATTTCCTAGGTCTTATATTTCTTTAAAGTCAGCTCCAGCAATTGTCTCCCCACTGAAGCAATTGCCCATGGACATTCAACCAGCCGAGAGCCCTTATTTCAGGAAAGCACATCTTTGTATCCATTATTACTGAAAAAAATACATATATTTGCATTGTTTCCTATGAAAAACACAAATAAAAATGTGTGGGTTACAGTGAAAAGTTGGTATTTAAAGGTGGTCTGAAAATATTTCAGAATGGTTGCATTCTTTGTGCACACCATAAAGCACTGTTTTGCCACTTCTTCCTCTGTATTACAAATTAAAATGAAAAATAACACATCAGGGGTAAAAAACCCTTCAAATCCTGATGTTTATAAAATAATATCTTCAATTTGCATTTCTGAGGGGAGGAAATGAAAAAAAAAAACCAACAACTACCGTAAACATAAACCAAATTCTAGCCTCTATCCCAAATTTTTCTGTGACAATACAGATACAAGTATTTATTACAAATGATAATAATATAAAAATATTGCATAGACAGGCATATAAATGTTCCAAATAAATACATTAAAAATAGCTTTTTTTTTTTTTTTTTAAAACAAAGCAATGTGAGGATGAGTACATAAATGAAACAATCTAAAAAGTTCATCAACAAGATTCCTGAATCAGTTCTGAAAGTTGACATCATACCAGGAGATACTTTATAATAAAACTAAACTATAAGCCTTTAACACCAGTTTTAACTGCAGTGGAGTTTCCTGGGGTTATAAAATAACAACAGCAGGACTTGAAGAGTTTTGTAAAGAAAGCTTCGAGGTGGAACTTGGCATTACATTCTTATGCACATTTTTCCTTACTTTAAACAAAGTTTGAACCACTCTATTGAAATTATTTTTGTTTCATAGCAAAGCAAACACTTTGAAGCATAAAAAAGCAGGAGAGAACAATTATAAACCACGTTAGAGAAATGTTAGTATGACTTTTTGTGGTATCTTTTGCTGTCACAGATTTTCCTGAATGACTAAAGGGTATAGACATGTAATCGACAGTGTTAGTTTAGCAGGAAAAAACAACCAACAATGGCTTACAATGCTGGAACTTTTGTACAATACACTGGGGTTTTTTTTAATTTCTTTTTTATTTCAAAATAATTCTAGCAATAGTTTTGAAGCTCTCTTCCAGAGCTGTAGGTCTTAAAGGAGAAAAAATCCCAACGTGACACAAGTTTTCTGCTTGGATATGGAGTGGAATATCTTATGTTGTGAGGAATAGTGTTGTTCTTCCAGAATCCTATTTATAAAGTCATAGCTGTACGTTGCCTGTCATTTGTGCCACAGCACTGATAGGGATACTATGGCAACAGCAATGCAAAGAACAAGAGCAAGAGGCTCTCTCTGGCAAGCAAAGGCATTTGTGAAATCAGAGTGTTCCACACTGGAACACTGAGGGAACACAACAGTACAGAAGGCTGAACAGAGCAGTCCAAGCCCAAAGGACCTTTCATAGGTTCCAGCACTCACTCACACTTTTAAGCAGTAAAAAGAAAAAAAAATAATATTAAGAACAAATAAAATTGTTTAACAGAAGGTAACATGCAGCTTGCCAAGCCATTTTCCCAGCTTTCAAGAGAACGCATTGATGTCTGTGCTGATGACTTCCCAACTAGGAAGGCAAATGGCCCAGATGGACAACATGGAGGGGAGGAGGGGGAAAAAGAGTTGAAACTTGCTTTTCTTCATCTGGCTGTCATTGCACTCAAATATACCTGCTTTTTCGTCCAATATACCAAATATTAATGGTGTCATTTATCACTGTTCATTAGCATCTTCATTGAGCAGCTGTCAAATCATACCTTGAAAAGTAGAGAGAATATAAAAACTGTAACCACCTAATGGAGCAGGATGTGAAGGTAGAATCTAAATCTGTTCTTTATGCACCAGGCTCCATCTGGTCCCACCTGAGAGAGAATTCCTTTACAGTATTACAGAACTTGTTAGTTTTTCCTTAAGTGAATCTCAGAAAAGTAATAAAGGGAGTAAAAGAGTTCAGGTGTCCCCTTCAGATTAGAAAAAAACACTACCTCTTGATACTTGGATCCAGATTTGAACTAGAGTAGAACAAATAAGCTGTGGTGATATTTTATAAGTGCCATATCAAGTTCAAAGAAAAAGGTATAATATTTTAAAAAATTAAGAATACTGAAGTCCAAAGCTGCATGAATATCCAATATTGACATCATAGTAGAGAAGAAATCCTGAAAATATCACTCCCATTCTCACCTTTATATTCCTGAACCTGTTTTAATTACTTGGACAAATTTAGCTAGCACACCACACTTTTCCAGTATCATATCCTTTTCATTTGCTGCTAATCCACCGTGGGCTCCTTAAATAGCAGTATTTAAATCCCTGTATTAAAATGGTGTTTCTCAGAGCAAAAGACCCCCATGACACAGCTCCATCTGTCAGTCCACACCATGATTATAATGTTATTTCACCGGCGAGTGAGCTATTTGCAATTCTTCCACTTCACTGGGGCTCCCTCCAAAGTGCCCACTGACAATTCAGCTCTGCACAGGTTTTGAATCCTTGGACCATGCTCATATGGATTTCAGCTTTATCCTGAAGTGGGAGTCCTTTGATGCTGCAGGTTTTTGGTGTTTGGGGTTTTGGGTGTGGGATTGGGGGTTTTTGTTTGCCTTAAGCCTGGCTGCTCACAGCAAGGGCTCCCCTTTGCCACCACACAGCCGAGGTGTCACTTAAGGAACTGTCTGGGTTTGATGGGGCTTATTCCTAAAAAACTCGAGACTTTACTTTAGGTATTTTGCAGGTTTTGATGACAGTAAGAAACCACAAAGCTGCCGCCTTGACAGAAATCCCCCTCATTTTTTTAAGGCACAAATGCCAACAATCAACCTGAACTCATTGTCACACTCCACAGTGTTTCAAATATAAATTATTTGCAGCCATCAATATTTATCCACAGGATCTACTCCCTACACAGGATATTTCATTATCATATTCAAAGAGAAAGACCTACCTCAAAGAGAAACAGACAATTTGTTATATTATCAAGGCTTTCAAATTCATTCCCTCATATGATTTTACTCTAAATCCACTAAAGGACTGATTCATTCTTTGATCTATTTTTTATGAGCGTGATGGTACTGACTTCAATGAGGTTTCTTTAATTTGATTTTTCTTCAGTGATGAACAAAATGAAACTGGAAATTCTTATCATCAGGAGAAAACATCACCCCACATCCATTTAAGTCAACAAAAGAATTAAGTAAGTGAGAGGCACAGCTTGCTTACAGTTGCACGCTCTCCTGATTCAGGGTCTTCACTGCTTTAAAAATAGAGCACTTTTAGTTCTTTTTATTACTTTTCCATCACAGGGGGTAAGAAATGCTCTTCACTTGAGGAAATAAAAATTTAATGACTAAAACAGAGGTTCTTCAAGCTACGTGAAGAAGCAGCCAAGGTGTGGAAAACAAGCAGTGAATAAATTCTTAGACAGCATTCTTTATTCCTGATAGTAATCTGCAACTAATAGAAAGAGTGTTGATTAAAACTTGTATCAAAATGCTGGAAACAGTGAACAGAATTATAAATACACAACAGGCAGTGAGCATGCTGAACAAATTAAACTCAATCGCATTGATATATGGCATAAGGAGTAATTTATTTTAATTGTTGCAAATTAATCCCTTTAAAGCTGAAGTCCCTTTTTTACTGAAGTACAGTCCACATTTGAGAAAATGCATCTAGCAGCCACTCAGGAAATACTTTAAAAATATCCTGTAACTTATTTCAGAGACCTGTGAGAATATGCAGTGTCAAATTTATTTATACACCAGTGACACTCAGAAATGGTCCTGCTTTTAGCAAGGGAACATTTCTGCCTGGGAGTTGCATAAAAGCTAAAGGTTCAGAACAGAAATCTTGGAAAAAAAGCTGAAGGTCTCTCTGATAAGCATGGCTATTTCCATTTTCTTAGAAAGAAATAGTGGGATGCCTGAACAAACAGAAGAAGAAAAGAAAATAAAATAGTAAAAAACTCCAAAAAAATCAAATCAAACCCAACACCAAACCCCCTGCAAAGCTGCAGTACATTACAACTCCAAAGTGAACACAACACTGCTCTGCAAATTCAAATATATATTCACTATAATTCAATGGCTGACTGTTAAAAACATTACAAAAAATCAAGTTGTTAATGGTATGATTCATAATGTCATTTTCTTTGCATTTTATTTGTGTGTTTGTACTACATAAATACATTTTACCAATTAAGTGCTCTGGTTTTGGTACTCGTGAATCTGTTCGTGCCTCAAATCTGAAAATCAAACCTCTGCTAGAACAAACAAAAGGAAAGTCATCTATGAACCAAGAGAATATGGAACTACAATAAGAAACCACGTGAAACCTCACACGTGGCTGTTGGATGCACCCCAACATAAAGCACATTTTTATTTGTTTAAAAATGGAAGTCAATCTGATTTCAGTCATTTGTGTCAAACCCTTTGGAATGGCAATTGCTGAGATCACCCGTTTCATACATAATGAAACACAAATACATATTTTGCTTTACTGCCTTGCTGCCGGTTAACAACTTCCATTGCTCTCTGGTAAAATCCACATTTCAGACACAACTCCAGTGGATCAGGGCAGGGATGCTGCTCACAGCTAAGTGTGATACTGTCCTGCTTATTCCAAACACAATTCTGCCAGGAATCCAGGCACACACATCCCATGGATTCCAGAGGAGCAGGAATCTGTCACCTTCTGCCAACCCCTTCAGCTCCACACACACAGATGAGGCAACCATAGAAACTTCTCATTTAACCATTTGTGAGAGCAGAGAGCACTGTCCCCAAAACTTCTAGAAAGAAACACAATCATCATATATATGGATAATTTTCCTTTTTTTAAAAAAGTCATGACTTGAAAGAATAAAAAAGACACAACTGTTTATATTCTGTAATTCTTGAAAAACTCAGGATATCTGGAATTTTGCACTAGTTGCACCCAATTCCTGAAGGAGAAAAAAACTTCTCCTGGGTGCCAGAATACATACATTGGACTCCAAAAGGATGTCTAAACTTTTCTATTTCCATCAGTTTCTCTTTGCCTTAGCACAACACATGCAAAAAACCAGTTTTTTTATCCAGCAGCAGCATAGCTGCTCATTTTCATATGGGATTTCTCGTTCCTCTTAAAGATATCTTGAAAGCAAATTAGAATCAAACTATAAGGTACTAGTCAAGAGTTTCAAAAATATCAAATACATCATAAATTGCATATTCCATACCTCAGCATAGATCTCACCAATTAACAGCCCAATCACCATGCTGCCCAAAGTTGTCACATGCAGCATATGGACGCCATCCATGGGAATGCATCTTTATAAATCATAAACTCAGCTCTGGAGGCTCCAAGAGTACCGTGAACTTGAGAACTAATTGCACATCTTGGAAGGAATTTTCTCATAATTTATGGATGGGCCCTGAGCAGGGAAGCAATCAACACATTTTTTACTTAACTGGCCCTATCTAAATACACCACATGAATAAAACACGGCAGTGTGCAATAAAAAACTCCTAACAGAAGGTGATTGGAGACAAAGGCTTTTCCAAGGACAGAACAAAACCACTGGAAGAGCAGTTATATTAGAACACAACCCAAAAGCTGCTAATGAGCAAATGCCTCTCCCCTTCTTGCTTGCCCTGTCATGCTCAGGGGCTTCTCACTCTCCCCATGACCCTCAGGCATTTCCTAGGAAAAGCATTTATGTTTTGTTCATGAACTCCAAGACAAAGCCACTACCTTCAGCCATGGAAGCCTTGGGATGGGAATTGCTGCCTGCCAGTGGCAGCTCCTCAGCTGGCAGCCTGCAGCCACCTCGCCCCTGAGGGACCACCCCAACACCATCTCTTGAGAAATAACAAAAATACTTCTTTAATTTTGTAGCTTATATTCACAGAAATGTAAAGTCTTTTTCTCTGTTATCGTAAAAACCAAAGAGACACTGGAATCATTCCACTGCCCTGGTGGAACACTTTGTGGTGCACAGCACCTCCCATCCTGACAGACCCCCAGACTGCTGCAGAGATTGCAAACACATGCACTGCTTCTCAAAGCAAATTCTGTGCCAGGAGAATTCTACACTGAAGTGAGTCCGGAAAGGAGGTTGAAAACTAAATTATCCCGTGGAGATGATGGAGCATGGCTGTTTGACTTAGGAGAAAGCAGCTCCCAAAAACCAGCCAAACTACTTGTACAAAAAACACTTAGAAAAAAAGAGTCATAAAATTGGATAGAGCAGAATTACAAGGATACTTTAAAATGGGTTACAGCAGTTTGATGTGCAAGGCCTGATTCTTTAAATTTTGTTTTACCTGTATAGTAAATATGGTTAAAGAAGTGGAGGTTCTGGTCAACAGTTCAATTGATTCAAAGCCCACTGAAACCAGTAGTGTCTTCTCTAGGGTTTCCAAAGTTTGCTGGATTGTTCTGGAACTGGAATTCCTTATCTTAAGCATAAAGTTAAGTTGCCTACACACCTCAAAAACAGAACTTTATTAAATATTTGCACACTGTTATGTGTCAGCATTAAATGCTTGATTTTAGATTGTATTACAAAGGTCAGGCCAGATCAGAACACGCCAAGCTCTTGAACCCTGTCATGGTAAAGCTGCTGCATAACAAGCTCAGGAAACCTCATTTTTAAGATTTTGCCCAGAGCCATAAAGTTCATAAAGACACTGCATCTCCTTCATAGCCTGAACTCAAATAATGGGAAATGTGTTTTTTGCATCTCTTCCCTGCCTCCTCACTGAGTCTTGCCAACAATTAAGTTTCTGCAAGGTGGACAAAACATTTCTGGCTGGAAATCTGCATTTCCATGTGGCCAACTTACTGTCAATGACCTCTGGATACAAGTGATGTGCAGAGACTCAGGCTTGTCATGGAGAACAGAGAAGTCTGGCATATTTGGGATGCTATTTCCCATTTATGCTCCTTCTTCTGACATAGTGCAACAGGATAAACAGCCTCAAAGGGTGTAACTAACACTGAGAGCAGGGTGCATCTGTATGTCAGAGAACTGTAGGTCCCCATGCTCATGGGGAAGCTTTTAAAATCCTACTGAAGCCCATTTTCCCCACCCAATATTTCGGGGCCTTGATGCATTTCATCATCACTGGTACATTAGCCTGACCATTTTTTAAGAAAATCAGGTATTAGTTCTTGAAAGCAGAAATTAAATGAGAAGAAATCTTAAAGGAGTAACGTGAACAATGATTAAAGTTACTGAGCTATAGATAGATATTTTTCTTCCTCTCTTTTGTGTAAAAGTCATGTCCCTGCTCCACAAACCCAAATGAAAAATACTAATTTTGCATATAAATGGAGTGACTTCCCCACTTGATAACAGCTTATGATTTAGCTGTAAGTCTGAAAAGAGTACAAAAAATACCACAAAACACATACTGGTCTATTGGCTGAAATAATTACAACAGAGAGAACTTTTGAATAACTTGGTATTTTATTAAATACCGTATCATTTGTAAGTCTTATCATGCTTCACATTTTAGTTACTTTGCCTGTCTCAGGCAACTAAAATTGACCAAAGATATTTTGCTTATTTCTGAAAATTAGACATTTGTATTAGGGTTGTAATAGAAATGTCATGCAAACACAACTGATAGACTTTACATCAGCTCATTATGCCTCCAAATCCAAGACCTGCCAAGAAAACGGATGTTTTCCTTTATATGCAGAGGTTGTTTTGAATCTCTTAAACAAGATCAACACAAGTGACACAAGGACATAATTATATGTTGCTTCACAAGATGGAAGAACAACAGTGACAAGATTAACTGCGCCATCAATTACTGGTATAAAGAAGCAGAAATATTGATTTGTGATTAAACGAATAGAGGAAATAATAACATTTCAGATCTTTAGTGTCTGATGATGTGTCAGTCAGAAGTCCTAATGATTTCCAGTAAAATAACAGCTCAGAACTTACAAACTTCACATCCTGTGTGGTAAATAAAATTTGTTGTTCTAAGATCTATTAGAATTTCAGTTTTGTGGAATATAAGATTATCTATTAAATGCACCACAGCAAATTTCCCTGAGACAAAGTTCTATTCAGGTATAGAAACTGTAAGTATTAAAGTGTTGTGGTGCTGAAAAGCAGACACAATTCCTACTGCAACTTCATGGTGCTAGTCCTATGCACACCGTAAATACATTGATTTTTTTCAAATACACCAGTATATAAAAAGAGTGCCATAAGTTTGCAGATCTATTTTCCTAATAAAATCCTGATGTATTTTATGTGGTGCAGTACATCACACCTATTTTCTGATATCCAGGGGTGATGAATTCCTAGAGGCAGTCTAACAGCCATATTCCTCCATGCATCAGTAATTAGTTCCCTGATTCCCCTACAAGCATTAATGTCAGGATATCTGAGTGTGAGTCTGTGTGTGTGTGTGTGTGTGTGACACATATCACAGATTTTTTTGTCTCTTTTTGGCAGAGTTTGAGGAGGCATTTTATTTCTCAGTGCACAGTGTGGATGGATGCTGCACGGCTTTAAATGGAGACTCGTTCTCTGTAACCTGAGGGATCCTGCCAAGTCTGCTTCCTTTGAAATCAATTCAAGAGATTCATGCTCAGACTTGGCTGGAGTGTGGAGGAATACACTTTTTGATCAAATCACAAAACTACGAGTTCTTATAGTTCCTCTTCTATTGGGATGCAATGTTTTCTTGGAGGAAAAAAAGAGGATTAGACATTTTCTTGGAACACACTGTATTCTGCCATATATTTGCTGGTGTGTTCTACTCTTACTCAGAATAAGGGACATGAATACCAGGTTGAAATATCTTTCCTGTCCTAGAAAAATATGATCAGTTACCTGAATCCATTGCTTAAATTCATATGATTTCAGGAGAAAATGACACAAGTAATTACACAAGGCACACAATGCCCTTTCCTGTACAATTAGGAATCAGTGCAATGGGGCTTTCTCTTCTTTGTTCATTAATCTGGTTTATAACAGAGACATTATGGGAATTCAGCTGAAAAATATGTGCAAGATAAATTTCCAAGCTGATGACCGCAAAAGTGCTGTGTGGAATGCAGATTATGTTCCATCCCTTGGTTCAGACACTTCCCCCTCGTGTGCTCTCCTCAGAACAGCAAAAAATTGCACCCTTCCTGACCACTCATATTTTAGAATTCTACCACTGGTAGATTAAAATGATCTTCCCAATCTCAGCCATCCCATTAGTCTTGCATTTGAATTGAAATAAAGAAGCTTAATAATCATACTGAAATCATTCTGTGGTTAATTACTTTAGCCATTCATATCAACAGCAAAAGTATTTTAATGAAGGTTTGTTATTGAAATTATTATTACATAAATAAATAAAATAGATAACTTTTTTTAAAAAGCTCAAACTGAGTAATCACCACACATCTCCTTCTACTGACACTAACAAGAGCCACAGAGCAACAAATGAAAACATCAGAATTGCTGAAAAACACAGTTTAACGTGGTTTGTACCAGCACAGGGCTCAGGTGGCAACCCTCAGGAACCACAGGTCTTGTCCAGCCTTCAGTCACTCCAAAACACACCAAACCAGCAAAAAAGCCAGCGAAGTGTTGCTATGCTTTCTGCTCTCAGTTCTGGTTTTCTGTAGATCAGATTGAGTACAGCTAACTCCCTGAACATCAGCTTTTCTATTTGCCCCTTAGAAGCTACAAATAATCCTGACCCTTTCCATGTTCCTGAGCAGAATACACCAAACCAGCATGGTGCCAAAACAAATGCTGCACTACATTGCACTTGTCAGTTTTTACCTTCCCTCAGAGGAACTAAAAGCTTATGATTTAGAGAATGCACAGGTCAGTATCCCATCTTTAGTGAGAGACTTTGATATTTTGTCTAAATATTGTCTGCAAGACAAGAACAGAGTAATTGTGTGCTCAGTTGGTTTCAGGTAGGTTGCTCTACCTGCAGACTTCCACGTGGCTGTAACTTTGCATCAGACACTTTAATACCTCACCCTCTATTAGAAATTAAAGATTCGGTTTTATTTACTCATTTTTCACGCAATGCTTTTGCAAATTGTCTGCAGAAGGCTTCATCACGATGTTTTAGCAAGCAGGCCACCTAGTGCCTGACAATAACAAGTACTCTGCAACGACCTGAAGGGCTCACAAGGAGTAACACCACTTACTCACCTGGACAACAAAATCATGTTGCCAAGCTAAAATTCTGCAAAAACAATAGAGAAGTCCCTCTTGTCTCCAAGCAGAATTGTGAAAATTTCCTTTGGCAATTTTAAATGTGGAACAGATATCCATCTTTGTCTTGTTAAGAAAATTACAGTTATTTTCTCTAAGAATTCATTTTGTAGGTAAACTTAGAGGATTTCAGTTATTGCAGTCTCTTGGTGAAAAAAATAAATGCCAGTCATTTTTATGAAAAGGTTCTTCCCCCAGAGGGTGCTGGGCACTGCCCAGGCTCCCCAGGGAATGGGCACGGTCCCGAGGCTGCTCCAGGAGTGTTTGGACAGCGCTGTCAGGGATGCCCAGGGTGGGGTTGTTGGGTGTCTGTGCAGGGACAGGAGCTGGGCTGGATGATCCTCGTGGGTCCCTTCCAGCCCAGCACATCCTGTGATTCTATGATTTCCCATTTTTCCCCAACACACATAATTTCTAATCTAATATAACAAAATTAAGAATAATGCCATATCTGAATTGTGTGAATGGCACATGTGGTAGCACTGTTGCAAGAGCTACTTCTTCCTAATTCATTTGTGTCTGTATTTTAGAATCCAATTCGGTGTCTTTTAAGATTATTGGCTAAGTTTCTATAAACATCAAGAGATATAGTGCCTATTAAGCTTTCTGTTTCATCTTGGCGATATACTGCTTCTCTCTATACTGGAATGAAAATTCAATAAGCTCAAGAAGCAGGCAATAGTCCCTCAAAGTAAAAAAGACTGCTTCTTTCTTTACTCAAACTTAAATTACCCTAGTGCTTTCCTCAGAATAGTGAGATTTCAAGCCCATGGAAAGGTTGTCTTCAAAGGTATCAGAAGATACTGGAAATATTTTCCTATTCAGATTCCACAGACTAATTTTCAAATATCTTCATTTGATATATGCCCATGAAAGTGAGTCAGATCACAAACAGTTCAGTCAGAACCAGTGGTTTGGTACCCCTGAACTTCAGTGGAATTTGGGCTTCCACAGCATTGGAAAATGTGTATCCAATGCAGCATATCTTATCCAGTGCTCTCAAAGCCAAAGTCATTTTTTTTTTTTTTTCCCCAAAACCTATTTACTCTGGAAAGCATAATGCTCTGAATCCCCTGGTTCAATTTATAAACTTATTTAGGATTTATGTGTCTGCAGATATGTGTGTATACATACAGTGCTCATATGGAAAAGAAATAACGAAGAGCATTCAGTGAAATAAATTTCTTCTGAGCATTAAAGCAAAATTTAATAGAACATGCCCACTATTTACAAAACTGCTCAAGGTAATAGTTAGAGATTTTCTTTCCCCAAGATACTGAACTCTGCAAGCAACTGTGACCACAGAACTGTCCAAAACTCTCCAACACCATTTACATTGCACTGCACTTCCACTGATGAGATTTACTTTGACGGGCATTTATATTTACAAAACAAACAACCAAACAAAAATCCAGGCCAAGGTGTTGCATCTGCCTAGAACAGGAATTAAATTCTGAATGTGTTTCAAAGAAAATAATCTCCTTCTCTGTGATAAATTAATGCTCCCACATGCCAAATTTCAATTCTAATATTTAGATGCACAACAAAAAAATCCCCCTGTAGCATTTTCTGAGCTTTTTGGAGTTTCACAGGGAGAAGGTCTTACCCTTTCTGAAACATTATAGTTTTATTACCCATCTCTTGATATCTACTAGTCAGGTATTAGAAGGACAAAGGACACCCATCCATATCCCTTGGATTACTTCTCCTTGTGTTATCTGAAAGGTATCACACATCCTCAAACATTAATAACAGGAAAAAAAACAAATCAACCAAAACAAATTGAGCAAACATTTAATCCCTGCCCCAAAGAATCTAGTGACTGTGTGACAGAGCCAGGAATAGCTGGGATAATTTCAAAGGGAGTACACAAACAAGATCATGACATGACCAGGGATCTCTCCTGCGGTGCATTTCTAGTTGGATATGAATGTTATATATGAAACCAGTATTTATCAAAGCAATCCAATCTAATACAAAATGCTGGAGTGAGAGAGCAGCCCCACTATGGTCATGGGCTAAATTGGCCTCTCGTGGGGACATCATAATATAAGGATTATAAGGGTTAATTTTTAGGTTTGTTGAAGCTGCTGAAGCTGACAGAATTTTCACCTTTTCCAGTCTTGAAGAATCAATTATGAAGCAGGAGGCAAAAAGTGGAAATGCTGGCTGTAAGAATGGCTGCCCCACCTGTGCTGCTCATCCTTCCCTGCCTAGCAGTTTTCCTTCTCTCGGAGTGACAACTGTAAATGAACTTAATCTAAGTACATGTTAGAGGACCTGTGACTGGTTGTTGTCATCAGTGTGCAACATCCCCTGGGTGACAGGTTCTCTCACTCTGCTGAGTGCTCATGCATATTGACAAGGATGCTGCCTGCCAAAAATGACAATACAGAGCAGTATTTCTTTAGCTGTATGTCGCCTTCTAGGCTGCTGCACAGTGCCACAGGACAGTCTGCTCACCCAGACTCCTCTGCAGCTCCTACACCAGCTCCTGGAATCTTCCAGATCCTTAAGGATCAGGATCATTCCCTGGAAAACTAAATTTTTTTCCCAATACAACTGAAGGGACTTAAAGGGAGTGAAGTCGTGAATAACAAGGCATGTCCTATTACCAGGCTAATCTACAAGGCTCTGCCTTTATTCTCTCTATCCTCAGCATAAACCCAGAGTAGAAATAGCAACAAAAGGGTTTGGTTTCCTCACCAAGCTGGGGGACAGTGGAATTGGCTGCTGGAATTCCATCTACTCCCAGGCTGAGCAGCATGGGCTGCTGCGGGCGAGGGGGAAAACGACAGAGTATCTGTGGATCCCATCGAGTCCTGCAGCAAAACACTGCTGTTATTTGCAAAGTGTTTAATCATTTATAATTCTTCTATTTGAGGAAATGGCCAATAGTATTAGCCATGCAAGTCTCTGTGGGCTAATGTAATTAGTCTTACGCATTTTAAGACCAGATAGAATGGTATTAGAAAGAATGGAGGACTTTTTTAATTGGATGATGGCAAAATCCCTCTAAGCACTATGGCTGTCTCCTGTGCTCAAAATCCTCTAAAAAGTTCATAGATTCCAATTGTTTTCTGCAGCAACAGTATTTCTATCTAAATTATATTAAATGTGTCAGCTCATTTCCAGAGCAAAAATGATAAAAGCACATTCAACTTCAGCAAAGCTGATCACTTTAAAGAAAAATATAAGATAATTAAAAGCTGTTACAACTGACAATACAACACTGCAGCTTCAAAATTCTTCCCTAATTACAGCTGCTAACTTTTAATAGCAACTGTAACAGTGAGTCAGATTTGACATTACAATAGCATCCCAACCTCTTATTTGGGAGAAAGGCTCTTGAGGAAAATACAATTACAAGGTGAGCACATCCAGCCAGGACTATTGCAAGTTTTGAAAAGCCAGTGATTGCTTTCATTTTTAGTCTTGTTGAGAAACCTGGATTAGTTCCCCTTTGTTTGAATACAGTCCTTTTAAAAGGTCGAATGTAACCAAGCAGAGCTGATTCCCAAAAAAAAACATTCAGGAGCCTAAAAAGAAATGGGCACTGCTCCTTGAAAAGACATTCTCCTATAGGTAATTTCTGAGCCAAGCATAGGGCTCATAAAAATAGCTTTATACCATTCCTGTAAAGTATTTGTATGACAGGATAAAGGAAGGGTGTTCTGGAGCACACTGTACTTCTAGATTCTGTATTAATTAACCTTTTCTTAGTCTGATATTAATGTGTTAGAAAAGCAGAGAAATTCTGAAACTGATACAGCTGAAAGACAGTGGGTGATTTTGCCCTCCAAGAGCATACTGTCTCCATTGGCTTTAAGAGGGATTAAAGAAGGGATGGAAAATAGAGCCAGTTAGGCTTTTCCTGAGTTGTACAACAGGAACTCCTGGTCTCTCAATCAGCCTCAGCACGTCTCACATTGAAATTTGTGCAACAATTGGCATTTCTTTCTACAAAAGGTGGACATAAAAGCAGAAAGGGCTGAATTCTTTACCAGGACAGACTGAGAAAATTCCCATAATGGACATTTTATGCAGAACCTGGGAAATCTTTATAGTTCTGTGCTTTATAATTTACCCCCAGGTTTAAAATCTTAGGCTACACCTCTCTATCTTAGTGTGTATGGAGGGCTATGAAACATATCTGACACCCTTTAAACCTAAGTGCTCTTTGAAACCAAATCATGGTCAGTGATGTTCACCCATCACTGAGAATTTGCTTATATGAAGAAGCAGTTCCCTCAGCTTGTACTGGTGATGCAGTGCACAGAGAAATTGCAAAATGTCTTATGAAAAGGTAAACACACAAAATTTAATCAGTGGTCTACTGCCCCGAAAAAAATGACAAGAACATTCTAAGATCAATACAGCATTAGAATAAAAACTGAATCAAGTTCTTTTCCCAGATAGTCAGCGGTTTAGGTTTGTCAAATTAACGGGCAATTCTTTGTAGACTTCATGGCTTATCCTGTCAGTGCCTCGCATTAAGCAAAATTACTCTTAAATAATTCTTTCTGAGGAAATCTCCTGGCTTAAAGCTAAAGCCAACATTCAGGTATGGAAGATTAATTTCTGCAGAGTTTGACCTGTGAAACCTCCAAGCAGAAGGAAGGGGAGAGGAACATAATGCTGGGGTGCTCCATCTCCAGAGCATCCCCTGGTGTGGCACTGCAGGATTCCCTGAAGAGCGATGCGTTGCTATTTTGGGAAAGTGGTTTTTTCAGGCCTCACCTGGTTTTAAAAGTAATTGAAGAGGAACAACTCATCCCATTTAAAGCATCCCAAGAGTAGAAGTTAGTAGAAAAGAACTTCTAAGAGTAAATGAGGAAGGATCTAAAAGAAAAATACCCGAGAGATCGTATCTCAGACACAAATTTTTTTTTTTTTTTTAAATTACAGGTGCTCATAATTACTTGTAAGGGAGAAAACTAATTATGGCAGTCATCAGGGAGCTTAAACAGGGTAAATACTGAGAGAAAGCAGCCTGGGCTTTTGAAAGTTATTTGTGTATGTTGCTTACATTTCCAGTCCTTGGTGACATGCAAGCATCCCTCTCTTCTTTTTTTTCTCCTTTTATTTTGTTGTTGCATCAAAGTATTTTTATTTATTTTAAATAATGAGAAATAAAAGTTCTTTCTGAATTTCCAAGTTTTAAAAGTTTTAAAAGGTTTCCTTTTCATACTCAGAGAATGATCCCATGTTCACTAAGCGAACACATGAAATCTCATGTTTATCAACAATATATTTAAGCCATGGTGAAAAAATGTAATTAATTTTTCTTTTCATATGAGCAAATGTGTTCTTGTACTGAGACAAACATTAAGCACTTAAATATTTTATATGTCATTATCCAAAATTGCTGTTGAGCCACCACACACTCCATAATAACAGATATAGACGTGGCTTGAAAGATCAAATTAAAACATTTAGAAGAACACAGTGTGGTTTGAATAAGGCTTTTGCATGTGTCCTAGCTATTGGTATCTTCTAAATATTATGTATTGGTCATTCTCCAGGTTCAAATTACCACAACCCCAAGGCAAATGTGTACAAGGGCCAAGTGATGTGTCCCTTTGCACATCACCTGCACTGGCAAAATAAGGAGCAGGGAAAAACAAAGCCTGGTTTCCTGTGTACTACTTAGCTGGTAGATTATTACATCATATCTGGGTTACTCAGTAAATTCTAGGATTAAAAACAGTAAATTAGAATTTCACCTTGGAGGTGAAATTCTGTGAGTGAACAGTTAAAGGCCTTTTTCTTTATCAGCTTTTTACTTGGTACAGCTAATGAAGTGATCCGTTAGGCGCAATTCTAATATTCTTTTTTGTACACTTCCTATCTAGATTCATTTGACTTTGTAACAAGCAGCCTCATTACCCATTCCTTCTAGGTCCCAGTGACAAATTCTTAAATGATCACTCAGTAATTAATTAACAAAAAGTACCTACACCTCACTGAATTTGGCAAAATGTCTCTAGCTACAAGACTATGCTAATTAAGAGATTCCCATATATTATTTGTTGAGTTATAGCACTCCAGAAGCCTAGTTATAGGTAAAAAACATACTGATAAATGTGATTATTCAGCTATTAGAAATATTTTCAGCATACTTATTGTGATATTCTCAGTTTCTTTTAAAAAAATCATCTCAGCAAGTAGCCAAGTACAGATCCTGGAATTTTAGGAAGGGATTTTTTCAGGTGGGTGAGACCCTCTGTGAGGAACTCTGAAAAGAAAAGGATCTCAAGAGAGCTGGAAGCCCTGTCAGGGCAACCTTCTTCAAGCACAACACTCCATGGACAGGAAAATGAGCAGAAATACCAGGAGACCTTGGCTTCCAAAGGAACTCATGGCTGAGCTCATCCATACGCAGGATGGGAAAGTGAAGAAAGTCAGGAGATATTAAACTTTGCCTCAGAGTTTTAGAGAAATATCTTTGAGTCTAAAGACAAGGTTCAAGGAGGGAAGGAATGACCGACATGGATAAAATTCCAGGAGGGAGAAGCTAAGGTCTTACTGAGGTGCACAGTGAGAGAACAAGGAACAGGCCTGAAAATCGAAATGAGGAAGGTTCTGACTGCACATTGTGGCCAAAAACCCACCAGCTGGGATAATTAAGCTTTGGAGCAGATTGCCTGGAGAGGTTGTGTGCAGTTAAAGGCCTGACTGGACAAAGCCTAAAGCAATCAGCACTGAACTCTTCTGAGCAGACAGAGATCTGGACTAGAAACTCCCCAGGTTCCTTCTTATGTGAATTATCCTATGATTCCATAAAAATTTAATCACAAGGATAAGATACAGGTATAAATATGAGCTTGATTTGTGGAATGCAGTACTTCCATTTCTTTAATCTTGTGCCAGGGTAAAGGCACAAGGTTTCCAGGAGGAAACCTTCACAGCAATTACATTTGTGTCAGGTCAAAAAGCCCGCATCAGTTTTTTTAGTATGAGCCAAAGATTACCAAAGACAAAAACTTGATGAGCATTTGCATAATTGAAAAGGCAAAAATTGCTCCTCAGAACTATTTTAAATAATTCTTTTGCAGTACCAAGCTTACTGGACATATTTTTCCTTCCTGCTAATGAAAATGAGTTGAACCATGAAAAGAGGTTCACCTTTAATCCCAAATACTGTTTCAACGGAAGAAAAAAACATAAGAACGAAACTATTTTGCATGCATTATAGATCCATTAAATTAGTCAGCATCCTCTGAAAACTGGAAAAAATCCTAGAAAATAGGGAGGGGGAAATTTCTCAAATGATGTGAATAGCACTTAATTCCACAGTGCGTGGGTCTCTGTTTCCAGTGACAAAATGACTGTACAAAGAAATTGTAACGAAGTGGAATAAAAATCTTTATTAAAGATTTACTTATAAAAATCTTTATAAAATTCTTTAACATTGGAATTTAGTATGGATCAGGCACAAGTACGGCTTTCCAAGAAAAACTCCCAAATCTTGAGCAATGTTCTAAGCAGATATAAATTCAGATTTATTTTTGAAGCTGTACTTGTGTACCATCATGAATGGTTTGCTCAGTTTCCCTTGATAAATGTATTAGCACCCCACAATTTCTCATAAATATGTATGTTAATTTGGTTTGTTAATAGAATAAGTGTGGTAAGTAACGGAAATGGATACACACTTTTAAACCTAAATAAAATTCCAAAGAAAAGAAACAAAAAATGATTCTGCATTTCAACTTTATAGCTGCAAACTTTTTAAATGGATGGAATATATAAAGGATGCCTTATCTCTACTCAGAAGTTAGAAGTACCTCAGAAAATTCCTTATGCTACAGAATGTAAAAAGGAGACAGAAAATACGTTTTCCCCCCAAACTTCTCAGAAATTATAGCCAGTAGGCGGTCGTGCTTTAACTTTCAGAAACATGCCCGAACTTTATGACTTTCTGCCTTTACCTTCCAGCAAGGTTTATTTTTGGTTCCTTTCCAACAGAAAAAATGGACTCTGAGATTCTCTTCAGGTTTAAAATAATTAGTAAACCCTTAGAATACTCATTATAAATAGATCAAAGCTTCAACCCAACTTCAATACAAAGGCAAGGCTTTTACATCAAACTTGAACTACCACCCATCCCACATACATCCTGCTGATATCTTACTTTGGGTTCTGTTAAATTATTAACACCAAAATACTGAATAATTCATTATTTAATGAAAAATAATAAGAAACTTCATTTATACAACTTTAATACCAATTACATTTTGTCTTTCCTTCTTTCCTTTTTAATTTGGGCTGGGTTTTTGGGTGGTTTCGTGGTTTTTTGGGGTTTTTTTTCTGTAAATAACATGGCTTAATCCCTCATTTATAGGTGAAACAAAATTAAAGTAATTAGGAAGTCAAGAAAATGAAAGCAGGAGGCAATGAGCATTAAATGAAAAAGTAAAAATAAAGATGTTTGGTATGATGAAATTCTCCTGCTCTGCCAAAAATTCTGGAATTCTTGATGACACTCCTAGGTGTCCAGCTGCCAGGGCAAATCAGAATTACAGAAATCAGGAATATGAATGTGCACAGAGCAGTAACAGACAAGACTGTCCCTGGGTGTTACTGCTATCCACAATACCCACTTTGACCTGAACAATAATACAAAAGAAGCTACTCTGGGAATCTCAATTCTGGAAAGAATTCTATGGCTTTTTCTAAATCAGAAAATTCTCTTCCATGCAGAGGCCTGTAGTTAGAATGGAAAACAGTCAATAACTGCTCTGTGTAAAATATTTGGCCAAACCATTCCTAAAACACATCAATGCTGAACACAGCACAAAGAAAGTAAAAGGAGCAAAATGTTTGAACCTCTGTGCCTATAAAATTTAGGAAAAATGCATAATGTCAGAATCATGGTATTCAATGAAAATTAGTTTCAGTTTACAAAAATAATAAGAAAAGGGGAGTTTATGAATCAGCTGGCAACTGACATTGATGGCCCATTCCTTCGTGCTCTCTGCCCCAAACACTTCAGCCCTCCCACAGGTCCAGCCTCTGTGCCTTGTGCTTGGCTTGTGTGCTCAGCACTGACAGAGCAGAGAAACCCTTCCGCAGCAAAGCCACACAAGCTCATAGAAGAAAATGCCCTTTCACAAGGCATTCCTAAGGGTCAGAAAATAGGATTGCTCTGCATAAAAATGAACACACTGCAAGTGCCTCACCCCTCATGAACAAAAGTACTGTGCTGAAGCACTGGTGCTAAATTCACACCTTTTATAAGAATTTCTGAGATTTAGTGGATGGATTTCAGGGAATTTATGACTTTTGTGTTGCCAACATGAAAGTAGTCAATAAAATCAAACCCCTGTTTTGCCAATGCTTTCCTTGGACTTGGAGGCAGAAAGGACAGATTCTGCCCTAAAATGCAATAACATCTTTATATTTTTTTCTCACTCACTTAGAAATAATACAAAGAGAACACCATGCAGAACAATGAAGATTCTTCTAATTCTCCCAGATAAAAAATGAAGCCATTCATGCTCCAGCAGTGCAATCCTACTACTGTTTCACAGAGCTTTTCCAGTTTTACTCCTTCTGCACTTGCTTGAATCCACCATATAGATTTAAACAGCTGCACAGCGCGTAGTGCACAGTGTATCACTGTGTCACAGCTCAAACTAAATCAGCAGATCTTTCTTTGGGCTTTTCATCACTACCAGACTAAGATGCCTCTATTAATTCAAGTTTTTTGGTATAACATGTCCGGCGAAAGGATGGACCAAATGTTTCCCAAGTTGGAGAGCAGCACTGAAACTTGGAATAATTTATTCTGTGCTGCTTCCCTAAAAACAGAAAATGAGGCAAGGTTCTAGGACATTTTGTGGTTGGATGGGTTGAAGTTGAAATGTACTTTAATTTAAATAGGAATGGGAATTTTTCCTGCATCACACGCAACAGACCATATTCAGAAAAAGTGATAGTTTTAACAGACCAGAAAACTCCTTAAATTGAAAAGTAGCCTTAAAAAACAAAGACTTGCTGTCTAAATTGTTACAATTTATTTGGGAGACATGATACCAATTTTAGCTGCTATTCATGAAATTAATTTATTTTACACACACTCACATGTATTTACATTATTATAAAAGATGTTTTTCCTGCAGAAAAACAAAATATAAAAATTATTCAACAGCTGAAGCAAAAGTCAACCCAAAAAGTATCTCCTCTGAGAAATGAATAACTCATGGATTCTCATCCAACTCTGGCTTTCAAACCAGCTTCACACAAAGCTTTTGGTCAATTTAAACATACAAGAGTGTAGTTGTTCATACCTTCATTAGCATTAACTGACAACTGAAAAGCAAGATACGTTATTTCTCATAAAACTTTGGGAACTTAATCATTCTTCAAGAATGGAAGATTTGTAGGGAAATCTTGCAGTAATCTTAATGGGAACTCCATGCATAAAAATGTGCATGAATATCAAAATGTAAGAATATAGATTTCTGGTTTAAAAGTTTCTCATTTCCTTTTCTAGGTGCATGCAAATCAGCCTGGTTAAGCATAAATTGAAAAGGAATTTAAAGAGATTACTTTGGTAAGGCACATAAAAGGATATCCAGGTGATAACACAGAATCAGGCCACGCTGTGGAAGGAAGAGCTTTCCAAGGTCTGTTCAAGTAACAAATGTGATTTTTTCTTCCCTCTGGTTTGCTTTGTAAGGAGTCTAAGATGATAATTCAGCTCTGGCTTCCCTGCTTACTGACTCTGGATTGCACACTGGAGCCAGTCCCACTGCTTGGAAATGGACTCCACACTCCACGTGTAGGATCTCAGTAGTCAGCACTCCGTGGTTTTCCTCCCATAATTTCCACAGCAAAGTATCACCAATTCACGGCAGTCACACGCTCAAGGAACAGTTCATTCCGAATTCAGGCTTCTGGAAGTTAATGTTACACAAAGTAACACTAAAGACGGTTTTCATTTAAGTCACTGTAAGTGCACTGGTGGAAAAAGAGCATAAATGAAAGAATTTATCAAACTTTGAGCACCAAAATGTATATTAAATGCTGTTACTTCTCCAGGAAAGCTCTCTTTGGGGTGCCAGGCAAGCTGATACACAAATATTTCTATGAACCTTTACTTTTTTATATGTTTTGCTTTGTTTGATATCATCATTGCTGGATTCTTGTTGGTTTTAGGCTGGGTTTGGGAGTCTGACTGGCATTTTTCTTCTAGGCAGCAGCAAAAGCAGCACTTTATACAAGCTCCTGTAGACAATTTTAGATAATTTCCTTCCTCAATTCTATTTTAGGAAATACATTTAGGTGGCAGGAACAAACACTGAAAAAATTATTAAACAGCGAATTAATTTTTGTTATGCAAAAAGAATCTATACCATTGTATCCATCAATTCTGAGTTATAACAGCAGTGAAGACTTCATTGCAGGTATTCCTGGAAATTAATAGCCAGATGAGTTTTCTTGATTACTGCAAGCCAGCAGTTTCTTTCAGTCTGTCAATAATCCCTGAAATACTTTATGCTCGATTGCTGTTGCTGTAACAATATTAATTTTGATTAAATGCCATATTGCACCACGCTGTTGAAGGCCCACTGGTACTGATGTGTGACTTGAGACTCAAGCTTTTCAGTTTTCCTTATCTGCCATTTAATTTTATCAGCTGCTGAGTTTTTTATGTGTAGGTGTGTTTCTATAGATCAGAAAAGGCAATTGGAACCACGAACACAGGCATTTACAGCAAAATGCAAACTCTCTTTTAAAAGAAAGTGGCAACAACACAGGTATTTAAAAGAGTGAAGCTAATGCAGGTGCACTGGCACAGAACATCACAAACAATGCCAAGTCTCTGTGAATAATTCACATTTTCACTGTCTGTGAGAGTTACCTCACGAGGAATGCATGGTATAGCTGTCCTCAAATACCTCAGGACTAAAAATTTGCTAGGATTTTAACACCGACAGAACAAAACAATGTATCACTATGGGAATCAGCTGGAGTTTTGAAGTCTTCAGCAGTTTATCAATTCTTTGCCATCAAGAGAAATTTTTACATTTATCCACTTGGGAAGGGAAAAAGAAAAAAATGAAAGTTCTGAGGTGTGTGAGAAGATGTTTTTTTGCAATAAAATCTTATCCCTTTTCCACAGTCTTTATAAGATTAAATGGTCTGTAAGTACATTCATGAAAAGAGCTATATAGCAGGGTGACCTACAAATTCTCTTCCAGTCTTCATTGCAGGAGTAAGACTAGATGTGATAAACAATCCCATTAGTGAGAACTTAAACAATGTCTAAGAATTTCATCAGCCATGTCCAATCTGCACCTAACTTAGGGTCCATCCTGGTTTATGCAGCAGACAGAGTCACGGCCAGGCACAGAAAAGAATTCTCTGAAGCTCACCAGGTGCATTTCAGCGAGGTGGCTCTCTGTTCTCTCCAGCACATTGTACATTTATTGTTGGCATTAGCGACTCACATGATGTTAAGCTGCTCTTCCCAAAACAGTAAATATTTACGGGATGTAGATAAAGAGTCATGGCTCTAGGATTTGAGAGTCTTGGATATTTTTTTAACTTTGGTGGCAAATTCTTGATTAAGGTTCTCAAGGCTTTAATGATCAGATAATGAAGACGATTCAGATGTGGATGTAAGATAAGTAGCAAACAGTATCCTGCTAATAAGAGTGAGATCCTATGGTACCTACACCCACAGTACAGTAAGACCCATCAAAGAAAGCAATTATCACAAGAGGAAAGCTGAAACTCACGTGTCAGTCATGAAAAAACCCAAAGCACTGCAGCAGTGTGGGGAAAATACCAAGGATCAGGATGCGCCACTGCAGAATGACAGAGTATTGCACAGTTTGCTTCCTCTGGATTTGGTTCTTTTTTCATCATGGTCCAACATTTTGTACTACAATAAAACTCTGTTTAACAACCTTGGAAACACAACACACAGCTAATAGCACTCTGCTTAGCCCCATGCTGTGACTTCCTAGGAAGTCAGTGAATCCTTCCCTTTGGAATGGCTCTCGAAAGGGCCACGGTCCAACCTCCTGCACAGATATGTGTCAGTACCCAATTCACACCAGACTGCTTCAGGTTCTGGCCAGCTGGATCTTGCAAACCTCTGGGGACAGAGATTATACAGCGTTTCTGGGCAGCTTGCTTCACTGTCTTTGTGATAAGAGTGGCAAAGGCACATTCCAGAAGTGAACAGGAATGAGGAATGAACAACTTACATTTAAGTCTGGGTACCGTTCTGAACAATTTGTTGGGTTTTCCCCTCTTGGGGGGACAAAGACGCATTTACTCTGTTACACATAGATGTCTCAGAATGACACGTGCTGCTAGGGAGCAATTGAGAACAGCGATCCCCAAAAAGAATATTTAGTGATTGCACATGCAAGCATTATACTGGTCGCCAGGTTGAACAACAATCTGTATGCATACTTGATATGCAGACACCTTATAAATAGCTAATAAATGATTAAATGAAATTGCTGTTTTCATAATGAATTAGTACAAGATCTGTTGTACTTAGTGTTTGGAATATTTAAATGGTTTAACATACTCCAGTTATAAGTACTCTGCAGCTGGCTCTTACAACAGAGATTCATCACTTAAGTATTTTTAAACTGTTTACATGTTTCATTACAATATTCCAGAACTTGTATGTATATATATATATACATTTTTTTTTAGTCATTTGTAATTGCTGGGGTCAAACCACAGTCCAGTTCTCTGAAAACAAAGAAACCAACAATGGTTCCCTCTTTGGGCAGAACAGAACAGAGCAGAAAAGGGGGCTTGATTTGCATCACACTTGAATACAAACTGCAGCAGCTGCTGCATTTGATCAAGATAAAATTTCTTTCCCCAGATCTCATTCTGGGAAGCAAAATGCCCTTTTTTCTAAATCAGCTGTGAAACTGAGCCTGGTTACATAACATACACTCTGCCCAAGTTTCCAACATGCTGTATTTGCCCAAGAGAGACTTGGATCACGTACAAATTTTCTTCTGAATCTCCAGTAATTCTCCCCCAAATTTCCAGTGCCTGTGGAGTTACAATGGGCTCAGTGCTCCACACTAACACTGCAAACACTTAAAGTATAAAGGGAAAAATCCAGCTGCTCCAAGATCCTTCTTTTCCATTCTGAGGGATCCTTCCATACACATCTGTGTGATTCAGCCTCTGAACACTTGAAAATATTGCACCAGGCAGCTCTCCTCTTAATCCATGAAAAGGACATTATGGGAGATGGCAATCAACATATCTTTTCCATATTTAATATTGGCTCTATGTTGTGTGGCAATCAACCTGTCAGAATGTGCACAGAACACGAGAAACCATGTTCTCTGGAAGTGTGTGTCATTTGCTATCTGAATAAACAGGTGAAGGAAAGTGAAACAACTCTGCTGGTGTCAGGTGAGGCAGTATTTCTGTCATAATTGGCACACTAATCAGATCTGTGAAACCCTTAAACTAAATAAAAATAAAAGAATAAACTGTCTCTTAACATCAAACTAAAAGCCTTATCTCTGTAGAAAAGCTGTGCAACAATGAAAAAGCATCGCTGGCAGTCCGAGGCAGTGCCTGTGCACAGCAATAGTTTACACAACTGCAGACAGAGCAATTTCTAATGAAAGTAAAAGCACAGAGTGAGATGGCCTCTAACCAACTCTGTGGACAACACCACGGGTATGGGACATACAGTGTTCTCTTACAAGGTGCACTGAACCATGCCAAACGTGCGTTATTTTACAGAGATACAATTTCACACACAAATTGTCATCGCTCTGGCTCCTCAGCCATTATTAGAGTGGGAGAAGTTTGCTTAGGGTTGAGTTGAGTCTCTGTGAATTTTAAAGCTGTCTCCCCCTTTCCACAGTGTTGTCACATTTTGCCTGAAAATAAGCTAGAAGGGCTGTGTCTCCCATCCTGCTGAACCTGCATCTCATTTCCCTTCAGCAAATCTCCACACCAGTCACAGGACACCATCTATCTTATAGCCCCTTCACTACTTCCTAAATGAAGACACACTGACAAAAATACATGAATATTCATGAGCTGAATATTGAAGAAACTGTATGTTTCTGCCATATTAAAACCAAGTTCCTTTTAATGAATTACCATGTACTGCCTTTACAGAAATCAAATGAGTCGGGGTAGGTTAAAATAACCTTCCACAAGGATCTTTAGCAGGAGGATTCATGCACGACGAAACTGCAAACATGTCAGCCTTCGATCTTAAGGTATGTTGGTGTCATTGAGTAGGATTTTGTAGAATTTAAACCTCCTAAGGAAAATTCTTACCAAAATAACCCCCCCCCCTTGAATCTTATATACAGCAAAACATTTCTGCATCCCTCATATAACTTTTCTCTATAGTAAAAACCCAGTAGAGTCCTCTGTGCTAGAATTCTGTACTTCTGTCCCATGCTTTGGTTAAAGTGTTCCATCTGTACCAAAACACCAGCAAATCCTTTGATGTTGCCATAAGCAGGCCGTCAATCAAAGCCAGACTGAATCATAACATCAGCTTCCCCAAAAAACTTAGTTGTGAAGAAAAGACCTAATTTGACAGCTTCCATGCATCCTCTGTTCAACGTTATTTAACTTCACACTTCTGCTTCTGCCTCCTAAGCACTCTGCATTAGGAACCATCAATTTTATCTGCACATTTTAGCATTTTCCGTCAGCACTTGGGTGCTTCTCCATGAGAATTTAATGTTTCATCTTGGTTTGTGTTCCCTGATAGCTTGGCAAAACAGCTCAGGCTTTTTGATTTTTTTCTTCAGCACTTCAGTGTCTTGCCTCAAAGCTCTTTATTGTGAAGCTCCAATGGCACACTTTCTTTGAACACACTCCCTTCATCCTGGCGCTTTGCCTTGATATTGCAGCATATTCATCTCAGTGCTGTGCTGTTCCAGCCATGTACTCCTACAGCCAAGTCATCACATCTATGAAATTCTCCTCCAAGACTCTGCTCTGATTCTTTCCTACACAGGAGGCTCTATTCAGCTTAAAATTGCAAGGCTTAGGGCAGACACAGCTCAGACACAGACTCAACACAGCGCTCCCAGGTAATTCAGTGTATTCCCCTCCATCCTTCCTACCTCTCCAAAATAAAGGGGCAGAAATGAATGAATGGATGAATGGATGACCATCAGCTCCTGACACAGAAAGTTAATGCACTGAGGCTTGCTCAGTTTCTTCTCTGTTATTATGATAGATCAAAAACTCCAGGAAAGAAACTGTCATGAGAATTTTGGGTCACCTGTTCGGTGGTACTATCACCAGTACTACTGATGCAGTAGTCTTGCTACTACTGCCATTATTTTATGTCTGGAACAATTTCACTCTTCTTCAAATCAAATCCTGCCATGTTTTCCCATGTTTTCAGACAGAAGACACTAACAGGACAATGACATCAAGCTTCAGTTCTTTCACAGCACATCCGAGGCCAATGGGTCTCAGTGATCAGTGCTAGCACTTTCTTTTGGAAAGAAACAGTCACACAGAATTCCACATTTCAACAGAACAACTCTTCCTGGTTCAGGAAATTATTGTTGCATTAAAAATATATACCAATAAAGATTAATTAATCAACTTTTTTCAATGCTGCTTCATTGAGCATTGCATACAACAGTTAATACTTTAGATATTCACAAAGCAAAGCAAGCAAATCCTAAACACTGAAAATATTTTTTCATTAAATGCAGCAAGTTGAATTTTTATATATGTCTGAAAAAAGAGATACTGTAACTTTGAGTGGCATATGCTAGATACAATCGATGTTTTTTATAAGTCAGCACAGCTCAAAAGACATCAATCAAGATGTGCAGATTTATATAGCTGCAAGAAAGCCTTATACATATATGAAATTTTACACAAGATACTGTAAATATATTCAGCTCTCTTAACACTTAGTTATTTTTGTAGGGAAAAAAAAACCAAAATTTTTGGATTCCAAGATTCCTTCCTATAAATAATTCCTAAAAAAAAAAAATCCACTGGCAGGTTTGGGTTCAGCTTTTTCCCCTCATCTCAGTGATCAATTTGTTAAGAGTTCCACCAGTAAGACCCCGGCCAGTGCAATGAAAGAATCACATCAAGACCTCATCACAAGCCATCCAACTTTTAAACATTATTCTTCAGTAAGTGCTGGGCAGGAGAAGGAAAGAAATGCAACAAGCAATGAACAACATTCTTATTACGGCCCTCATTGTGTCCTGAAAGCAGCGGGGGTTTTGGGATAATGGCAACATGCAGCTATTTACAACTTGTTAACCTCAATGCTGGGCTTGGGGAGCCAAACTGTCTGTGAACTAGCTGGCATCTTTCCTAAAATCTTGTGAGCCTTTGTGAAGCAAATAGTCCTAGGAGTGCAAATCATCTTTTGGCACCTAGAGCTTTCCTGGCAAGAAATGCTCCTTTTAGGACCCATATCTGTGGAAAAGTAGGAGTCAGTGGGAGACAAACAAGCACAGAAGGATGGCAGTGGAAGATGAAAATTGGAAAAATGTTTTCCAGTCATGTAGAGAAATGACAGTCCAAAAGTAAATTCTTGTAAAAGGAAATGTAAAGAACATAAGATCTAACATTGCACCAGTGGTATTTAAGATATACCCAAACACAATGTCAATACCAAACACGTCACAAGGCTTTTTCATTAACCTCCCACCCACCGGCTGCACCACAAAAATGATTCTGCATGAATGAGTGCATTCCTTCACATTTTGTGATATTTCAGTCTTAGAAAAGAGCAGACCTGAAGTCCTTATTCTTGTCTTGATTTACCTTTATCGTCAGCCACACTGTTACAAATGCCATGGCTAAGGTGAGCTTACAAGGATTCTGCACGTACTCCAGGCCAGAGATGGATTTTTATTGGCACTGCCTCATGAAGAAGCTTGCCCAAAGCCTGAAAGCTCAATGTCTAGCTTAGACCAAGAACATAAGTTATGACTTTTATGGCCACGGCATGTCCATGCATATACATATACACACTCTTGAACAGAAGAAAAAGGAATAAAATAAAATGCACACACACATACCTTGAGAAAAAACTACTCAGCAGCAGATAATCTTTACAAAATATTAAGAAAATGCAGCAGAAGCATCAATCCCCTTGGTGGGATGGTGATTTTATTTTGGAGCCCTGACTACATCCAGCATGACAATAAGATCAGATTGGCAGCCATGTACTAAACTGGTAACATCATGTGTCAGCTGAAATGCACCCTGCTCATAATGACGAGGAGCTGAGAATACAGCAGTTTGTTATGCATATTATTTGCAAAGGGGGTGACCTCTTGGAAAGCTGAGTGACTGTGAAACCACTGCTGTTGTGTTCAACAGATGCGCTTAGGACTCAGTTCACGTTTTGTTGTTTTCCAAGTTTTCAGCGCATTTGTGCTTCACTGAGGAGCTACACCAACCAAACAGAACTAACTCCAGAATTCACCCCAACTACAAACAAACTGTCTCTTCCATGGTAGGCCCAGAGTTTTCTGAAGAAACAGGAGTTACTGGCTACCAAAACATCTTCAGCGGAATCTTAGGTGACCAATTAAAATCTTTCAAGGATCAAATTTTTGCCAAATTAATTTAGAAATACCTATCTGCATTTTATCTTTTAGCGTTATATTCAAAACCATTTCCTCCATTGCATCTGTAATACTCCAGATAAGGAAAAATGATTAAGCATTTTTATCACAAATTATGAGTTTTTACTGCCATTGCCGCTGGGTCAGTCAAGCTTGAGTAAGAAGTCAAGGGGATGAAGTGCCTCACGGAAAGGCAAACCTTTTAGCAGGTACCTGCTGTCACTTCTGGATTGACCAAAAAATAGTAACTCATCAGAGGATTGAGCCTTTTGGGTTTGTTTTTTGTTTGTTTGTTTTCTTTGTTGGGGGGGGGAGGAGGAGTTGAATTTATTTATTTAATCTACTTAAATTTCATTTAATCTACTTTATTGAATCTATTTATTTCATTTTATTAATTCATTTTTATTTCATTTAGGAAGTTGGATTTTCAATACAAGACCCTCCACGCTGATTATCTGTTCAAGAAGGGATTTTTTTCTTGCACTCTAGTGCTTATTGTAGTCTAGAAATGATGAAAATATTTGTATCAGGCTTCTTCCCTTCAAACTCAGATCAATGTCTTACCTATAAAATTCTCCAAACAGTGAATCTCATTCTCATTTTGCAAACAGACTTACTTTTAATCATACTTTGCATTTCACTGCACAATGCAGCAACACAGATCATTTAAAGAGAAACAACTTTTTGGTTTGTAAATCATCTTCAGGGTTTCTGTTTCAGAAGAAGTGTGCAGATAACTCACATTCATCTTCCCTTTAATGACTGTTCCCAGTAGAATGTTTACAGCTTTTTTAACCTGTAAATCTCATGAATCTCTCAAGAGATTCATTAAAAACTTGAACAGGACTTTCTTCTCCTACAACAAACAATACTCTGGTAACATTTTCTAATAATGAACACATTCCAAGGGAAATTGAAAATCTGTGATTTCCCTGTGGTTTTAGAGCCCATACATGCTGTGCATGATGGTAACCATACATTTAAGTTGCCCTCTTTTGCCTAGGTATGCTTGAAATGATGGATCTTTGAGATTTTTTTTAGCGTAATTCAAATCAGGGAAGGATCAGAACAACTATCTGTGTTTTGACTTTCTGGGTACCATCTTTTATTTGCATAACTTTTACTGCACTGGCACCAATGCAAACAAAACAGAAACAGTTCATATATATGTGCCTTGCTCAGAAGGTTTAATATAAAGTTTCTGCAATTAACACTTGCAATGTCTTAATTAAGAGAGCATGGATTAGGACTAGACTGGTATAGTAGCTTGCTTTATATCCAAAGCTAACCAGGGGCAGTTCTGTGTCCTATTTCTGACCATCAGACAAGGAGCAGCTTTCGCTGAATCACCACCAGTTCACCCTGGTTCACCAGGGCATTTCAGTTATAAATCTTTATCTCATAAGATAGCCCATCCCTAAATGCAAGATGGGAAAAAAAGTAATTGGTAAATGTTCCAAGTCAGCGGCAGAAATAGAAACTGAAATGATAAAGAGTAGCTGAAAACCGGTTCATCCCCTCCTCCACATGGGGAAAAAAATGGCAAAAATTATTTTCTGCTGGAGATGACTAATTATATTGACATTTCTTATATTCAGCACCATCAGAGTTGATCGTCTCAAAGCAAGCCTAAGCCCCACATTAAAATACATGCTAAAAAGCAGAGTGCATGCTGCAGATCTCTTCCTATAGCCCAGGCTTTTCCTAAAGAATATTCTGCACATCTAGGAGATTCAACATACTGTAGATCAACACTTTATTATTAACTTTTTCTAGTGGTGGAAAAGCAGTCCCTACATAAGGTAACTCCAGGAACTCAGGGAAACTTTGATTTAGCTTCTTGGCCTACCAAAGATCTCCGTGTACACCATCTGCTCTTTTCTTTTATTTAAAATCCACATCTGCAGGGTTCTGAAAATAACAGACTGAGAGTGTCTAATGGTACAAATGCAATACGGCCTTTGCCATGCATTCATTAAGATAAACAAATAATTAGGATAAGAAGCTTTCATCAATGGAATCTGAAGGAAACAGTCCATAATTGTGGAGAACTATGTTTAAAGTCCAACAAATGTCTGCATGCAGCAGACATTTATTGAAATATTTAGTAACACCTAAGTGTTTTTAAGGGAAAATGTTCTTTTGCAGACAGCAGGAACAAAATGGTACAGCAAGAGTCAAGGGTGGAAAATACTGAATGAGTATTTGCAGTGTTCTGCTGAGCTTTCAGTTCAAATTGGTCCAAATAAACCAACACAAACCCACGGAAGCAATTTTTAATCTAAATTTCAGCTAAATTTAGCATATGCAGTATTATGATCCTTTTAGATGTATAAAAAAAAAATTACCAATGACATTGTGTTAGACACACAGCATGGAAAGTAAGTGAAACTACCAGAAATGAAGAAATACTTAATCTAGCTTTAACAACAAAAATCATGAGATGCTTGTTTACATTCAGGCATCTTCATCATTGCTTTCCAGTGAACAATTTTTGTTTGACTGCCTGCTTTGACAAATAATTCCATGATGAAACAACGACTAAATTAGAACTTCTGTAACCATACACATCCTTTTTAGAGAATTTTTAAGATCCTTGATTTCATATGAAAGGATGTTTTATTATATTTAATGAAAGTACTTACATTTCTGCCCATAAAAATATTGTCTATTCTCAAACTGATTTTATTCTCGTATCCTCACAGTCATACACTGTGAAGTTCCTCTCTAGAAACTGCATTTCTTGCATTTTTTGTAGGGAATCTGTCAATCAACCTCCAGTCACTCTTGTAGTCAAGAGCAATAAACCATCAACATGAAGCATCAGCAGAACACTCTTCACAAATACAAACAAAATTACACTCCAGCTAATGTGTCCACCCCAGAAAACCCTCAGGAAAAACTGAATTAACAAGTTTGTCTTACAGCACTGAATGTCAACTAACTGAGACTTTGTAGGACTAAGGGAAAGGAATCTGTCTCAGATTGTCTTGCCCTCAGCTCTGTTAATAAAGCTGAGGTTTCTGCCTTCCAGCTGGCCTTTAAAGAAGAACAAAAACGAACAGCAGGATTTCCTCGGAAAGAGAGAGGAAGCTAAAAAGTATTTCATAGATCAAAGGCAGTGCTTCAACCTGTATTCAGAAGGGCCCTGCTCAAAGCAAAGAGATGACTTGTTGAAGTGGCAGCTTTGTCTCTATAACCTCAGCTGAAGGAGGCCTCCAAAATTACACCAAATAGCATGCTCTGAGACAGGAATAGCAACCAGTGCTGAGATCCAAACCCAACACAAAAACAGCTCTCTTCTGCTCACTAGTAGATTCCTCTTCCTGTCCTGCCCCTCTCCTCTTCACCACCTGAACAGCCAGAACAGCAAGGACAGAATGAGCTCCTGAATTTGAGCAAAATATCTCAGCTGAAACGAAGCAAAAAGCTGTGACCTATATAGAGGAGTCAATGTCTTTTTATAGAACCACGGGGAAGTTCATGCTGGAAGACCTCGAGAGAGCCCGTCTAGCCAAACCTGCTGAAAGCTTCTAAGTTACATGAGGCTGCTTAGGGCCTTAGGTCAAGCTTTGAAAATTTCCAAGGATACTTCTGAATATTAAGAGAACACTTTTATAGTGTTCAAAAGGGAAAATCCGCTTCAAGTATTTCTTTTGGTTTACTACCGAGAGTAACTCGTGCTTGCAGCACTTCCAGTCACTAGGAAACTCAATGAATACAGAGTTTGCGTTCAGGAAATATAAAATGGCAAAGGATCTAGTGCAAATTAGCATGTAAAACTCAGCCCAAAATCACAGTGATGTCAAGGACAGCAGTAAACTCTTCATTTTGACAGAAACATGTAACTCCAACTAGGGCTCCCATTTCCAGAGTCCTTCACAAAACTGAGTAGGATCGTCAAAAGCTGAGAAAGAAAACGGCTGTTGCCAACCCATAACGGATTTGACGTTTCTCCCTCCAAAACAGTTATGGCTGAGGTTGTAAAAACTATATCAGTCAAAGAGTATTAAAAGAAAAGGAAAGGAGGAAAATCTGCCATAAATGTGGCTCGCAAAATGATTGATGTCATGCTAAAACTGGTCTTTTGGATCACAAAACAGTCTATTAAAAATGTTAATTCCCTCAGCCATCAGACTAAGAAGTATCTGAGCACATCTAACTTTTGTGAGGCTCATCAACAGGTATTTTACTGCCATAGTAACACACTGAAGCTGTTTCCAGGAGTATCTTGAAATTTCATCATTTCCACTTCACTTCCCCTTAGAGGTTTCCAAAAGGCCTATTTGTAATGCCACAGTTTTCCATAAGTACCATATGTACATGTAACCACATACACAGCAGGTAAAGAGGTGTCCTGACAAAGTTACCCTTTAATCACTGGAGCATCCCAAATTTTTCAGAAAGTAATTTCTGTTGGTTGATTAAGATCTCCATCAACCACTGCCTCCCAGTTCAGCAGATCAGCAAAGTGATGACTAAATCAAGACACAGAACCAATACTATGAAGTGACTTTGTTTCCAGAGTTTAGTTAATCCTGCAGTAGCCACACTACCACCTGCCAGCCTCTTCGAAATCACTTTCTCTAAACCTTTTTCCAATGATTCCCTTCAAGGTTTTTAGCATTTTTAATTCAATAGAGGCTACAAGTACTGTACCTGCCAAAATGAACTACATGTAAGCATTTGAGACTCTATACATTTTTTGCAGAGGGATGTTGCACTTTTGATTCAGACATCACTTTTTAAATAGTCTTTTCTTGTTAACTGCAGTACAACAAAAGTACAAACACTGACATTAAGGGGACTCACAGCAAATACCATTTTTATGATGCCAGATGAAGTTTTAACTAAATTTAACAGGCAAATATTCTGGGGGTTTATGTTTTCACATTGATGTTAAACAATGACCAAAACCTGAAACCTGCTTTCAAGGTTTTTATCTGCTTTTTATCTCAAGCAAGATAAAAAATATCCAAAGGAAGCAGCTATGGCACAATTGACTGAGTATATGATGCTAAGCAGTCACAAATAGCAATAATACTTTGTTAATTAAGACTTTTTTTTTTGTATTTTAAAAGTAGCCTACCCAGTGATTCCAAAGAACACTACTCAAACATGGAATTGGAGCCAAATTCCATTCATATTTAGGAACCTCCTACTGAATGTGAGCTGTGAAATACAATACAGTCACAAAAAAAGACTGTCCTAGCACAAAAAAATTACCAATACATTTACCTTTTTCTTCAACCTAATGGGTAGTACAATGGATTTCAGGTTTAACCCAGCATTCTACAAAGAATCTATGATTCTATTAATAAAAGTTAATTATTTTTATCATAAATCCAGGTAAATTTCGGCTAGTTCTTTTCCTCTTTATAAACTTCCTTCAGTGTTTTAACTTCTGTTTGTTTGTTTGTCTAAGTTCAGATTAATGGAAAGTAGAAAGAATCTTTTTTTCTGACTTATTTCTCGCTTAGTGTGATTGTCCTAAAATACAACCATGTCTTTTTCCAGTGCTGAGGGTTCCACTCAGTTACCTGGAGAGACTGGTTGTTGCTTACCCATTGAATGAGACACAAAATACAGAATATTAAATAAGAAGTAACTGAACTCAAACTCAACCCACATCAACTTTTCGGCTTCAATTAACAAACTTATTTCAAAGACGGTTGAGTCAAATGTAAAAAGTGAGAAAGAGCAAGCACAAGCAAATTCAATTTACTTTGTTTTCAGGGACAGAAGAAGGCAGGAATTTTTAAGCACTTCCATTAAAACATTCAAAACTCTTCAGAGAGTCACTGGTATTTAGTCACCAGGAAGGTCTCTCCCTTCTGCACACAAGCTCAGGCTGCTCAGTGCTGCCGATGGCTCGGCACTGACACAGCCAGAAGGGATCACTGCCCACAGGGCTGCCAGCGTTCAGCATATCCCACCTCATTCCTCAGATAGAACACAACAGTTTCTGACCAGAGACACAAGTGAGACATTTCTTTGAAAGTATAAAAGTCTTTGATCTCTGACTTTTTTTAAGTGGTCAACTTCTTTTTTTTTTTTTTTTAATGACATGCCAAGTGTCTTTTTTCTCCTCCTCTCTAGCTTGAAACACCTTAAGTTAATGTTCTGTGAACTGATCTCAAACACAGTTCACATTCTGCATTAGGGTACTCCCAGTGCAGTTCATGAAAATGGTTTTCTTTCTCTATGTAGGTAAATTTAAACTGTGCAAGATACAAACTGATATAGAATGAGTATGTTGTCAAAAAATAAGTAACTATAACTGACCGCCCACAATTCTGTAATTGTTTAAAGAGGGATTTTAAAGGAGTTTCTTGCTAAGAAAGTGTGGTTGATGGCGTTCTCCTATACATATTGTCTTTTTAAAAAGCTTATATGTGGAAGAAGGTGGGGGAAGAATACGTGAATCCCAAAAACCTCCTGATAGTTCATCATGACAACTACTTTGCCGTCATCATGATTCCAGACTGATTACATAAAATTAAAATACATTTATTTCCCAGTATCTTCTGTAACTTTCACTCCTCAGATTTCATTAATGCCATAAGCAATTGCACATGTATAAGTGTATGGGTTTTCTCCTGAAGTTTCTGGTGGAATCATAGAAGATAAGGAAGTAATAACTGCCAATTGAGCTGCCACTTGGTCAGAGGACGAGGCCTCTGTAACAAACGAGGACAACAAAATTCTTGATTTACTTTATATATCCCATTTTCTTCCATAAGTCATAAAATTACACGTCTCCTGAACACAAATTTAAACAGAGATCTCTGAATGTACACTCATCTGACAAGCACTGAACTGATGATCTCTTGGAGGAGAGTTGCGATTTCCAGAAACTATTTCAAAACCCTTCACTGGAATCCATTCATTCTGGTAAAGCCTCAAAGGAGGACAGGGCAGGGAGATGAACAGAAAATGAATTTTACATATTCCTTTCCCGATTTTCATCCCAAAAATTATTACTGTGCTGCCTTGCACTCCAGATTTTGATTTACAACACATTACCATGTACATTTTCCAAGGGTCAATTAAATGACTGACACAGTGAAGCCATTACTCCATTAAATGATAGCTTTAGTTTCATCTTTATATACTGCATGTATTTATAAATTACTGACAGTAACTGTAATCTAAACAAACTACTACAGTGAGACCCTAAATCATTTGAGTTCAGAGTTAAATATACACGTTACAGTTCTTTTTCAGTCACCATTTAATGGAATTTCCAAACACTGGAGTTCCTCCGCACTTTTCTTTAGGGAATGCCATGGCAGTCTCTTGGCTATTTAACAAGTCCAGGTCTTTCACCAGAAACATCACACAAGTCCTAGGGAAATCTCTTTCCAGTTTGTGTATCCAACCTGTACCTTGACATGACGCCTCCTGTTGAAGCTACGCTCCATTTCAGGGAGAAGAGCAGCATCACACCTAAGGCAAACCAGTGATCCAGGCAACTGTGAGCCTGGCAGGACACACAGCTTCACACTTGTCAGGAGACAGGCAAATACAAACTTCCATAACTACAAAAGCAATCACAGAACTTGAAGAAATGACTAAACATGGGTTTAAATTATAACTTCCATTAGCAGAGATAAAACTCAGCCATGAAACTTCCTTACTCAGGAGGATTATTAAACAAAATGTGACCTAATGAAATCAGAGTTACAGGCTAGAGGGAGGCAGTTGGCTTTTTTATAACTGTTCCCTATGCTCCGTTTTATGGAACCTGCAGTTCAGTCATCTCCCAAGTATCTCATTTCATACTTTCCTCGGGGTGGGCATGCATATGTCTTGTGCCAGGGAATACAGCTGGAAACACGAGAACATGTGGCTGCAGTGTGCCCGTGTGTGAGGACACGCATCCAGTAGATCATAGATCTCCATACATATATATTTATTTGTTTAACAAGATAGCACAGTTGGTTAAATGAAATATGCTGTGCATAAGCATTCCAAACTTGATTTTTTCCCCTTTAGCATGTATTTCTTGCTACTTCAGTAGACGGCATTGAGCGTACATAATTACTAATTAAATTCCTACAACAATAATAAAACTATGTCCTTAAGGACGCAGCAGATAAACACTGATATGCAAACAGACTACATCACCAGTGACATCTTATTTCTAGACCAGCTCGGAGGAAAAAATCTTCCCCAAAACAACCATATCACATCAAAGTAGAACACAAGGCAAGATGTCCCCCTGGCAGGACGATGAAGCAGGCAAAGTTTCTGAGCACAGGGAACTGCCATGTCAAAACCCCTAGAGATGGTTTTTAAATACAGTGGGCACCTCTGCTTCTAATTTCACTATTGAATTTAGAACTCTCCAGTGACTTCAACATTCATCTGTCTCTCTAACAATACATTTGGCTCTTTGATGATCTGGCTATGTAGGTTTCCTTTGCAACGTAAATTAAGGAAAATAACAGTCATTTAAAAAGAACTTCCTTGAGAACTTACTAAAGCATTTGCTGTTAAACTGGCTGAGTTCTGCCACTCCTACAAGCAAAATCCCTCTATAGCAATGCCTTCAATACCACATGAACATGCAGAACTCCTGAAGAAGTGGCAGAAGTTAAAGTACGTACGTAATGTAAGACAAAAAGCAGTTACAGAAGGCCCTGTTCCACTAGGAATTTTTTCAGATTTCAGGAAGATTTGGCTCAGCCCATGTTGGATCAAAAAGGCTAAATCTTGTATAAGCTATGGGAAATCACACATTTTCAAAGAGTATCAGAAATAATTTCCAGCAGGATTTTACTAAAGGCAATGACAACAGACTTCAAAGGAAAAGAATGCTTAATTGTGACACAGTTTCCTACTGTCAAAACTACCATGGTTTGATTGTATCCACAGACTAAATCCCACAGTGTTTATCTGTATTCCAATTTTCACATTATCTGTATTCCAATTTTCACATTAACTTCTCCTGGCATCATACTACTTGCCCGTGTATCTGCAAGGAGGATGAGTTTCCAAAGATCCAAGACAGATCACGGTCACTGCCACGGTCACTGCGACTTCACTGCACTGGCGAAAGACAACTGCTACAAATTTCCTTAGTGATCTCATTCCACAAAGAGGTAATTGGGACAGAAGAATATTAATCTCCCCTATGAATTTTTATGTAAATGGCAAACAATACTCATTTATTTCATCCAGTCCAAACTACTTGGAATACAGGAAGCTGCATCTCGAACCTGCTCCGTGTACATTGGCATCACATAGCATGTGCAACTGTAGTCTTGGATCCACACGTATTTGTAATTCCAGCCTTGCAACTTCTAACCTGAAATACACTCCAGGTTGTTAGAAGCATTCACATCCTTTGCACAGGTGAAGCAACTACTTTGCTGTGAGAAGATGGATATCTGACTCAGACAGGGATTGGAAAAGGCTTCGGGGTGCTTTAGAAAAAAGGGTTCTACCGTTGTTCCTGCGGGCTGTCCGCTGACGGGAAGCAGGATTACAGAGATGGCTGCTTCAGGCGGCCAACCTGGCAAGGAGCTTTAGCAGCAGCATCCCCCAAAGGTTTCCAACACCTGGGTCAGACAATCAGCACTATTCAAAAGTGAATGGTTCTCTTTGGCTCACTGAAAGGAAAACTTCCCGCGCTACAATACAAGGTTTGGGGTTTATTGTTCTTGCAACTTAACCCTCAAAAGAAGCACCTGGAAGAGTGCCAAAAGCATTAGTTCTGATGCAGTGTGAAACTAAATCATTAAACTGAGATCTGACTAATTCCTGCTTTGAGCCAGTGCTGCTCTCCTTTAAGAAAAGTCCTCTTACCTGCCTGACAACCACAGGGCCCTTTTTTAAAATCCAGGTAGAAACACTCACCTGGATCCACAAGGGCCTTTCGAAAGGTTTGCTGGGGCTTTTTTCCCTTTTAACCTCTCAATTGTTCATACAGGTGTTGTTTTCTACTAAGCTTTCTATAAATTCCACTTAACAGTGCCAAATGCTATTAGACTACATTGTTTAGGGTATCTTTTTTTCCTTTTTACTGTATGAAGCTGTCCAATTTAAGCCCGCCCTTAGAATAAGCTGTTAAATTTCTAAGCAAATGGGCGTTCTAATGGAAAGGATGACATACTCTTAACTGTGGGAGCATGAATGGCTCCACTATGAGATTACTCAGGTCCATGCAGAATACAAATGCAATGCAGGACCACAGGTTCAGATCTTTGATCTCCTTTTTTTTGCAGAGGCTGTGATGTATAAAGCCAATTCCACTGTGCAGACAGTACTACACTGAATATAAATTATCCTTTAACTATGGTGAGGCTCACATTTAAAGAAATGCTGCAAGAATGAACAATGCAGCCATGAAGTAGAGTTCTTCTGTAGCAAAGATACACACCAAGATCTGCATGGATAACTATGGTTTCAAAGGACAAAATTTCTTCCACAGCTGTTATTTGATAAGCAATAGAGTAAAATCTGGAGTATTGGACTTACAGAAGTACAGTTAAAGCACTGTACTGCTTGCACTTTCCATTAAAAAAGTGAGCTAGGAATACTTGCTTTATTGCCCAGATTAAGCATCATTCCCTTAAGAGTCACGAAAAAATATTTTAAAATGTGGAAACCAACAGTCTCTACTGAATATGGCTTGAAATTTAAACATATCTTTTCCAGATACCTCTTTAGAGGAAGAACCTTCTGCCTACTGAGCTAACACTAAGCTCCCTGGAGTTTCGCCATGAATATTCTAAACCTATCTCTTACAATTCACGAAAAGTTGTCTTTTGCCAAAATAAAATGCTTAAGAGGAATTCAATATGCTTACACTGCTTTTCTTCATCTTATTTAAAGTAAGTGTTTCCGTCTCAACTTCATGCCAAATACACAGCAAGAGAGAGACGGAGTTCTGGAAACGCTACCTGAGATTCTACACACAAATGGGAAAACAAATTCCTCCTGAGAACATCAGATATTCAGGGTTGGTTTGCTGTATATAGATTTGCATTTAACCAACTCTTTTGCACTTAGAGATAGGTACTGTTGAGGATTCTCCCATCAGTTATAACTTAGGTGGTGCTTAGCCATGGTGTGTCCAGCGCTCTGGGATGTTTCTCTACAAGCCAACTTTTGTTTGTGTGTGTGGGAATGTTAGTAAATAAATAAATAAATAACTTTGTTCCTTATCTTACCTCTTTTGACCTGTGCAATCTAGCAGATCAATGCTACTTCCACTGCAGACCAGCACAAAGTTAAAATTTATCTTTCACTTAATCTTTTTGTTGTCTTTAGGCTTCATTTCAGTAAGGCTTGAAGAAGGTGCTCTTTGTGGCTCAGTTCTCTATGCCAGAATATAACTGAGCACAAAAAGAATGCAAGGGTGAGCTGATAGTATCTACTGTCCTCAGCTCTGCTTCGGTTCAATAAACTTGAACATCTTCTCCCCTCCTTTGCCTATTGAGATAAGCAGCAACAATTACTCAAAATGTATTATCAACTCAAGCTCAAAAAGGCAGGATCAGCTGAACCGACTGCATCTCTCTCAACCTCACAGTTTCCTTCAGTGCCCGAGAGGGGCAAATAGATCCCTGTTTGCTTTTAGCCATGCACCTCACAGCTACTTCTTACAGGCAACTACACCCAGGCTGCAAAAGGAGAGCGAGATAAATCCTTTGCCTTCCACATCGCCTGCAAGGTTTCTGCCTGTAGCCAGCAGGCTGCAAGCTCTGTACCACGATGGCAAAAGTCACAAACGAATCATCCTTCCCTTCCCCACACGATCACATTCTCTCCTTGTCATTCTGTGCTGTGCTCTCTCCTTTCTGTGGTCTCCATAGCTGAAACCAGGAATTCACTGGGCATCACTGCAATGCCTCTAACCAATTCTAACTGTATCCAGAGCTTGAGTCAATTAAAACACATTTCAGCTTCATCTGGTTTTTATCCCATTCCAGTACTCCACATATAAAGCAACTTTAAGCTTACAGTCATCCCTTCATGGTTCGAGAAAATCCTTCAATCAAAGAACTTCATTTACAATCCTGCATAGTTTTTGCTTTCTCTGCTCTCCACAGCAGCCTGGCATTTTGATGCAATCCTCATTTAATGCCATCTCCATTACAGGATTACGATCACATCAATAAAATGTTCCATATGGTTTTTTTCCGCATCCCTCACTCTCTCTCATTAATAGTGGGCACTATATGTGCAAAAAACAACAAATCAAACAGGCTGATGGGATGCTCTAGGGAGGTAGCGGGGGGTACACATTCAACAAAATGCAGCAGCCAATGCAAACTGCCCATCAGAGACTGAGCCCGCGGATCTCCTCATTCCTGAGCTAGGCGAGTTGCTCACTGTCCGCGCCGCGAGCACACATCCCCACCGTGCTGTGTTACCAGACTAAAAATAAATACAGCTTTTGCAATCACTTGAGAGCTCCGTGTACTTTTCACAGGAGCAGACTTTCATTTTACTTGATCGGTTCCAGCCTATCCATACTGTTCTGGATGAACCGCTGATGCTCTTCTTCCAAGGGGGGGGGGGGGAATGCTGGACAAAAGATATCATATAAAAGGATATAAAAATCCTCCTTTTCCCCAAGCCCCCTTCTTACCTTCAGTGCCTTCTCTGCACAAGATGCCAGTCTACATGGGCTTCTCAGCACATCATCAAGGCGTCTGGAGCACCGAAGGCTGCCCCACTGCATGGAAGTTAGACCGCTTTGCAACAGCAAATCCTCGATCCAAAGCACCAGCCGCTTCTTCCCATGGAGTGTGCCGAGCACGAATCACACTCGACTTCCACATAGGGAATAAAATTGCAAATGAAAGAGGGGGGAAAGAAAAGGTATCCTAACTTTTAGGTAGCCTGAGTTTGTTTTATTTCTGTTGGGTTTAGTCAATTATCTGCTTTTGCAGCCGCGAGACGATGGAAAGGCAGTCGCGTCCTGGAAGCCCCGCACCAGCCCGCAGAGGTCCGGCCGCGTAACCCAAGTTGCGCGGAGAGACTCTGAACTCGGTGCGGCTCCGCAGCGCAGCCCGGCAGCCCTTCCCTCGCNTCGGAGAATCCCCCGAAAGCGGCGGCGTGGCCGCTCCGCCGCCTCGCCGGGGGGCGGCCCCAGTCCCGGCGGCGCCCCCCGCCCTCCGGTACTGCCCGGCGGGCGGCTCTCAGGCACGGGAGAAGCGGGGAGAACAGGCACTCGGGGTCGGAGCGGGACCGGAGCGGGGCGCGGCGCTCGCAGCCCGGGGCGGCCGGGTAGCTCAGCGCCGGCGGTGCGTTCCTGCCTCCCTCCGCCGGGCTCCCCGCCTGCACAAGCGCCGCGGCGCGGGAGCAAGGGGGGATATGAGGGATCGGCCCCCGACCCTTCGACTTGGCCCCGGCTGGGAGAGCGCCCGTGCCCGCGGAGGAGCCGCCGCCCCCGGCTCCGCCGCCCGCTCTCCAAGCCCGGCAGTGCGGCGGTGCCGCTCCGACCGCCCCCGCTGCAGCCGGGGATGGGAGCAGAGCAGCCGCCGGCCGATCGGCGCTCCCGCTGCGGAACGGGCGCCGCACAAAGGCTTCGAGCGGGGGGCGGCGGGGGGACAGTGCCCGGGGCTGAGCGGAGCCTTCCCGGCGGCGGGTCTGGGTGCCCGGGCTCGGGGGATGTTGGATGCCCGGGGCTCGGGGGGGTGTTGGGTGCCCGGGCTCGGGGGGATGTTGGGTGTGCGGGGCTCGGTTCGCAGCGTGGGGTGGGTGTCTCACACGGTTCGGCGGCTCCTCTTTAGGGCCGGAGCTCGGGGGTGCGGGAAACGCGATCGAGGGGCTCCAGAACGGAGGTGGGAACGCAGCCTCCGGTGGGGACCCGCTGCCGAGGGGAGCAGCGCCGGCCTCGGGTCGCCCCCGGGCGCGGCTTCCAGTGTCCATCGGTCCGGGCTGTCCCGCCCGAGGCTAGCCCCCTTCCCCGGGAGGGCCAGCGTTGGGGTCGGGGGGTCCACCCGGAGGGCGATGCAGCCGGGGGTGGGGACTGGTGGCCGTGAAAGTCAGCTCAGTCTGTGCAGGGATCAGTGACGGCACAGTGAGGTTGTGGTGGTGAGTTCGGCTTGCGTGCAAATACAGTTTAATTAATAGTTAATTTGTGGTGTTGATTTTAATAATTTGAGTATCTTGTATTATTTGCAGTATTCTGCCAGATGCCTGCAGTAGGCACTTCTCAGTGAACACAATAATTATTTGTAAATAACTGAGCATTTTTTCTGTACTTGGGTGACAAGACAGTTTTAAACTCTTCTGATAAAGACATTGCACTTAGCCTAACAGCACACATTTTTCATGTGTCCTTCTTTAAAAATAGTATGAAAATGTCTGTGAAAGCCTTATTTTACCTTCTTCACTGTAGCAAGATGTAGGTGATGCCTCACTTTTATCACTAAATATAGTTTAAATACCAGAATTTCACTGAAATAAAGGTATATAAGTGAGAGGATGAGCAGGTTCTAAAACCAGCTTCTGAAAATCCCTAGTCATTCAGTGAATTGTCTCCATCTTACCTGTTAACTCATATATTCAATGAGATTCTTTGAATATGGACTCGGAATGAACAATTGCATGGCCATTAACCATGCTGAAATACTGCAGAACAGATGTAATGCCTTTTCTTCTAGGTCATATTTCCCTATCTTATTTCAGTCACCTGACTCTAACCAAATGCCCATTGTATTTTACTCTACTGGGTGCTAAATTCTGTGAATTTAGTGAAGTTATGACTTCATTGTTTTTGTCCCACATACATACAGATGGCAGAGGTGCCTCGTTATGTACAAACAGAACATTACCAACAAATTAGAGTTCTTGTCCTGGCTGCCATGCACCACACTGCTGAGAGTAACACCTACCAGTCAGCGAGACTCATTTATCAACATTCCTGAACATTTTGTAATAAAATGGGATATGCAGAAACTACAAAAGGATAAAAAATAAGAAAGAAGAGTGTGTGTTTGGTTTACATCACAATGGCAGCACACAGATGAGGACTGGTTGTCAATCCTGTTAATACCCATTTCACCAAGCTGCTGTTACAGTGGATTTCTAAAATAGCAAAGTCCGTAATGGACAACTGTATTTTACACCTAAGAAGAGGCAATTGGGGAAGGAACTTCTGTGGATTGCTTGGACACAAAATGACCTACAGGATGGTTTGTCTTGTGCAAGAGCAATCAACTGCAATAGCATCAGCCAGTCCAGAAAGGAAAGCGAGTGGCATGTCTGGGGGGGATGACCTGTCCTGCTTTCCAAGGGGTGTCTAAGAATAAGCTACAATGGATCCAGCATGCTGCCTCAACTGTGTTTGAAATGCACAGCCAGAAGTCAGAGTTAGTAAAAATTATTTCACTCCACAAAAAAAAAAAAAAACCAAAAAAAAAACAAAAATAAAAACAAACAACCAAACAGAACAACCCCTCTGCCCCCCCCCAAAAAAAACCAAAAAAACAAACCAACAAAAAAAGAGTAAGGAGTAGGTGGCTTATTTAAAAGATCTTGGGGGGGAAACCTTGGAAAAGGGCAAGAACCTTTTACAAACCAGAGCAGCTACATCAGGAAACTGAAGAGTCCAAGTCAGACTAACTCTGTCCATGCAGAAAATGCTATGAACAGAATAATTCTGTCCATCAGAAGGTATTGCTGCTACCCTTTATTCAGATCAAGGTCTAAGTCCTGAAATTGTTTGTTACTCTGAGCACATGAAGAGGCCTCACAGGAACTATTCATATATGAAAAGAGCTAGGACCAGAGCCAAAGTTGTGCACACTGTGAAGGTCAAACTTGCTCCCTTTTTAAAACTTGCTCTTACCAGACAAACTCCCAGAAATATAGTTTCCATAGAGCACCTCGAGCTCATTCCTCAGGATGCTGTAAGCACCATGGCTGATTTAGAGTAATTTGTGTCCTAGCAGGTCCCTGAGACTTTGGGGCCAGGCACCTTGAAGGGAGCTGCTGCCTTGCAGAGCAGGGGCTGCCCCTGCCTTCCCCTGATTGCAATTATTGTGCTTCTTCTTTCCACAGACGCCAGGTTTTTTTAATGAACTTCTCAAAATGTAAGAGTCTCATAGATATTATGCAACTCCTGGCTTTACAGTCCTGGAAAAACCTGTTAATAAAAATCCACTGCTTGTAGGACGAATTCTCAGCATTTTTGCAAAGGTCACGTAAAATATATTGCTTGAGTAGCCTTACTTTGGTCGCCAGATAAGTCATTGAGAGGCCACATGATGACAGCAGCAACAAAAGATTGTAATTCACTTTTATGTCTCTATGCAAGAAAATAAGAGACACAAGCCTTCCCTTCGGTACTGGTAACAGGGGCTGTGTGGAGACTGGTGCAGGGAACAAAAAGGAACTGCTTCCACCAGCCTGACAGATAAGGCTGGAGGTCTTTCTCTGCTGAAGGCCTCATACAGTTCCGCTTTGTTTCTTGTTTGCTGTCACAATAACAGCAAAACTCAGAGAACAAATTGCAACCACATTGTAGCACATCTTTTGCTAGGATTTTGCCTCAGTCCCAAATATGACTTTTATTCTCCATATACATATGTGAGCACCTGTTACTTTCTCTCCTTTTTTCCTCATCCCCATTTAGTGGAAATGTAAAATAAATCCCACTCGGGTTTTTGAGCACTAGCCCTGATTTTACTTCTGCTTCTCAATGACGGAAATTGCCAAGTTTTACCTTTTCTGGGGCAATGTTTATCTCTGTTGCACTGTACTCCATCAGTGCCAGTTGATCCTGTACTTGGATTTGCTAGTGAACACAAACAGTGGGTCTGGGTCTCTCAGAGCCCCATGTTTTGCAGTGCTCTATAATTACAGTGGCCAATCTTCTTTTTTTCTAAATTATTTGCGGAAATATTATTTTTTGGCCAAGAAACTGGCATAACTTCAGGCCAAATCACTTTACATCAAATACAACAGTAACTAGAAATGACACAGATGCATAAAAAAAGAAACCCTACAGCCACAAATCGAGATGAACAATTGTCACATGTCTATGTGCAACCTAGTCCTTTCATTGCAGGACTGGAGACATTATGCACCTATAGCTGATATGTAGGGAGTTTAGACTGCATTCATTTCAGAAGGGTCTCGATTTCAAAAGACACAGATTTTTGAGGGAGAGCCAGGCACCAGTGGTGGCTATCATCTCACAGAGGTGTTGCCAGAACCATTAAAACACGGAGCTCTGGAAGTCTCGTACTTAACAGCGGGAGGTAGAACAAGCTAATTTTATTATCAACTCAACTGTCAAGTGGCAATGTTTTTTAAATGCCATGAATTATGTATAAAACACATTAATTTTTATGCTCCACATTGAGAGTTCCTGCACGCACACCCAAAGGGCAGGGCTTTGGCAGGGGCTGTGCAAGGCAGGACAGGGGGAGCTCATGGTCCCAGCTCCCTGCTGGAGCCAGGAGCGATGATATCCATGACAATACAGGTGGCAGCTTAAAATGACTCAAATAAGATCAAGATCAGACCAAGTCTTCAAGCTAGGAATTAATGAAATACCTGTCCTTGATAACAGCAAACCGAGTAATAGAAATCTGCAGAAACTGTTCATTTAAATGCATTTTGTAAACGTAACAAGTTGCACGGTGCTGTTCTTTGCATCTTTAAGAGTGTCAAGGGATTTATGTCTTGCAAAATAGAAACAAACTAAGAGAGCTGAAATATATTGTGTCTTTAGCTGTACTTTACAGCACAGCTTGTGTTTAAGAAGCAGCCTAGACATGCAAAAATGCTAGAATAAACAATATTTTTTTCATTATTTTAAATTAGCTTCTTCTGGAAAGCTATAAATTTCAGAATGATGCACACTAACAGGATTGCATATCTATTCAAATATTCCAAACAAAAGATACTAAAAAGCTATTCTGTAACTTGCCACAATAAAAATAAATTTCCTTCCAACTTAATGCAATTACAAGTGATTTCCTGTAAAAGAAAAAACAAACCTTCAGGATATTTTGCAGGATATTTTACTTACTAGTACAAAAAGCCACTTTTTTTTTTTTTCTCCCCCCCTTACTTCAGTGGTGTGTTTAACCTATTTTAACATATAAATATTATTAAATACCATTTAATATTCATTACAGGGCTTCAAATATTGGTTGGTCTTAAATAAATATGTTTTTGTTCATTCTCCTTTCAGCTGAATTGTGTGTTCAACTGAAGAATAATCAGCTAGAGTCATGATTGAGATTTTGAATTTATGACCACCAGGGTAGAAAAGAGCTGTTTCTTCTGGAGAAATGACAGAAGTGACCATGCCAAAGTACAGGATTTTTCTCCTTGTGATTGTGTGGGGCAATAACAAAGCAAGTGGATACCTACCCTGACCACACCTCCAGTAGGAGAGCAATAGGAGTGCAGTAAATCAGGTGCTAATCTGGATCTTGGAAGACCTATCTTTCTTTTCTACCAGGCTTCTCTCTTCAATCTGTCTTTTGGCAAATCTTTTAATTCCTGTGCCTGTCAGGTTCTTATTTAATATTAAAATTAATACTTCAGTAATAGAAATATTTTAAATATTACTCAAATTATGTTTGAATAAAAACACATGCAAATATTGTTTGATACAGCTCAAAATTTTCACATTCAAAAATGGATTTGATTTTATGAGCATGTTGCGTGCCTAGATTTGCTTGTATTGTCTTGCTAAGAGAGCCAACACCTGTTGAAATAAAGTGCTTTTGAATCATCATCAGACCTGGGTTTCTTAAGCTATTAAGTATATTGTATTTTGCAAAAAGGAAAAACATTACTCTTTAGTAACAGGATAACTTTTAGCATCCTTTTTGGCATCACCTTAATACCAATGCTATTGGTGGCCATATAATACCAAAGAGAGATCAGTCTGATGAGGGATTTGGAGGAAATGATGATCCCTGGCTTTGCATGCTCTGTAACACGAGCACCAGAACTGCTCACCAGAGGAGCTCATGCCCATAGTCTCACAGTCCTTGGACCCTAACTTTGAAGAATGCACTCCCCCATGTGCTAGGGAATGGAGGAATTGCTTTGCAAGACAAAGTTTCTGAGACGGGACAGTGACCTGGACCCTATCAAGAACTTTGTTCATTCCATGCAAGTACAAGACAGGAATTGCTGAACAAACATCTGCTGCAGGGCAAAGTAATAGCAGAGAATGGGCATGGATGCTTCTAGCTGTGCTATGTTGCCAAGGGCTTAGTAATTCCCATTCCAGGGATTGCTGTATCTCAGCAGTGAGTGAAGCTGTTTCATTTAAAAATGCTTGGGATTATTTTGAACGGAAGAGTTATGCAGAATCGCATGCCACCGGGATGTGGATTCCTTTCCTTCAATTTAGATAACAAAATATTCAGTGTGAGGGTTTTCACAGGATTATGTAACATTCCCGACCTTCCTTCCACAGCAGGGTCATGGAATGGTTTGTTGACAAAAACACTGAGGTATCTGTACAGACCAATGTGTCAGTCTTACCTGGGGTTAGGGTTGACATCAGAGGGCAATTTTGTTCACTCAGTTCAATTTTGGTTCTTATGTGTGAACTCTTTAAGTCTCCTTCCTGAAGAGGTTTTTTTTTGCCAATCAAAGTGTGGAATTGCATGTACGTGGGGTTTTTTTCATCCAAACTACACCTGTTGTTAGCACTTCACGGAACTACCCGTGACCGTGGCTCATCAGGGTTCCCAATGAAACACAAGGAAGGCTCCTCGCATCAGAAAATGCTATACCTATTTCTTGTATTTGTTCTACAGTATCTTACCGTCCTGCTCACCAAACCCGTTTAATGCGTTGATAATCCCACCGGCGTTATAAAACCTTCATTTTGGAGGGCCCGGGTTTCTCCCACGCGGAGCCGGGCCCGGTTCCTGGAGCGGGCTGCATTTCCCTCAGCAGCGCCGCTAGAGGGCGCCCCAGGCAGCGCTACTCCCTCACGGCCTCCGACAGCTCCGCAACTAAAAAATTACAAAAAGTGGTTCTTCGTAACGTTTAACACGGAAAAACACGCGACATTTTTCATCGCTACAACTTTATTTCGCTGCCTAGTTGCTGGTTATTTGTGAGGCAGCCTTAACTTCACGAGCTGCCTAATGCAAATCGTGATCTCGTGTAACAACCTCAATGAACCAGCCGGGGTAATGTCCCTCAGGAGGCTTCAAATTAAGATATTTCTCAATTAGTTTCAAAAAGCGCAAAGGAAATGCTGGTTATATACTCACAGGAATTTTGGAGCAAACAGCAAGAGATAAATAAAGATGAAAACAAGCTTGAAATACATTGATCAGTCTTTTTTTAAGACTTAGTGCACCTTTGTCAAGTTCAGCTCAGCCTAGTTCGGTTCAGCCAGCTCTTCTGCTTTTGGGTTTAAAATCTAGATTTCAGTGCAGTAGAAGATAATTCATTTTAGTCAAGTTTTATATAGCATTTTTTATGTTGCTAAAGGAAGAAAATCCTTGTTGAGGAAAAAAAAAATTGCTATCCTAAACCATTTCCATGTTTGGAAATTTGTTAGCTCTCATAATTTTTCAGACTGAAGGATTTGAAGGGAAAACAAAAACAGATTAAATATGGTTCTTATGCTTACAATTAAATAATACACAGAACTGGACCATGACATTTTGCAGATGTATAGCAAGACAATTGACAACAAAATACTTTGTTGGTTTTTTGCAACACGATTATTACTTTTAGTTACTAGTAGCTATAAATATAGCCTAAATGTCTCAAATTCCCATTTATCCAGTGAACTTAGTGTGTACTCCATTCCAGAGTGTCATAAGAAATATAATTTAAAGGAGCGAGCAACTTTGTACTTGTGGTACTTAGTGGTAAGGCAGAGCTTGCTTCAAAAGATGGTGACTTATGCCTGTTATTTGAAAATAAAGTGAGACCAAAAATATATAGGTGACATTTTCTTAAGTGTCTCAGATACAGAGTTTAAAAATAGATATAATTAGTTGCACCATGGCTGTGCTCATGGTAATAAAAGCTGTAGCTGGTCTGGTGCAAGGAGGATTTACGTGAGTGAGATTTCACCCCCCTGAACTCTTATAACTGTTTTTAAACTAATATTAATCAATGAATATTAGGTTTTGGCACTTTAATGGTATCAGTATAAATTGCAAAACTGGGCATGAAAGCACCCTAAATTTCATGAACTTCCTCTGAAAGTGAACTAAAAAATGAAAACAGGACTACAGAGGGCCAGGATAAATCATCACTGTTGTTCAGAAGTGTTTGGCAAAGAAATTAGAAATCAAGTGCCTGGCAAAAAAGTATCAATCCCCTATATGGTCCAAGTCCAATAAATCTTTTTGCATTTAAAGCATACAATCCTAGAGAACATACTTCTGCAAACATTTTGCATTACATGCTGCTAGGTTTTTTTGCTAATATTGTTACTTGTTTTGTCTGGAAACATTTTGAAGTCATTTAGGAACAAATGAGTTTTCAAGACCACCACCTTTCAGGGTATCATCACAAATTAGGTCATTAATATTTTTGAAGATATTTTCATTTTTCTGTAGCATGTAAACTCATGAACCAAAATAACCCTTAGTGTTATACTGTGAAGTTTGATTACGTAGCCCAAAGTATTTATAATTTTATTTATGTTTATGTATGATACTGGCTTTATGTTAATGACAAAACATAATTTGATCCAATGGTATTAAATAATATATATCCAATCATATATATACTATTTTGGTCATAATTTAAGTGGAAGAATAATTTTATTGTGATAAAGCATAAGACAGGCCACTTGTCCAGACCAAGAAAGGATCTTGGGCACAACCCTGAAAAGTTGCCTCTGCTTCAGTTTCAAAATTTAAGTGCATGAATAAAGTTATAAAACAATCCAGAGATATTTATCCTCATCTTCATTGTTATCATCATTATTATTATCAAGACCGTCAAATAAAGAACTAAGCGTTAGGGTTAGGGGTTAGGGTGCCTGTCTCCTCCAGTTAGCTGAGATCTTTATTTCTGTATTCATTCAGAGCACTTCTGTTTCAGTTACTGAACTTTTGCTATCTTGAACACATATTTTGGGTTCTTTGTCAGGAATAAATTTTTATGTTTGTGTTCTTTACATTAATTTTGTAGAGAAGAGAGCTACTGAACAAAAGTCGCTGTCATGGTTTTGATAAGTTTTCTCTGTGTGCCTCGAATAAATGAAAAGGTAGGGTAAGGGCAACTAGAAAAAAATCTGCTCTTCCATCACAGCCTTTCCACACAGTGACCAGAATTGCTGGAAGCATAAAGAGGGGACTCAGAGGCACTCACAAGTTATTGAAGCTTAACAAGTTAATCCATCATCTGACCCAAGCAGGTGGCCGAGTCCGTGCCCTCTGCCCGTGGCAAGGACCTGGTGACTCCATCACCTTAAACTCAGCAGTGCTCTCCTCTCCTGTGTTCCCAAGGGCTGGGCACACCGGGAGGAGCTGCCGTGGATTGGCTGATGCTGTGCCTTCATGCATTGCTCTTGTAGTCACTTGTGTGCCTGAACCCCTGCCTTCAGAGACAGATTTCTGTCATAAAATTCCCTGCACAGACAAGACCAGCTTTTGGCTTTATCATTATTTCAATCGCTTTAGTGTAGATCCAATTACACAGGTATAAAATGTTTCTACTGGCATACCCTGGCATCAGTACAACAGCAGTTAAAGAGATAACTCTAGGACTGGGATAGATGTGTGAATAACAACAGCTGATCAACAGCCATGCTGATAAAATTTAAATGAGATCAAGCCTAAATCTTATCCTACACTGATAATAGGAATGTCTGTTATGTGTCAGACTTACTGGGTGTGAGAGGAGAGTAAGGCCAGAAGCTGATCTCAGTGAAACCTCCCTCAGGTTCTCAGGAGTTATCCTTTAGTACAAGCCAGAGCTATCCAGGTTTCCAGCTGCACTGTGGGCAGTTGTGTCCTAATGAAAAACCACACAGGCACGGCAGCAGTAAATGCCAGATTGGTGATTACCACCTGATCATATGCATTATGGCACTGTCTAACTTTATTTTAACTACACATTACCTTGTTTTACAATTCCCACAGTGCTCTGCACTGTTTCAGTATGTAAAACCAGGAAATAGACTGTAGATCTCTTCAGAGAATATTGTTTTCTCCTGATCGTAGCCATGGGTCAGTATATAAAAAAGCAAAAGCAAATTACTCTGGTCTTTCCCACTTCTGCTTCTACACATTTGCTTGTACCATATTGTAAATGAAGAGCAGAGACTGTGGTCTATGTTGGACCTGAAATAAAAATGTTTTGCATTGCTCTATGAAGGAAAAAAAGCCCAACCTGCAGTCTGTACTGCCATGCAGTCCGGGGCTTTTTCCAGCCATAGTTAAACAAAATGGTTTGTCTGAACTGAAAATAAAGTATCTGTTGCTGTTGATATGTCTGCCAAATTTAAAACATGATATAAACCAAAGTCGACAGCATAAGCCACTCAAACAAGGCCTCAGGGATTCCAAAATGTGCCTTAATATTTATTTTTCATACTTGATTGCAGGTTATGCACAGGTAAGTGTAATGCTACCCTGAGGGTTTTAAGTGTAACGTAGTCAACCATGATAATACCTTCAGTATCTCAGAAGACAGTTCTCACAATGACTAATAGGAAATGAAAGCAAAGCTGAGTGTTTTTCAGACTAGTTTTAACTTTCCTGTAGAGGTATTTCGTAGATTTCTAGAATGTTTTCAGTATTTCTCTATTAATAAGATAAAACCAAGTATTACCCTGTTTGTGACATTCTGTGTTCCAGCACTCAAATTCCCCTAACATTAACTTGCTTTTACAACCCTGTAATACATGAGAAATTGCTGTCTTCCTCTCTATCCACTACTTCCTCCAGTAATTTGGACTGATATTTACCAGTCATATCCTCAAAAATGAATCACTAACCACTGACACGTACATGTACTAGTGACAAAAACAAATGACCCTGAATTAGTCTTGTTCAGGCACTCCCATTCTCTTTAACATACCTCTTTCTAGTGGAACATGTGAGAACTAGCCATGCAAATACCATGTCCTCACAGACATTTTTCTTAGCCTTAATGATTTTAAAATAAAAATGCATTCTTTTACTGGATTTGAAGATGCTTGTCTATATTACTCGACGTGGAGAACCCTGAACTCTGCCTCAGAAGAAACCTTCAGCTCAGAGTCACCAGCTCTAGCTGCTTCCTCTCATTCTACTGATACAAACAGAGCTACATCTGGCCTAACAGGGAGCACATTTCAAGCAGTTTCATGTTGCTAGAATAGCAAGGACACCAAAAAAAAGTTCAACTGGAGTCAATTTTTATCTCTGACAAAAAAAAAAAATGGTAAAGGTTAAAGTTTCTCATTGGAGTGTTGCGTAGTCTGTTGCTGGAAGTTATACTTGAAGAATGGGATCAACATAAATCAGCATGTTAGTGAAGAAACACAGAACATAGTTCTGTATCTTTAATATATGCCCCTCTTTGATGCTTATTTTCCATTGCTTTGGCATTTATAGCAGAGAAATCTCTCTGGAAATGCACAATTTGTGAAGCAAGAAGCTTACACTGGAAAGAAGCAGCAATGCCCTCTTGCCCTTTTGCTGTAAGCAGCTCTGTTGTCGCAGAGTATTCACAGGAGATCAGGTCCTGTTCTTCCCCTCCTGCTACTGGGTAAACTGGTACTTTTACTTGGGAGTCTTCTCCATTGTCACTTCAGCTTAAAATCTGACTGCTACCAAAGCAGCTCCTTCTGTTTCATTTGTTTTAATACCCATGTTGATGGGGAAGACAAGTTCTACTTGAAAATATGGGATAATAATTCAAATCATTGTGGTTATGATCTCTGCATTGTGATTGTCTTCTTGGCTGTAAGAAGAGGCTTTATCACAATTCATTGTTAATTTTGGAGGCACTGTCTTGTGACAATGGCAAGCAGTTCCTTTCCCCTTATCATCATCATAGCTCTGTCAATGGATTAATTATTAAAACTTAACAAATACAGATCTTATTCTATTGCAGTGTTTCAAGACTACTGTTATATTCATTAGTTATGAAAAATCCAAAATTTTACTCTTGGTTATCTTGCTTTCTAAAAGCAGAGCACATGCATGCGTAAATCAAGAATTACTGTTGGAAGTGGATTATGAAGCTGTTCACCTCGAGGGACTTCAGTGACATTGTACTAAACTGAAAAACAGAGCAAGAGTGTCACCAGGGCCCCTGAAATGTACTTAGAACCTTTCTCATAGTATATATAGTACTCACATTCTTAATTTATGTTGCACATGAAGAAATTTAAAATCTTGCTTCCTTTGCTTTTCCCTCCATCTCTTGTTTTACTGTCACCTTGGAGACTAACTATGGGTACCATGACCAATATACAACTACAGAGGTACATGGTATTTCTTTTTATTTTCTTAAAACTATTGGCAACAAGATTTTTATGTGCTGGAGTTTCATTTTGAGCCTATGTTGTTTTGTAAACCAGTAGTGACTTTAAATTGCACCCCTCTATAAATGAAGTTTATGAAGTAGTTATTCAGAGTTTACAGCTTCATTCTTCTCTTTGATTATTGTTAATGAGAACTTTGGGTCTCATTGTTTCTTTGTCCATTACGTTGAAGAACCATAAAGTATTCAGCTCTTACAGAAGCATTTTATATTTTTTCTTTTACACTTTATTCAAACCTAAAATTGTTCTTTTCAATTATCTCTAACTTTAAAAATGCTTTCCTGATCCAGCCTGTAAGTTTGCTCATGGTGAGGAAGATGCCATTACTTTAACCCAACTTAGCTTCACCTGGCAGATCATGGACTTCTCTCCACAGCCCAGTGCAGCAGAGTGCAGTTCCCTCAAGGAGTGTGGCTTTATCAAAATAATTTGCAGCTGGGCAGATTAGCTCTGCCTTCCAAACTGGGCTGATAACGATTGTATTCAGCCATGTATTCTAACATGATTATATTGCTTTTAGGTTTTATTCCTCTGTTTCTGCATACTGCTGCCATTCAGGTGTACAGACCTGCCTGCTTGGTGAGCGCTCCATTTCTTAGGCTGTGACAACTCCATTGCAACATTCCAGTGTTAAATTCAGAGTGGCCATGTTTTGTGACAATGGGAATGCTCAGCTATGGTACAAACCCTTCCCAGTTCCTCCCTGCCATCCTGACTGAATCCAACCGTGCGCTGTTTCCACTTTATGTTCTATTAAAGTTATTAAAGATGTTCTTTTGGCACTATGAGAGTGACCATGAAATCTAGCCTGACAGAGGGTGGTGAATCCAAATGCTTCCCAGAACAAAAAAGGGGATTGCTAGTGAGTTGCAAACCTCAGTTTCAGGAAATAATGGTTCTTATTTCCTGTCCTAAGCAGCCAGTCCCTTACATATGCTGACTGCAGGCACCAGTGATAAATTCCTGCAAATAAATCTCATCAGTGGGCACCCTTCTACTTTGCACCAACCCCAAAATGCATTACTGCACTGGCTATTTTAACATGGGAAGGTAAAAAGCTTTTCACAGAATTAATTTCCTCTCTTTCATGAGAGAGACATAATGCATTAACTGATTTGAAAACAGAGTGAGCCTCTTTTATAACATGGTCACTCACTAGGCAGACTTTCCACAGGGCATGGGAGCTGAAATAAACAATCACTTACACGAAAGGAAACTCTCTAGTGTCTTGCCGTGCTGATGCTTGTAGAGAAAGGAAAAAAAAACAAACAACCAACTAACATTTCATTGCATGTTGAAAAGAAAGTGTAAGCACTCTGTTTCGAAAGCTTTAAAGCGTAATTGAAATTCAACATGCAGATTTCTGTGTTATTACAATGCTGCATGCACTAGCTCATTTGCTGAGCAGCCAGCATTTTAAACCACACATTGCAAGAACTTTGTGCTGGTACAATAACAACGTAGAAAAATTAGGATGACAGCACCAGTATGGTCAGCCCCATAAACATTTCTCAGCTGAAACAGAAACTACAGGGCAGTGTTAGCCTATGTATTATGAGACCAGAATATTTCTGCTTCCATGTGCAGATGGAGCACAGATCACTAGTGTGCTGACAAGCTGAACTCCAAACAAAGAGATAAGCTACATATGTACTGGCAGGTAAGCTCACTGATCTTTTTAACCCAGTGAACATCTGATGTGATGTGAGATTCACTAAATTGTAGATTGCAAATCAAGGTCAGACTGAAGGGTGACTTAGTATTTTGTAACATTCTCCCTGCTTCACTGACTGAAAGCAATCGTGAATTCCAGAGCGCTTTTTGCTCTTTTAATCTGATAATAATTTGAAAATGTATTTGACTACAGAACTAGGTGTATCTAAACTCAAACTGGCAAGAAGTGTTAGATAAAAGCAGTGGGAAAAAAAAGTAATTTTATTCTTATGCTACCACAATGCTGCTGCTGCTGTTGTGCACAAAGGCCAGTGTCAGAATTAAGGTACCATGTCCGTGGCTGAGGGGGCCAGGAGGCTGAGCTGGCACTGGAATTGTCCAGAGTAACCCTTCTTTTTCTGACTACAGTCCCAGCAAAGGGTTGCACTGGGCTGAGAGTGTGTGACTGGAGCTCCCCTTTGCCCTGGGAGATGGATGACGCTGGCAGAGCAGTCCAAAGCCACAGAGCACAGGGAGAATCTGGGTCACTGTGCAATGTGTTCACTGTGCCAAATCATAACATAGTGAAACGCTCAGACCACTAACCTAAAAACGAGTTCCTGGTTGATAAATTCACGTCTTAAATATACAGAACAACTTTTATTGACATTGTGAGGTAGTTTTGGTTTCGTTCTCAGAATAAGTTATGTTAAATGAAAGTGTGTACAGAGGAACAGTGTGTGAGAAAAGAGTATTTACACACACGGATGTGTATTTACACTCATTGAGGTTTTTACCATTCATGGCATACTACAGGATTCACTGTCACTGGGAGCACTCAATGAAATGCCTGTTCTCCGAATCAGTTCCCCATTTATCTACCACATCTTTCCATTTCATCCAATCTAAAGAACCATCAGTAAGTAGAAAATATAATCTATACATTGAGGCGAGGAATACATTAGCTCTGTAATCAGGATGTGAAAGAAAACGTGGTCTTGGATTATAGCTGTATTTGCCTATAACTGTAGATCATTTGCAAGGCAGGCTGAGTGAAAATAAAAGATTCCCTGGCAACCCTCCCCGTCTCCAAATGCCTGCTCAGGCAGAAAAAACAACCACCCTGCATACATATTCCAATGAGCCACTGCGGGGCAGTAACAACAAAAACATTCCTCGGCAAAACAAGGGGCTTTGAACAGCCACTTCGCCTTCTCTAAGCAAAGGACACAAAGAAACTGTTCTTCGAAGAAACGCCGAACATTAGGATTTCCATTCTTACATTGCAAAATGTTATTAGTCTTTTTGGGAAGCATTTTATAGCTGTGCTTAGCCACCACTCCTCCTCCAGAGATGCTGGCAAACAGCGATTTTGAAGCTGTTACTCAGTTTTAGAGGGATGAATAGAGGTTGTGTGTGAGATATCCAAGACTGTTTAAGACACTGTCTGGATTTTCTCTGTGTGCATAAACTCTTTTCTACCTGAGGGCTAAGTAAATAAGTTCTTTTCAAGTGATTATTCTCTGTGCAGGAATTTTCCCTGGTAAGGTATAGAAACCCCTGAAGATTAGGTATTTTTGTGCTGCTTTTGTTCCTCTTAGGGCAAAATCTTCAGTGAACAGAAGTTATCACAAAAAAATTATTTTATATCTTAAGGGTAAAAGAATATACTTTGTTCAGTTTTGGATGTAGCTTGGAATCAAAATTACTGAGCTGCTTTGTAGCCAACATTTCACATCTAGAGGTTCAAAATTAGATCAATAGTTTTGCCTTCCTTTCCTCTACCCCCGCCATTCTGAAGGTTTAATAATATCAATGGAACATGAAGAAATTAACTGTTCTTTCTTTTTGCATAGTACCAAAAGGGGGGGAGGGGGCAAGCCTATTTAAAGATCTCTAATTACAGTCTGAATTTTCTATAAATACAAAACTTCCTGTAGCAGCCATTCCAAATAGATATTGCCCTTTAGTGCTGCAGAAATTTGTACCAGATTAGTAATGTGTGCTGCAATACAGATTCTGTGAGAAGTCGAAGTATCATACTTCAGTTGAAGTGTGAGATAAAGAGGATCAAGACGTACAGAGAGCTGAATTACAGCCATGGCTCTTCAGTTACACTTTGAAGATCATTTTCATTTCCATTTTGATCTTAAATCTTGCTCATAAGTAATTAACATTTGGGGATGCTTGACAGATGGCATGTGCCACCTTGTCTTTTTGGGCAGTCTTTTCTTGTCTTGGCTTTTCAAGACATATTCCAGACCTAAAATAATTTTTTGAGGGAAAAAAAGAGATAAATGAACTTGCTTTGGCTTGCAGACAGCAATGTGAAAAAGTTGAAAGTTTCTTCTACTATTGAAACATTCTTCCAAATTTACTTTTTTAAAAAAATATTTTAAAATATTTCTTAGATCTGTAGGTTGTCAGATCTAGAGTAGCCTCCATTTTTAAAGACAATAAGGCTATAAATGTAATGTAAGAATCACCAGGAGCATTACTGCAAGTACTTCTCTTCATGTATCCCAACTAATGAATGTTGCAGCTGATCCTACTGATACTCCAGGATATGAAAGATGAAGATGTCATCTCATCTGCAAACTGGAGAACCCTTAGTGATGTTCATGTTCACCTTTATCTTCACTGTTTGCTTTGCTTTACTTTTTCTTCAAATAGAAACATCATGAAAAATTAAGAAGAAAAAAGTATTTGGAAGTTTTATTAATTTAAAGTTATCTCAGGGACAAGGCAGCCAGCTGAATTTTCAATCAGAAGATCTGTAAGTGCTCCTTACTAAGCCTGCAAGGTGGCATTAAGTATCATCTTCAAATTTAAGTTTCCCATCAATTCTTTGAGAGAATTGCAGTAAAATTTCTGTATTTATTCTAAAAGTGGATAATGTGCTTACAGTTACTAGATCCACCAATTTTGCCTCACAGGAACAAGGTAAAAAACACCAAAAAAAAAGTTAAGACGTTTAAAAATACCCATTCACCCTTATTCACCTTGAATAATCAGATATAAATTGTGGGAGGAGCTTGTGGAGCTGGGGAGAAGGGCGCAGGGGTTAGACTCATCCTGGAACTGTCTTAAGCCTCTATTTTAATATCTTTGATTATCTCCTACTTGTATGAGATAATGTGGAGATGAAGTAAGAAGGTAAAATACCATCAGACTTCAGAATGTTGCTTGCTAGTCATTGGTTTGCCTTCACACACTCTGGAAACAAATCTGTGCTGGCAACACAGATTAAATGCAGCAGGTATAAAGTGTAACTGGCAGTTAAAACCTTGTTGAGCACTGCAATGATACCGCATTTCTTGACTTGGAAGGTTGTTCATCCAGCCTGCTCAACCGGGATGTTCATCCGGCCCGTTTACCATTTATGAGACATTGTGTTAGCATTGAATTAGCTTATAGATTGTTTTAATATGACTTGAAGCAGTAGGGTGTATAATTGTTTGAATGTTTCTTTCCACTGACTGCACAGCATTGCTTCTTTCTGCACCTGAGAAGGCTTTTTCCTCCACCTGAACACTTAACAAGCAAATTTCCAGATATTCAGAAGCAAATGCAAACAATTTAGAACAAATCTTGTTCCTGCGATTAGGGCCTCAAATGAAACCCTACCGAACAGAGCCAATACAGCTGAGCTTTGTAACATTTTCTCTTCTTTTCAGTGGTTTTTTTGGTTGTTGTTTTTTTTTTTTTCTTCAGGAAGGCATTGTAGCGTGACGCCCTTCCTTATCTTAATTCCTGTTTTTTGAAGAGAAAAATAGATTTAAACCCTCTGTACAGTAAAGTCTGTACATACAAAGTGTATGAAGGCTCAGTGGAATGCGTAGGTTTTGGTACCATTCAATATTTGTAGCTTTTTGTACCATTTACCTTTTGTAGCTTTTTGTACCATTTACCTTTTGTCAGGCTGCCATTTATTTTCTGCCACAGGTTTTGGGTACTGTGTCCATATTGTTGATGTTACGAGTTAAATTTCCTATTAATCCCTAAGTGGACTTCAGCAGTGAAACCCAGGCTTGGGAATCCCTGTGAAACTGTGCTTTGAATTGCCTACACATATACAGTGCACAAAGTATGGCATCAATCATAGTGGTGTCTGTTAAATACCATTATGTGACTTAATTAATGTCTGCCTAGCATTTTCAGATTCATAAGCAGTCAAAAACATTACCATGATGTTCTTAACAGCTGCTAAATTTCTTTTATAAGCCAGAAATAAAACAGAGAGTAAAAGTGGTCAGACGGGTTGGCAATTAATTGGAAAATCACCAAAGAGTACATGGTGAGGAAAGCAATTACTATAAAATGCAGAAACGAGAAAATGCAGCCATTAGGGATATCTGGTATTAAACCTTCAAAGGAATGTAAATATTTAATTTTTAAAAAAATTATTTTTGTATAATGCATTAGCTTGCAATGAATGTGGCACGTAATGCATGTAAAAGCACTCCTTGGTCAGCAAGGGAGGCAGCAAAATGCCAAACATTAAACCTTACATGAAAAGCATATTTATACTGAGTTGACTGATGAGATGACAGCACGTTCATGTTGTTCTAAATGTAAGACACTACATGCTTTTATTCACAGGCCCTTCTTTGGAAAGTCCTGTCATTTCAACGTCTTGAGTTTGGGTCAACTAAATGGACATGCCACGAATGGACTCCATGAGTGACATTACAAGACCAAGTAAAGTAATTAGCAATAATGACAATTACAGATAATTTTAATTGAAGGTTTGTGATATGTAAAGGCTTGCAATACTCTTGGATGAGGCCTAACGTGATAGCTCTTTTTTATATAGGTAGATAAGGAAGGTTGAAGCAACCTGATCAAGGGCTCTGTGTATGATCCTTGTAGAATCACAGAATTACAGAATGGTTTGGATTGGAAGAAACCTTCAAGATCATCTGAGTCCAACCCCCTGCCATGGGCAGGGACACTTTCCAGTATCCCAGGTTGCTCAGAGCTCCCTCCAACCTGTCCTTGAACACTTCCAGGGATCCAGGAGAGTTCTTTGCTTTTGGTTTTTCAGAAACCTATCATTGACACAAGGGAATTGATATCAAAAGAGGTTTGAAAATTATTTATTGAAAAATGTAGTTCTTGTCAACTGAACTCGGCAGCTGAATGTAGGAGCAGCTACACTTTTATTAGACTAACATAAAATAAGAGGTGTACATAGTTCTGGAGTCCCTCAAAGGTCCCTTCATCAGTTACCATCTTCCCTTCTTGTGAAAGGAGCATTGTGATCTCCAAATTGTGTACCAGCCAAAGTTTCTCTTCCCCCCAATCTCATAAAGATCTCTTTATAGCAAAAATGCTCCTGTCTCTCTCCCTCTCTGTGAAGAAATTCTGCTACAACTCCATTATGGCAAAGGATCTTAAAAGCCATAGCACTAAGAAGAGCTGTTTGCTTTTGCCAGCTGATTTTGAGAAGGAGAGGTTTATGGATGTGTGCCTGTAGGTACAAACTCAAAAACAAAGCCTGCCATTGCATCAAAAGTTGGATTTCTATTTGATTCCTTCAAGTTTGCTCTATATTAAACAGAGTTATGAAAAAAATAATGTAAATGACAGGACAGCAGAGAAGGACTTTTTTAAATAAACAAGGCCAGTTTCAGAGAAAAAGAGAGTGATGCTCAAGAATGATTTAAACACATCTCTTACTAAGAGGAGGAGGTAGTGCTAGAACTTAAGCAAATGCATGTAAGCAGCATGAAGAGAATGAAAATGCAGACTAAGGGCAAACGGGACCAGTAAGACAGATAGGAAATGAATGGAGTAGGAGCTGGGATACAAGAAAGGTGTGGATGACAAGACTGATGGCTGGACACAATAAGTACAGCAAGGAGCAAAAAAATAATAATTTGATCATAGTTTCTTCCAGTAAAGAAAAATCTAGGGTTGCACTGCCAAGGGACCCATTTTGCAAAGACTTGTACTTAAAATTCTGCTCACACAGGTAGTTGTGTGATCAGCTTTGCTTGCCCTGTAAGGCTGCACAGGCTAATACTTAAAAAAAGACATCACTACCCTAAATACTCTGCATTTTAATCATGATATATAATGTAAAAATGGGTGAAAACTCACAAGTCGTTAGTGCTTTGAAATAACAGTAAAAATTTGTCATAAACTGCTAACTTGCTCTTCGTTTTCCAGTGCGAAAGTACGTCTGAAGCAGAGTGCTGTGTGTGAAATTGGAACGGGAGCACTTTGCTGTTTGGTGTCACTTGGGACCTGGATCTCATCTGTGTGGGAGCGAGGCGGCGGCAGCGGCTGGGGCAGAGCGACGTGTTGTGTGCGCTGGGAAACAAAGAGAGAATTCTGGCTTGCTGGAATCGTGTGAAGAATCACTGCCACGGGGCTGAGCTAAAGGTGTGCAGGGAGAAGGAAACAGGAGCAGAGCGAGAAGCCAGCTGTGAACAGCACTGCTCGCTTTTGCTACTGAACGAGCTCTTCTAGAAAATGTCAAAGAACATCCTCATCATCCAAAGCCATTTTTAAATGATTACTAATATGGTTCAATTATGTTTTTTTTCCCTGCACCCATGTGTTTAAAATGTGAAAGAAAATGGTGAGATGACTGCTAAAGATGCCTGATAGTGCATATTTCCTTGGAAGTATATTTTCATATCAAGCAAATGTCAGTGCAAACACCTGCAATCTGTATTGCTTGTAACTGTAAGAAACAAATGTAAGTTGGTTCACCACCACCACTCTCTGAATAAGGTTGCTGCTACTCTGTGGCTGTTACTATGTGTATTTTTGCACTTCAAAATGTGAAGGAAAGCAAGTTGATTCTTAAAAACATTGCTCCTTTTTCCCTCAAAAAATGAAGTAAATACTAATGCATGGTCTTCAGTGAAGAACAAACTGAATTTCAGTGGATATTGAAGGGAATATCCTGTCAAAATTCACTGTTTCTTTACAACTAAGTTGGTTAACACTTAATTTCAAAGTAAGTGCAGAAGCAAATTGAACCATGATGCTGTGAGAAAGACACTGAAATCAATTTAAAGACTATTGCAGGTACCACGATCTTGTACTTTTGTTTTGCCTCTCTCTGTTTCCAGCTGAGAACCCTATGATCAGTTGTGTTAATCAGCACAAGAGGATAACGGTCTGTGCGGGGCTTTGACCAGAAACATATTAAATCTGTATTAATTCCCTTCTCTGTTAGCTGGCACATTTGTGTAGAATCTCTTTGATCTGTGTCTGAGAAATGTGGAAAAGACACGAGTTCCCAACCTGCTCCATCCTTTGAGCCTGCAGTGAACAACTGCAGGGCTGCCACAGAGGCATGGCTTTGTCTCCCAGTAATTTCATGTCACAGTTTGTCCCTGTAAATGGAAAACAAAATGGTATTTCTGAGCAGATGACAGGTCTGGTCCTTCAGGCTTTCTGGGCCTGAAGAAAAATCTACTCATGTCAGTGAAAATCTGCAAAGTGGTTTCTGTGGGGAAGTGGCTGAGAAAACAGCCTGTAGGGCACTTGCAGATGCTGTGCTCAACATTTGTACACAAGGTGGGAAAAAATTAACAGTCAAAAAGTGAACGTTACAATATTTGGTATGGATAATTTTGTTATCAATTTAAATAATTTTCTTTTGATTTCTTCTTAATTTTTGTGTAAGAAAAATAACACAAAATACTTAAAAATGTATTTCCTTCTAAAAGAAAAAAAAAAAAAGGAGGTATTTATTTTTGAACTTACTTGACATCTTGTTACTGCCAGTCTGTTGTGTTGCAGGAACTGGAATATAATCAAAGAACTGTATGCATGTGGATGTAACTTATAAACTTTGGACATTAATCAGTACTATTTTTGTTCCTGCTCTTGTTGTTCAAACAACTACACAGAATTCCATCTTTGTGGAAGGCACTGAATAATTGCATCAGTCCATCAGGGTGTCCTGCATGGTCCTGGTTTTTGATATAATGAGTTACACACTTGGCAGAACAAAACTGCTAACTTGGAAATAACCCTTAAATAACGCATTTGAGAGCATTTTTATTCAACTTTACCATCAGGGCAAGTGCATTGCTTAGGTCAGGTTGTGGCCCACCATGTCACCTGACTATTTAAAATAATGAGTATGCCCTCATTCCCTCATTCTATGTGAAACTGTATTGTGCCATGTAACTTCAGAAAAAATCAAATCATTTCAGTCTAAATTTAAACAGATTATCTACTCATTGGAAGTAGTGTTTTTATTTTACTCTTTACATAAAGTGTTGGAAATTTCTTTCATTAGCTTGCATAGTCAGTCTGCTCTTAAAACAATAATTGATCCAGACTTCTATATAGTTATAATAAAAAAACTAGTATTATGCTAAGTAGGAGACAGTAATATTCAATCGTGTGTTACAAATCACAAGCTTCTTGTAATTAGCAAGAAATTCCTGATCAATTGCCACAAGCTATAAAAAAGGAAATATAAGAAACATTGTAACTGAGTTTTTTACTTGCCAGTATTATGGGATTAGTTTAAAAAATCTTTTTAAAGAATGTTTTCAGTAAATTCTCAAAATTATTTTTCTAGAAGTTCATGAGTAAAAGTTAAGAGTTTTTAATTAAGAGAAAAATATTTTAATGAGGAATCATGATATTCTGGGCAGTGACGTATGAAGAAATTAAAACAATACATTTAAGGGATTAATAACTGGGAAGTCAGAGGGAAATTGTTATCCTACTGAAAACTTTCTGATAGGATCCTAATGTAATTGGTTCTTTGTCCTTCACTGCTTGACACATTATCAATGAGCTTGAAGAAAATATGAAATCATCCAAGATAATTACTGTGGATTACACAAAGACAGATAATGAAGAGGCCAGGTCACTGATCCAGATAGCTGAGGAGAATTCAAACAAATGCTATATGTTTTAATACAGCCAGACTAAAAATAAGCAGAAAATCCATATATTTAGCCCCCCAAAATAAAGGCAGCACTCTCAGGATAAAGCAAACACCAGGTGGTTGGGATGCTGGTGGGTGGGTGGCTGCAGCTGAGCTCTCGGGGCAGGTGCCGGGTGGTGATGATGGGACCCTGCGCGCACCTGTGGGACAATCAGGAACAGCGCCCTGCAGCTGCCGGGCCACCGGCACCCAGATATCCTCAACAGCCTTTACAACTGACCCATCCTTGTCTTACCACAGCAGCTGTGCTTTGAAATGGTCATCATAGACTCCCACACTTTCTCTGCCTAATGAGTTAACTGATTTGCATATCTAATGATATTGTAACAGGATACACACCTGTGCTATTTGATGTCGTTCTCATTCCTTGCTGTAGAAAATTAGTTAACAGAAAATACTGTAGAAAAGCTAACACTGAAAGTATGTGCAAGCAGTAGAATGCCTAGTCAGCTGCAGTTGGTACTGTATAATCTGAAAATATCATTTCTGTTTAAAACTTCAGACTGCTCTGCATCCTCGGTGATTACTTGGGCTAAATCATAATTTGAGATATTATCAGTGGTGAGTGAGTCATGCTTTCCTCTTTCCCTTGGCTCATGATGACGAGTCTGTTAAAGATCCTTTGCAGGATAAATTATAATGCTTGGAATTTGTTTTCCTGTCCAGTTATGTAATTTATATTAGTTTTCTGATTGATCAAGTGTCTGCTCTTAAAAGTATGCTAAAAGTTTCCTTATGGTGCTTTTGAACCCTACCAAAGAGCTCCAAGTTAAAATCCTGGCAAGAGAAACTGATACAGATTTAAACTGAAACAGATGTTAGTGTGAGAGCCAGAGAAACAGGGACCAGTCACTGCTCCCTGTTCACGTTTTGTTAAATAGTGCCCTGGAGGCTGCAGCATTGGCTGGTTTGTGTCAGGCCATGGCTGCTCTAATGAGCTTTAATTGCCCTGACCAGAATAACCTAGGGCCTGTTGGGCTGGGGCTCTTGTCTGTGCTGTGCCACAGGAACATCTGAACCCAACACATCTCCCACTGTCCTGCCTTATGGACTGCTTCTCCTGGAAAACCTTGGAGCTCTTGTGGGTTCCTTGTCTCCAGGCTCACCTCTGGTCTGGTCTCCAGCAGGGAGGTGGAATTTGTGCACAGCCTGGGCCCAGTCCTGTCTCTGGCTGTGCCTTGTGCTGCTTCTGACTTCTCCGTCTGGACCTTGCCTTATCTGGACCCTGTGAAAGGTGTCCCTCTCCCAGCTGGGTCCTGTTTCATCCTGTGGGTCTGTGTCCCCTGTTCAGAGGCTGCCCTTGCCTGGTGTATTTTTACAATTGGAGAAGCCCATCTTCTTGCCCTTCAAACTGAAAGAGAGTAGGTTGATGTTGGATATTGTGTATAAATCCTTCCCTGTCAGGGTGGGGAGGCCCTGGACTCCTGACAGTGTCCAAGGAGGCTTGAAGCAGCCTGGGAATAGGGGAAGGTGTTCCTGCCCATGGCAGGGGGTGCAATGAGATGATCTTGAAGGTCCTTTCCAGCCCAGGTCATTCTACGATTCCCTGGCAATCTGTTTGTAGCATCATGTTTGCAATCTTAGAAATGTTTCTTCAAAAACATCATGAAGGTTCTGCCATCATTCAAAAGCTTGTGTTGTACAGATTGCACAAAGGAACTCTGTGGAAAAAAGAAAAGCTAAAAATAATCCACTTTTTGTTTAAAGGAGAAACTTTTCCTGCCAGTGGAGTTCCCACATCAGCAATACTGCAGAGATGTAATGGGCAAAGCACATGAAATCTGATTAAGGAATGTTTCCCTTAAAGGTAATCTTACAAGCATAAGCAAAATTGACAGTTGCCATCTGTAATCTGGAACTTCTCTAGATTTCATTTGATTTCTCAAAACCTGTGAATTTTGAATAAAGAGAAAATCTCTGTGGTTCACATAATATGTTTAGAGACATGAAATGCCTAGACAAAAAAAGCAAGAAAGGAGAAGGGAAGAAAATCAATCATAATGATATTTCTGTGTGCAAGAGTACCAAGACCTGGTGAAAAATTCTGGCATGGGACGAAGATCTTTTCTCTATCCCTTTTGGACTGTATTAAGGATTAAGAATTTGCTTTTGAATAAATTAGTGTGATGAGAGAGAATAATTTTTTCTTAAATTCAATAAGAATTCAAGGAATAATTAAATGGAAATAAATACTAAGCTGGAATATCTGGTTTTATTTTCAGTGAAGGAACTCTATTTTAGTGCATTTGGTTCCTTAACACGAAATTAAACCAGCCTTAAACCTTCTGAGCAATGGGAGTCATTTCGTAGAAGATGACCCACAGAGCTGTTTGGTATCTGAGCTGTTTTGGAGCATTTTTATGTGCATTTGTATCTTGTATCTGTCCTGTGCACACCCAGAGCAGTTCAGGGCCCCCTGCTCATCCTGCAGGGCGAGGGAAGCAGAGGTGTCAGGCCAGCAGTGCTGCTGTGCCAAAGGAATGGGGGAAAGGGATGTTTCCTGTGCTGTTCCTGAGCTACAAAGTAGCTTAAAGTGGTGTGACAGGAGACAAGAACAAGATTTTAAAAGCCCTGAAGCAACGGAATGTTTTGTAACAGCAAGGTGGTTGGTTAAAACCCACTGTTCTGTGGAGGATGTGTGAGCTGATAAAGCTTTTCTCCAGAAGTGGTGTTTTTATTCTGCTTTTAGGGTAGAATCCTTTCATTTGAGTAGTTGGAGCTCTGCACAGGAAGGAACAGTGCCCAGTATGAGAAAGGTAATAGAGTTAAAACCTGAAAAAAATGGGCCACAATGGAAATTCAGTATGTAATGAATGCAAGACAGGTAGATGCAGTTTTGTATTCATTTCTTGCCTTCATTTTACCTGCTAAATAAGTGATGCTCAGTATTTCATTAATGGAGCAAGCAGTATAAAAGATGTGGTTTTATTCACCCAAACTCCAATAAAACAATTCAGTGCTGTCCTCTGAGTTTCTTTCCCCAGAAGATGAGGTGGAGGAAGGCTCTGCATGGGCAGTGTGGCCATCCTTTGAGGTTTCAGTCATGTGTGCGTCCCTTCTATCACACGCACTCTGTCTCATCCTTGATGTTTCCCTATCACAAAGATAACTGTGGGAGCTCTCAGCAGGTGTTCAGCAGTTAGGGAAAATTGGGGAAGATTAGGGTTTAAGCAAAGAGTGTTTAGATGATTAGGCTACAGCAGAATATTTTAGACAGCACGCACAACAGGGTGCTGCTACAAAGACTGGTACAGTATCAAACTCAGTAACTTTAAAAGGAACAAGATGACTTAAAAAGGGATTATTTCTTTTTTAGCTAGCTTATAGGGGGTTTTGTGTAAAACTGCTTGGTACTTCAGAGTGCCAAGTAAATCTGCATAGCAGAATGTTTGGTGAATCTCAAAATATTTTTGGCTGTTTTCAGAATTACTTTGCAATTACACAGGAAGTAAGCACTATTTCATTGTATATTTCCAGCCTGTTTGCAGTGGATTTTATTTTAGTTTGAAGAGGAAGGCAGGGTGATTCTAAACTGGTAGTCATGACGTTTATGCACTTTCTAAAAATTGGTAATGGAATGTGTTCTTCATAAGAATTTTTCTGTTCTAGTGCTGTGAGTTGACAAGGCCAAATAAATGTGGGATACTTTTTGTTGTGTAGCCTGAAATCCATTTAAATTCATTTTAATGGAATCATCTATGTTGCCATATGGAATCAATCATTTATATTGCTTTCTCTGGGTACTTTCTGGTTCTGTTAAGTCAGGCTGCCTTCTGCACAGAGTTGGGTTGATGAGCAGTGTGTTCCTATGCCCTGAAATAGCCAAAGTATCAAATGTAGTCTATTCCCTCATCAATTTGGTTGAGTTAAAAATCTTGTCTGGAGAGAAGCATCCCTTAGTAGAATGTGAAGGGCCACCAGTTAGACTTTGTGAATTAGTGACATATACAAAATTTAAGAAAAATGAAACAACAGCAAATGGATGGCCCCCCCTCCCCCCCCAGTTAAATTTCTGATTATTTAAGTCAAAAAAGCAAACCCTTACCATTACAGGCTGATTTTCAACATACTCGACGGAAGATTGAAGTGTTTATTGCTACAGCTTTGATGGATTTCTGTTTTGACATTACTACCTGCTGACCCTCATTTTTATACCAGCAATGTAAACTTTTAATCAAGGCTGTGCTCAGGACAAACACAAACTCCAGTCACCAGGAGCAGACTGGGTTCCTCTAGGGAGAGCAGCAGACAGGGGCTGTATTGGTTACATGTGCTATACATTCCATGCAGTGAATGTGCATTTGGGAAGTGCCATACTCATGGTGCAGAGAAGTGTTTGACTCTTTTTTGAGGTTTCCTTAGCTTTATTCTCCCTTGCTACTGTGCATTTGTGTGTAATATTCTCCATATAAATGGTCTGTTGCTGTTTGTGATGCTGCAATGCCATGTGTGCTCCTATAGATTTGCCTCCTCCTTAGTGCTTAAAATTACCTGTGAAAAAATCATCATCTCGTGTTCATTTTGATTCTTCCACCTATTGGCTTGCTCTGCTCTCAAGCTCTTAGTTGAGAAGAGTTTGTGTATAGTCATTGCAGGTTTATGTTCTGTGCTCTATGTAGATGTTGGCTAAATCTCTTAAGCTTTTCAGTCTCCTCTCTGAGCCCAAAGGATTCCAGTGTATCACTCATGTTTAACAGAAAAATCAAGTCTCTAAGAGCAGCTTTACAAAAATAGGTGAAGTATGTGCTGCAATGCTGGTCCACAGAAGTAACAAGGTTCCTTCATTTGGGAGTTGACAATGATTTAGGAAACTCTGGCTGATGTTGTGAATGGGATTACTTAATAAGTCATTTGTATATCTGTCTGACAACAATTTACAGAATCAGTTGGCCAAATCTGAGACAGAGTGAGGGGTTGTCCTTTGCTTTATCTGCAAGGAAGACTGGTTCCAGGGAAGTCAGAGTGCAGGAAAAGTTTGCATAAGGAAGAAGAGCCCTTAGTGCTTTACTGACTCTGTCCAAGCCCAGTGATCCTACTGAGAGATTAAGACAAAATTTAATGTCTTTAGTGCACTACAGACAAGACCTGAGGTACAGCATATACCTGGTCTTTTATCTTTGCATGACAAGAGAAATTAGACTTGGAACATGTGTGTGGTTGGTTGAAATTCTACACCAGAATATGTTTAAGCATGTATGAGGCCCAAGGACTGCTACACCTGAGATCCTGGGTGCTTATTACATTTTCACAGTAGTTTAAAATGTAGTCCTTGTCCCAAAAAGATGCCAAGAATGTGCTTTGTTTGTCAGTGGAAGAGAGCACAGCAGTCCTTTTGGGAAGAGTGTAGGATTAGAGCCAAGGGGACTATTAGTGGACCAAGAGACAAAGCCAACATTACAAACTCTTCTGACTTTTATTTTTGAAGTGTAGCACAGCTAATAGTTGCTGGATTGCAGCTCTGGATTTACTGACTGCTCTCTTGACTTCCAGTGGGACTGGGAATGGCAAGATGGAAAGCTGCATCTGTCTTCCCTTGAGCAGGAATGAGTTAAACAGATGTATATATACCAAGTGTTAGTAAAACTGGCCTGCATAATTTATTTCTTTATTTTTTAATTTCCAACCAAACTATTTCCAATGTAAGGGTCTTTATTCCTACTTGGCCTATCTCTTTCATTGTTTGCTTACCCTCTTTGTTTCACTCCTTGGTTTATATTAATTGGGTGGATTGAACTTTTATTCAAGAGAGAAAGTATCTGAGTACTTTAGGTTATTTTCCCCATTTTTCCATGTCCCTCAAAAAAAAAAACCTCAAAAACCCCAAGATTTATTAAATGGAATGAAAGGCATCTTTATTCTGTAATGGTAAAAGGAACATTCCTTTCTGTTTCAGCAGGATAAGAAACCTTTATCATATCTTTTAAAATGGTTTAAAGTGGAAGATTTTTGTCAGCTGTCAGCTTGAAAGGTCATGTTTTAGGCAGTCAGTCCTAAGCCCCTTGGATAATGTTTACAGTGCTCTCAAATGACTTAAAATGGACTAAATTGTTTTCAGCCGACAGTAGTAAAGGTCATGGAGGAAATCTGTTTAGTCAGCCTTGCCTGCTTCCTAAGTACACACAGTAAAAATGTGCCATAAACTGCAGCAAGACAGAAGTTTTAACTTTAAAAGACACTGGAGGCTGAGGGAATGGAATGCACCTCTTGTGGGTAGGAATTGCTTGGCAGAGAATTTGTTAAGCAGGGGTTGCTAGGGCAAACTTTTGTCCAATCCCTGCTCGAGTCTACCTTTTCCTTTTGTTGTCTCCTTTCACATTACAGTTCATTACTTGAAGAATTTGTGGATTTAGGGGCATTTTCTGATCTCACTGTGGGTGCTCATAACTTCCAGACACTCTAATGAGAGACAGACATGCTCTAAAGGCAGTGGGAGGGTGGAGCAGACAGAAAAAAGGATTGTACCTCAGTGTTGAATTTCCTGAAACTCCTTTTCAGCCCTCATTTGCCCCCAGAATGGGAGGCTGTTCCCCTCTCTGTAAATGTCATTGTGTTGATTACAGTGACAGTTTGTGCTGTGTAAGGTATTGCCAAATATAATGATCAATGGCCTTATTAGAGAAAACCAAAATAAATTACCTGTTTGCCATGGATCTGGTTTCTAATGGCATTTGCTGCTGGCTTTTTCTCATTGTTCTTGTCCAACCTTCCCAGGAATGTGTTCTCTAAATTATAAAAATGCATAGCAATTAGTTTGTCTTTCAGTACCTGATATTGCATACAAATACTATTTTTCTTCTGTAAGTGCTAGAAACCCCAAGGTAGAAGGACTTTTACACTGCAAGTCCCTGAGGAAAGACACAGCCAGCCTGGTTTTCAACACTTAAGTGCCTCAGGTAATTTAAGTTGTTGTAAGGTTTTTACCAAGAGTGGATGAGATCTAATTTGAGGAAAGTAAGTGAAAGGATTGTCTGCCTCCCTCAGACATTGTGCTGCATTCTTTGGAGTGATGAAGAGTAAGCAGCAAGGAGGGCAGTTCCTTAATGATGTTTTTGCAGATGCAGTAACAGAATAGAAGAGCTGAAGCCTGTGTTTGAAATGTGCAAAGTGCTTGCACAATATACAATTACAGAAAACACTGTGTTCCATTAGCCCAGTTCCATTATTCCCCATCTAAGTGGTTAATCCAGGGAATAAAAGTGATACAGCCTCATGAAAAGCTTGTCTGGGTTTCATCTTGTGCTTTTGTGCTGTGTGGAGTCTTTCTGCAGAGTCAGATGGATGCTGATTAAGGTTCTGTGATAAAATGCCATGGAAATAACCTGTGTTTATGTGGCTATGTTTTCATTGTTGAACAAATGCTGATTTGAATGTGTAAATGTGTTTGCTCTAGATATGCCAAGTGATCCCTAATTTCATGTAACTGTGGGAAATGCCCCTCTTTTGCATGAGCTGAAGGGAAGTTTTTTCCATCTGACGCTTAAGCACAGCCTTAGAACTTCTACTCTTTATATCTAAAATTACATATTTAAAGGTATGTGAGGTCACTTTATTGCACTTCACAGACTTAATTTTTAAGTGACATCCTAACTACAGAAAACACTGTATTTGTGTACTACAATATGTTGAGGGTATTTTGAAAGTAAAAGTGTCTGAGCATTTAAATATTGATTTAGAAATTTTAGTTGAAATACTCCTTTGTAATTTACAAAGCTACTAAATTTCTGAAATGAAAGCCTTCTGCCCTTAAATAGTGATCAAAAGTGAGAAATGAAGTTAAATGGGGTGGTGGAAGGCAACTTCCATTTTGTTCTGTGGCACAGGACTAATGTTTAGTAGGATTTTTTGGGGTTTGGGTATTTCGTTGGTTGGTTTGTTTGAGGTGATTCAGTGTGATTTGACTTATTTGTCAGCTATAAATCAGGCTAAACTGAGTGGAGCAATTTGCTTTTCCTCTTGTGTCTCTCATCTTCCATCTTCCATCACAGTTTATCACCATGGCCAGGAAGAGCTCAGCTAAGAGGACAGGAAGACCTTGTTCTTCTGTCAGGTTTTCATCCCTAGATATTAGTGTGTCACTCAGATGGATATGGATTGTTTTGCTGCATGTCACATATGACAGACTGAAGGACAACAAAAACAAACTCCTCCAAGCCTGTGTAGAAAGCAAGTTTCACAAAGTCTGCATGGCCAGACAAGATGAACTGCTGACTGGTTCAGCTGTTCAGGAACAGTGCCATCTGTGTACATGTGGGTGCCCTTAAATCGTTGTTCTGGGGTTTCTGAGCTCCTGGGAGTGGCTAACAGGTCACCCAAGGCTTGTTGGGAGAGAGCAGAACTGCGGGGTGTAACTCAATTTGTAGATTTTTATGCCAAAATAGCATGTTAGATAATTACACATATTGCAGAAAGCATGAATTAATTGAAAATATAAGTTAAAAAGGTTAGAGAGGAAGGTGGCCTATTAAAGCTATTTTTATTGATTTACTAATTTTAAACTTCCCTCGGCTTTGGTATAAAAGACTCCTGTTGAGTTCCTTTGCCATGTAAAGAACGGAACACAGGGTTAGAAAATCAGTCTGTCTCTCTGGAAAAGTTACCAATTGCTACCATTTAAATTTGACTTAGCAATTTTAGCTTTATAATACTTAGTCTTTTTAAGTTTACTTTACATGAGCATTTCCCCCCTGTCCCCTGAGTGTGAGGGAAGCTGAGACAGAGCTCTGTGTTCTCCTTGCACTGGAAGTGTGGAGCTGGCAATGCAGCCATTCCCACCCACCAGTGGAACTGCAGCTGCCCTGGCAGGAGGAGGAATGATGAGCTGGGTGTCTTGCTCTGGCTTTTAGCACTTTAGAGGAACAGCACTGCACAGCTGAAGTGTGCATGTAACTCTGAATGGTTCTGTTAATGGGATTAAATTTACCTCGGGCAATCAAGGATCCTTTTTACATCTGCGTTTGTGTTGACCTTTTTGTGGCACCGTAAGGCTTTTTAATGCCATCTGAAATTCCTCCTCTCCCCAAAAACAAGGAATATCTTAATGTAGAAAGAAATATTAGCACATTATTCATTTGATTTACTGATGGTCTAACTGCCCTGTGCATGGATCCAGGGGTGCAGAGGTGCGAATTCTGCTTTCCAAAGCAGCCTTGTTGTTCTGGCCCTTTCTGCTTGGATGTAATTTAAAACGGAAGCTATTAAATGTGCTGAGGTAAAATGCAAGCTCTGCTGGCAAATTACAGAGATAGATATTGACTAGGTGTTGTGTCACTAGAACCAGACTTTGAGGCTCCCTGAAGTTTTAATTTTTGATTTAATTTTTCGATAAAGTGTCAGAGTTTTAACAGTGTGTCTGAGGAAAGGAAAAATGACAAGCGGAGGCACTGGGGAGTCTGTACCTCCTCACTGTTGCTCTCCACCCCACCTGAATCCTGGCTTTCCCCAAGTAATAAAAGTCTGTGATAGAACCATTATCTGACAGTAGGACAGGGACTCAGACAAAATTAAATGAAAGATTGCTTGAAAGCTTAAATTGTGTGGCTAATTAACAGGCACAGATTTTGCATGTAGAAATACACAGCTACAGCTTTAGTAGCTGATGAATTTATGTGGTGATAGGCAATGGCTTCCAATCCAAATAGGGAGAGATCTGGAAGCAGTTTGGCCCCAACTAATCAAGCCCATGACTTTTGATGTTCTGTTAAATACTTAAAATATCAGCAGTGCTGTTTCAGCAAGGTGCTTGTGAGTGGCAAATGCACTTGTATGTGACAACTTGGGCAGTTGTGATTGTTATGCTGATAAGGTGTTCTTAGAATAGAAAAAATATGGGGAACCATAATCTTAATGGCTCTCAATAGCACTCAGACTGCTTTCAGTATAAAACACCTTTGTAAACAGGATTTAGGTTAAGTCAGTTTAGACATATCATTATTATTTCATAGTCATCTTTGTTTTATCCATATATATTTTTAAATTCTTGTAAGTGCTGGAGTATCTTATCTGAAGAAAAAAAAAATATGAGAGGGGGAAAAATCATGTTACTTGTGAAAAATTATTGCTAATTTACCTTTGTTACAATGTGTTCTTTGTAAAAACTGAAGGTGATAAAAATTTGGTAAACACTGAAAACCTGAAAAATAAAACAGAAGATAAATACATGGGAGATAAAACTGTGTGAGGGTTTCCAGCCTTTTCTACCCCCAAGGATGGGGGAAGAAAATGCTGGAAATAGTAGTGCAGATAGCCAGAGCTGGTGTCAGCTTGACACAAACTGAATAAATCTGCAGACATTTGTGGTGTAAAGAGAATGGGCAGCAAATGGCTCAGCTGGGTTGAGAGAGATTATTTACTTAAACTGTGCTGTCTCCTTGTGGTCCCCTGAGAGCCATGTGAGGCTATTTCTACAAATGAATCAGTGTTTAGAGGGGTTTATTGCTTCTCTTTTTCCAAGTATCCATAAAGAAATACTAAGCTATTCCTAGTGGAATTAGGGTCATGACAAAAATGGAAGTGCCCATTTCTGGAAACCCAGCCATTACCTATAAGATAAAAGTGCATTGGTCCTGGTCCTTTAAAAAAAGAAATAAATAAATAGTGAATTGCTTTCTCTAAAGTTATGAAAGTGAAGCCTTCCTAGAAGAAGAATTTGAGAGAAGAAGGGGAATTAATAATTAATATTACTGATGTATGTCTTGGAGCTGATATTCTGATGGGCTTCAGCTCTGCTTTCTCCACAATGGGATGTCACTTAAGGAACGGCTCTGTGAGGGCCTCAGGATCAGCTTAGAGCAACTGGACATAGAAAGTAATTGTCATTAGTCCAGCCAAAAGATGGCTTTGGGTAAACAGATTCACATCAAATGTGGTTCAGAAACTTTAATTGGATTTCTGTTGCTTTGCCCCTAATGACAGCAAACCTGTTTGCTGCTATCAGGGGAGCATAAAATATCCTTGCAGTGCTGTCTGAGTGGGTTACTTTGCCCTCGCTCTGATTGCTATTCCACATGTTAGCATACCTGAGCACTAATTGTTTGGTTATTCATTAGCAGCAATGAGCTCGACATTCATTGACCAGACTTGAATCGAAAGGGACTGGGCAGACATTTTAACAAGCAATCCTAAACAAATTTCCCAGTCTCCCTGGCACAATGAATATTTATGTGTTTTGTATCAAGTAGTGCAATTCTTCTCAGAAGAACTGAAGGTAACCCACCTCAGAAAGCTTTAAGCTGGGCGACTGCTTTGAAAGGTGGCAGTCTTTAGTTAATTAATTTTTGATACTAATTGGGTAAACTAGACTGGTAATGTTTAGACTGTGTAAGAAAAAAAAGTACCCAAATGGAAACACCACTTCAAACTTCCTTTGTTTAGAAGACTGCCTGGTATTTTCTCCTTATTTCAGACATTTCTTTTTATTTGTACAAAATATGACTATTGCAGTAGAAAGATTAAAGCCTTTTCTGTAACAAAACAGAATCTCCAGAAAATGAAGTGAACTGGTGGTGACTCATGGACTTCATCTTGTTGAAAATGAACAAGGTTCATCTAAATCTTGTTTTTGTGTTTAGTTGGGTGTAGTAATAATAGTATACATATAATGTTATCAAGTATACATAAAAGTATAAAGTATCTTATGACTGACTTCTAAAACTCCTTTGAAGGGATCTTAGTGGCATATAAATGTCTTGATGGGATAAAGTTGTTCCAGTGTAAAATGCTGTAGCAGAATATCTGTTATAAAATGTGGTGAATTTTAATTGAAAATCGTCAAATTTTTAGCTTATATTTGAAATATATCTTTTTACCTTCAGTGTAACTTTCTTGCATTGTTTTTGCACTTCTTATTCCACAGAGAAATAAAGTAAATGGTGTGTGACTTTTTTTTGCCTATAAATGCATCTATTCTTAAACAGAAAGGAGCATAAAGAAAAGCAGAAATAGTTTGGTCTTGCTGCCATCTTTCCAGCTTCCCCAGACATGTCTGTTTCAGTGAAAGACCTTTCCTTGTTCTGTGTCCATTTGAAATGGCTTTTTCAGTTTTCTGGATTGAACTTTAATGAGGGGAAAATAATCTAAAATGGGCTTTTTGGGAGAAAAAAACCAAAACAAAACAAAACAACAAACCACAATGGGAGTTCTTTGAGCCTATCTTCGTAAAAGCCAGTTTTATTGCTGAAAAAGTTAGGGAATAGAGATGTTATTTCCATCAGTTTTAGTGGGAAATAAAATGGATTCACATTCCAGGATCAGTTGGGTGCTTTAGAAGGTCTCCCTGGGTGGGCTGCTGCTTCCCCCTGGTTTTTAATCTCTCTCTCTCCCGAAGTCTGCCTTCCCCTGAGCAGTCTGTCTGACCTTTCTGCTCTACCTGTCATAACTAATTACAATATCATCCATCTGCAGCCTGGAAAAATAAATTCCAGCAGCCAATAAGTGCTGGGGAATGTGGGAGGGAGCCCATTGTTTCCTTGGATGGGTGCAGCTGACTCGCTCCTTTTGTGGCTGTGCAGAGCTGGATGAGTTTCTGCCTTCCCTTTCCAAGAGGTGTCCAGGGGAATGGGATGGAGAACACTTTCTGTTGTGCTGTGTGCAGCTTGCTCCAGGAGCTCAGGCAGTCCAGCAGATGTTGGTTGGCTCGTACAGCTGAGATGCTTCATTTGGGGTGGGAGGGGGGGTGTTACAGCAGTTCCTGGAAATGGAAATTAACATTTTTTTCTTCTTTCTGTAACCTTCCATTTCCAGCTTTAGTTTAGCTGCAGAGGATCTTGTTTTAAAGTTGTTCTGGGAGATGAGACTGTCCAAGGAGCTGATAATAGAGAGTTTTACATCTAAAAGAACTTTAGGGGGGAAAAAGGGATCTGGAGCTCATATTGACATCTCAAATTTAGCTTTACACATGAACTAAACAAGAGCTGCAATCATGAATTGCTGTTTCTATTCCATAGTGAATGTGCCTCCAGAGAAACTGTTGATAGTTGCTGCTGTTCTATTGGAGGGAGATTTTCCTAAAACACTGTGATGTGTCAGCATGGAAATAATAATAATAGTTGTATAGGAGTTCTGTTTCTACAATTCTTACACACTTACAAGCTTTTACTTCGGCTTAGTGTGTTTATCTCTTGTTTTCTTAGCAGGAAGAGCACTTGGAAAATGGCAACTGTGGCATATATTGAATATATCACTGTTAATTAACAAAGTCTTAAACTTTGTCATAGCTGAATAAATGATTGAAACAAATTCCAAACTGTGTTAGGTAACTTTTGGCTGGCTTGCTTTTTCATTTGTAAACTGTCATTGGAAACATATTGATTGTTGCATGTTAAACAATCTCTGCTTCTGCCTTTCCTGGTGATAATTTGTTATTCTTGTCAGCAGTTAACAATAGCTTTTTTTGCTTAGAGGCTCTGGTGACAGGCTGGTACTCTGATGCTCTTCCCAGGCTGAGTGTAGCTCCCACTCTCAGGACTGTGGTGCAGGTGCAAATTCCCCAGTTCCTTTTCAGGAACATTTGCTGGTAATTCAAGACTTGGTTGAATATTCTTGCCAATAAGTGAAGTGTTAGAAAGTCAGCAAGGCGTATGCAATGCTGTGAACACACTTGGGCCCTGAAACACCCAATTGTGTGATACAGAATGCATGATTAATATAACTGCAGTGAAGGGACTCAGTCTGTCAAACCTCACTGCCAATTGCATTGATGACAACCTGGTGCCTTTTTGCAGAACAGTTTCCCTTACATAACACTGCAGGCATTTGCTGTCTGTGAAGTACAAAAACTTGTTAACAGAGCAGCTTTTAAACAAAACAAACCCTGAAGGTTTTGGTTTACTTTGCTAATAGTTTGTCTCATGGGAGTTTCTGAATTTTTATTTTATTCTTTTACTAAAGAAAACCTGTGAGATGTATCATTTGAGTTGGAAATCTCATCTTTCCTCTGGAGGACTCCTGACATCCTCTGCCTGAGAGAGTGATCTTGGAGAACTCAGCCGTAGTCTATTCCTTCTGTTATCACTTTGAGCTGGACATGTAACTAAAAAGCAAAGGAAGTAGTTTAGTAAATATTAGCATCAAATACTTGAAATAAAGCAGGAGGATGGAGAGTCAAATTGGGAATGTCCAGTTGCTTCAGTCTAGGGAAAATGTCATCATAAACATTCTAAAATCAGTACTAAAAAAACCCAGCAAACAAAGATTATCATAGGTGCAACATTCGGGATTTGTCCATCATCTTTTCTTCTGAGCTGGTAATATTTTGTGTTAATATTTGTTAAATAACCACTTTTTGCTGGCATTGGGGCTTTCTTGCAGGTATCTCAAGGTCGAACAAGTTCTTTAGGCTAAGAATTTTTTTTTCCCTACAGATGTAATAATCACTTCAGCCTTGCCCTTCTCCTCCCAGGAGGAGTTCAACACTGGTACTATTATGTTCCTTTTGTTTGTATTTAGTTTTATATCCATAAATTATCAAATGTAAGGAGAGAAATCCCAAAGCAGCAGTAGATGTTTTTCTCTAATGTTAATTGCTTCATTTTCCTAAAGTAATTTGAAGAGTCTACCCTAAGTAGTAGAAGCAAAAATGCATTTTACATACCAACACTTTGAGCAGGCTAATGGTGGTACTTGTAAAAATAGCAAAAGCAGTCCATTCAAAACTGCTAAAAATATCACATGGCTATTAAAGCTTAATTGTGGAGCGCAAGGGGACTGAAATAACAAAGTCAAGGTCTGGCCTTGCTCCTGCCCCTGTGTGTGTGTGAATTGTAATGGCTTTGGCAAAAGTCATTGTTACTGTAGAAGTGCATCTTTTATCAGCCTCTGTTTCTCATTCTGCACTAATGTTACTAATTCTGTAACACATGGGATATTTTTCTGAGACTTGAGTGCCTGCACAGCTTTTGCAGCCATGGTGGTTCAGTGTATCCCTATCAACTATAGACTTTTTTTTATGTAATAACTTTGAGTGTCATCTTTGAATACTTCTCTCAGCAGCTGCATGCTGGAAATTCTGTTGCCAGCCAGCAGAAAGTGTAATTCATAGGGTGAGGAAAATGGTGAAAGTCACCAGAGCTGTAATTTTGTTCAGTCTCCTAGAGCATTTTGAACTTAGGCTTTTGTTCACTTTGCTTAGGCTTCTGCTTCACTTTGGGCAGGTGTGGAGCAGCAGTGCTTTATAGACAACATGAAGCAGGTGATAATTGCAAATTATTTAATGGAGCTGTGCACCCTGAGTATAAAGAAATTAGATGGAAGTAGCTGAAGGGGAAATAGCAGCCTGTAGTTTGTCAGCAGTGGTCAGGTCGGAACAGCCTAAGAGAAGGTGGCAGTGCTACAGAGGACTTGGGAGCAGCCTGACTCACAAATACCCCATTTTAGCAATGCTTTTGCAGTGATTGTTTCTAGAGAAAGAAGCTTAGTGGGCTGTTACTGCCTTGATCTCTATGCCCAGGGCTGTAATACATAATTCTCATTCCACCATTAGACTTTCGATCCATTTGCTTTTATTGCGGTTTTCTATTTTAAAAACCAAGTTCCCTAATTCTCTTTATTGTTATGCTTGTTCCTGAGGTTCTGTTCTGGTGCTGTGGGCCACATGCTCTGGCTGCAGAAACCTTCCAACTGTGCTGCCTTAAACTGAGGTTTAGGGGTGCTGATTTTGGCAATGATCATTAAAGATGGTGAAGTTTTCTAAGCACAGGAACCTCTTCACAGGAAAGAAATAGAGATTGTCTGTTTTAAAATACCATGTAGCTACAGGTAATGGTTAAAGGTGCTTGAATGTTGGGTGTTGTTTTAGCTGTGCTGTGACCCTCCCCTGTCTAGATTTGTCAGAGTTGATCCTTGTATAGCATCTGGATGTGTTCCTCTTGTTAAAGAGCACCCATAATTATTTAGAACAGTCTTTTCTTTGTGACTTCTAAAGCAAAGTCCGTATTTGAGGACTCTAAAACTTCTCAGTGGTTTGGGCTGGGTCACTGCAAAAAGTTGCTGAGTTCCTACAATGCTGAGTCAGTGGTTTGATGTTAATTGCAAGGCTGGTAGCAGGTGTTTTATAAATATCTTTTTATGCTAATGATTTCCCAAAATGATAAGTTTTTCAGGATCAATGAAGCTGTTAAGGGTTATGAGAGTGGCAGATTGCCCCAGAGCTGAGCAGAGATGAGAACAAGTGCTTTAACCATTTTTTCAGTTTCAGAAAGGTGAAAGGATGGTTGCTTTGGCTGAGTAAAGGATAAGAAGCCACAGCAGTTTCTTTCCCCTGCTGGTAATTAATAAAGCCCATCAATTTCATCCTTCCCTTGTTTCATACCCTGCATAGCAAGCCCTTCATTCTTTTACTGTGGTTAATTATTCTCAAAATATCTCAAGTTCTACTTCTCTTTTGTAACTTACAAGAACTGTAACACCCCCACACCACAAACCCAGTTCTTTCACATAGTAGACCTTTAATTTGATTACTTATCACTGACATAGCAGCATCCCCTTAACCATTGCTGCTGTGGTTCAAAATGTCATAATTGAATTCTTTGCTGGCTGTAGTGGTTGCTGGCTGTACAATTCTATAGCTGATACTCAGAAGTTGCTTTTTACTTGCAAAAATAGGCCTTGGTGGAAATTTTCCACTGGGAGGTTGACTTTGGCAGTTGACTCTGACCTTACTGTTCAGAAACTCCTCAAATGGAACTTGGTATGGATGCTAGCAAACTTACTGAGATACTCAGTTTTTAACCTCGTGGGCACTCTGTTATCATCAGTTCTCAGGGCAGCCTTGGTATCAGCTACACAGTGGTCTGCTCAGGGTAGAAATGGAATATATTGTTTATTGACTGCCTACTTTGACTATCATGTAATTTGAGCTTCTGTGTGTAATTCCATTACAGGTTTGACAAGAGTGAGTGCAAGCTGTGAAGTTTTTTTTCATTTTCCCTCTTGAAAATCTAATGTGAAGCATAAGCATCCCTGATAATGTTATTTTACAGTAGTATCATATAAAAGGAAAAACCACAACTTGCAACAGGCAATAGGAAATCATCACTACTTTGAAGAAGGAAAGGGGGTTATTGGTTTTAACTGTATCAAGCAAATGATGAAAGGTGGGGATCAGGAAAACGTGATTAAACTATATTTTGGTAAATAGATATTTAATTTAGAATGAGGCATTTCTATAAAGGCAGAATTGCAATAGATTTTGCAGGCTCAACCAGTAAAAGTATTTCTTAAATTATTTTCTGGGAAACTTTAATTATAAAATGACTTTTGTAAGTAATTTCCTGTACAAGAGTGCCCTATAAGTGTGCCCTGTGTGTTTACTCTAGCACTGAAAACCGAGAGAATATTTAAATTTTCTCAGACTCCTTTTTCAAACCAGAATGGATTAGCATTGTTTAACTTTATTTGAGCTTTCATAAAACATCTGGGAAAAAATGAGTTTGCTGGGAGATTGATTTACATTGTTCCAAGTCTTGCACTTGGGTGTTTCTTTGAGGTGATGGTAATTTGCTGCTAACAGTTCCATTGTGATCTGAGCACTGGTGTAATGTAAACTGTCACCGGCGACATTTCTGTGCCCTGACAGCTTTTTTTCAGTGTGTGGGTAATTGTAAATTAGGCTAATAGACTTTTTAGCTGGAATGAAGAGACCTCTCGTTCACCTTGTTGTTGAATGTGTGCTAAATAGATGTGTACAGCAATTACTCATTTTGTTTAGATATGTAATATTTTACCCTCAGTGTTGCACTTGTCACTGTCAATAAGTAATTATGTAACTTTAGATTATAGAGTGTCATGTTGCCTCTTTTTCTTTTTTTTTTTTTCCTGTTTCCTAGTATTTCCTTAAGCAAAATCTTATCAAACCTCCTGTATAGTGACTCCTGCAACCTTCCTGTGAAAGCATGTTTCATTCCTAATGCATTTAATTGACATAATTCACTGTTTAGGTCTTGTAACTCTCCTATGCTTTATAAAAGCAAGTTAATTTGTGATTGCACTGGCTGTTTTCTGCTTGCTGCTTCTGTCAGAGCCTTACCATCAGCCTCAGACATGCTGTAGCATTAACAAGAGTCATTAACAAATTACATTATCACCTCAGTAAAGAAAGATAACGATATCTTCTGGGGTTTCTGACACATCACTAACCCCTAAATCTAGAAAAAAACCCACAAAAAATAGGGTAAAGTGTGTAGTTGTTCAGTGTGTCTGGATTTTCCAGGTGTAGCTGCAAGTCTGTCATTTGTCAGTTGTTTTGGTACATGGTTTAAGGTCTGAGACAGTGGTGGAGGTGAGAAGAGGGTAAATAACAGGTGTTCCTGTGTTCAGGATTGGTCACAAGATGCTGCTGGTCCAGCAGAGTTGTGTGGTTTGTCTTGGGAAATGAGTGTAATTTGCATAAAGAGCTTGAAGGGATTCAGTAGTTCCCTTCCCACAGGGGTCCAACCTGAACAAATTTTCTGAAAGGGTTGGTTGAGCCACTACTGTAAAATTGTCCTTTAACACCAGATGAGATGCAGAAACCTTGAATATCTTCCAGGCTTTACTATTGAGAGCAGTTTGTAAAGATGAAATATCTTGCAAATGTCCATCATAAATTATTCTAATAGACTTGTGGAAAGAAGAAGAAAATCGGTGCCAAGCAGTCTTGAATGCTGTACAACCAATGCACTTAAGCCATTTCTCGTAGGAAATTGGAGCTCTGTAGTAGAAAGCATGTTTCCAGAGCCATCTAAGTGACTGCATTATTTCAGCACGATGGGATGCTCTCAGACAATCAAGAATACTTTTTTTGCACAGTCAGTCCAGGGAATGGAAAGCAGTTCCTGTTGATGGGAACCAGGAGGGGAATAATCAGCCAAGAGTTATCGAGGAAGCAAATAGAAGATACACAGATAAGGAGGGAGAAGACTGCTCTGTTTGCCCCTCCTGTTTGTGCTTTTTGCAGCCTGAGCTGCAGAGATGGTTCCTGATGAATAGTGCTGCTATATGATATGGACAGGAGTCTGGGAGTGGAACAGCACCACAACCATTACAGGCCACTGAGAAAACATTTCTGTGCAGTGCTGCTCATGTCCAAACTTAATCAGAACTAATTAAACAGATAATGGGGTTTGTCAATGGAACAAGTATTAGTTAATGGCCTTGAGTAGGGAAGGGTCTAAAGAGCCTTTCTAAGAAAAGGTAATTAGAGGTTCACTCCTATATTTTTCTCATGTCTTTTCTTCTCCACCCCGCCCATTTTAGACTCCAAGAGGTATTTCCAAAACAAAAAAAACAAATAGGTTTCTTTCCCCAGCTTGCTTAACAAGTAGAGGTTATTTGGCCAGTCGGGAGCTGTGCAGATTTTTTACAGAGATGTGTGTGACTGTTGGGAGTCACCTCCAGCTCAGGGAGAAGGAAAGCAGTGCTTTGCTGCGTTGGGAGCCCGGGTGCCTCCCACCCATGCACCGAGGGAGAACTGGCACTGTCTGTGCTGAGGGGCTCCCGAGGCAGGGGGGATGCTGCAGGTGAAAGTGTCACTTGTTCCCACAGCATCTGCTGGGGCTTCCTGATTTTAGACAGAGCCGGGGTAACTTTGCACTGGGCTTGGTGTGGTCAGGGGAAAACTCTTCTATGGCAAAGCTGCTGTCCAAGATGAAGGCTTCCTTCAGAGGACCACGGGTATTTGCCTCCTGCTTGAACTCCTGACCTGCACCTCTGCTGTGCTCACCAACTGTGCAGCCAAAAAGCTAAATAAGCTTCTTATAGAACAGTCCAGAGAGGGAGTAGGATATTTATATAATGAATAAAGGCTGAAACATACTGTAGGCTTTAATTAAGCCCCCAGAAACATTGTGTCAGAGGAGAGTAGATAACAACATGAACTGAGCGCTGATCTACTACTCAGAGATCATAACCTTGGTCTAATTACATTATTAGTATATAAATTATTGCATGAATTATTTATTTAAAATTAATATTACAGATATTAGTTGTCATTAATAATGTGGAGGTGCCTTTTTGTCACAGAAGAACAGATTAGCATTATAATTATTGCATGAAAAATAGATATTGATGAAAAATTGCCGTTTGAGGCATATCACTGTCATTATATTATGTATTTTTTCCTATTCCCTTTTCTCTGTTCATTATTCTGTATTTCCAATTGTCTTTGAGAAGAGCTGTTAGTTTGAGTTATTAGCAGGTATATTGATATAGGATAAGAATTTAGGTGTCTGGTTACTTCTGGAAGGTGAAACAGAAGAAACTCTGCAGTGATAATAAACTAAATTTCAAGCATTGCAGCTACAGTTTTGTGAGCCTGTGCTGAATCCTGGTCTCAAATAAATGATTTGCCATTTGTTTTCTTCCTTTGAACTTTTTCCCCCTTCATCATCTTAAAGAAGGTGAGAAGAATTGGCAGCGTAATTAAAGCCACGATACACAGTGTGAGAAATTCGAGGTGTTGGCATTTTACTTTAATTGTTCCCTGCCAGCTTTTGGACACAATCTCACACACGAGTTCTTGCACTCACACCCTCACTAACTGGGCAATTTAACACAAAGGCTTCTCAGCCCGGGCTCCTCAAAACAAATGTTGTGCCTGTGTTGTGGTGTTTGTGCAGAGATGTTAAAAACCCTGTTTGCGAGTGACCTCCTGAAAGTGCTCCCAGCTGAATAATAGCTGCAGTTAAAAGCTCCCCGAGGAGTGTCCCTGCAGACTGACTTGGGGGCTAGAAAGGTCTGCCGTGCTTGAATCAAAGAATTCTGATTTGTCTTTGGTTAGGTAAACATTCGAGCTTTGATAGCAAAGTTATAACAACTCTCTTCTATAAAGTTATCTTAGTGAAAGAAGCTCCGATATGTTTCTATGAGTGGTTTATCCACAAATTGTTTTTTTTTTTTCTCATTTACTGCCTGATACTTTATTGTGTGGATGCCCTTGCAGTTGCTCTCTGCTCAGGGGAGCCTCAGAGTCAGGCTACATTTCCCTGTTCTCTAACTTTGTGCTTTTCTTGCCCTTCATGTGTTAGGTACCTCACTCTTAGGTTTTCCAGTGTGGGCTTCTTTTTTGTTCTACTGCCACAAAGCAGTCATGTTTCTGCTAATTCTGGGTTGTATGCAAATGGCCCAAATTAATTAATATTTTCCAGCTTTGTCACCAGAAGAGGAAAATAACAGGGAATCTGTTCTGCCTTTCATGGGAGGCTGCTGTTCTCATAACCGTTCTGTGACACCACTAAATTACTGTTAAGGAGTTGCACCCTTTAAAAGGTGATTTTTGTGGCTGGTTCCTAGTCCTGTGCTTTAAGATTAACAGAGATTTGAGGGTTCTATCAATCCTTTACAGGTTTCATTCTGCAAGACTGGTGGTGGCAATGATAATGAAGTTTATAACTATGTAACAAGCAGCTGGTAGATTGAAATTTCTGTTTTCAGCAGTACACACATTTAATGTACTTCTTAAATCCTCAAGAAAGGCCACTGTGCTTTTCTAGTATAATAATTCATTGTCTGAAGAAGGACTACACAAAGTTACTGTTCTGGCTAGTGGGTTTGTCAAATTTGTTTAAATATAAGTGACTTACACTAAGTGTCACTGAAGCTACTATGGTGTTTAGCTGTGAAAAATAGATGCAAAAATAATTATTTTTCTGGACCTTTTTTGTGCTGTGGTCTAATTCTGCTTCAGTGATGATATTTATGTACATCAGTCCAAGCAGCTCAGGAACACAATCTTTCACTGGGCAGATGTTTTTGTATTGAATTCACCATCTCTCTGAAAGAAGCTGAATAAGAGTGATCAGGCACTCTAGAATGTACTTTGAGAAAAATACCATCAAGTGTAAATAGTTGCAAGCAGGAGTAGAAGCAGCCATTATTTTGCTGGAAATCCATTTCTGCCCAACATTTGACTGGGTAAGCTGGTTCTGGAATTTCACTTAGACTGTTGCAATTCAGTGGCAAGCCACAAAATGTATCTACAAACCAAATACTTGCAACCAAATGCTTATGTATTAATAACAGCAGAAGGCAATTATCTGTATTGCTCTTTGGGGAAGTGGAGATTCAGTTATCTGAAGAGCACTTTGATACTGAGGTACAGCAGAAATTGCTTTTTTTTATTATTTTCTGGACAAGAGAGGTTTATCTAAACAATCTAAATCCAAAAATTGTACACTGTGATGTACTGAGGATTCTTCCTTGTATTTGAGGGCTGAGTTTGGCTGTTACAGTTAATAGCACTCTAATGTTTAGACATTTAACTCTGATGCCAAAGGAAATTAAGTACATGATGTTTCTGTCGATACAAGCTTTTGCCTCCATCTTACACACGTGTACTTTTCTACTTTTTGTTTATGTATAGATTTATTTCCCAGAATGACATGTGTGTTGAATTTAGGCTTTATTCTCAAGCTGAAATGTGTGGTTTCTTCTAGCAGCCTCCAGGAAAAGTTTCTCCCTTGTTGTTTATTAGGTTTGCAGGTCTGATCTCCGGCTGGGGGGAAAAGAGGGGAATTCCTTTTCCCCGTGTGGTGTCACAGATGGCACAAAGCTGTCTCCAGCACAAGCTGAACTAGTGACACTTCCCAGCTCCTTTCCCTTTCCAGCCCTTTCTCAAAAGGTGGATGTAGAAAGTGGTGCAGCAGCACAGGGTGTGTTGTCACACGTGTAAGTAGGTAAGTTGTGCAACCCCTACAGATTTCTGTGTTAAAGGTAGAAAAACTTCCTTCCTCCCTAACTTTCCAAGTCTCCCTGAGTTATTGAGCTGGATCTGGTAAGTCAACAGACCTGCAGCAAACCCAGGAATATTCTGATGAATCACAGCACGTGGGGCTCTGTCCCTGCCTCCCCTGTGTGTGAATTCAGCTCCTTCCCAGGGAAACAGCCTGAGCTGGTGTTGGGATTTCTCTTTTCACTCATGGGCTGGGGCAATCCTTTAAAACACATGAACTGTACTTGATGTTTCTTGCTGCCTGAAAAATTTTGAGCGGTTGATCTCTTCTGTTTATGACACTTCTGTGACCTCCATGCTAGATGATGACCTCTTATTCTTTCCTTTAGTTATTTTCTTTTTAGCATAAACAAACACTTTAAAGACAACCTCAATCCACTGATTCACAGATGACTGTTCAAACCATCAGCAAATCATACCTGGTGTTTTATTGCATGGATGTACATCTATTTTAATCCAAAGTGGAGCAGTAGTTTGCTGTTACAGACAGAACTCTGCCCTCAGCAGACCCCAGAGTCTGACACTGAGGTCAGTCCAGCATATTCCAGAACCTGATTGCCTGTGTGAGAAATGTTGATTGAAATTTTTGCAATTAAGCAGGCAAAGGAAGAAAAGCCAGATTTAGCTCGCAGTTGCAAAGAATGTTTTAACTCTGGAGCTTGATCTCCTGCAAGGAAGCAGAGCTGTTCCACCCATCCCCTGTTCCAGTATTCATCTGTATTTGCTTCTGCATTTTCTGGTTTTAAGTGCTGAAAGTGAATTGTTCCACTTTGGAGTATTTTGCTTCTCATAACTATTGTTTGTTTAGCAAAGTGAGGCAGACTGAATTTTCTGTTAAATGTTTTGATTTCTGTACACTGCTTGCAACTCAAACAGAAAATCAGTTATTGAATGCAATTTGCTCTCAACCAAAAAGGGGGAGTGCCTTTATACTCTGACTTTGCATGGTGCCAGGAGGGGGACAAAGGAAAATGCCAGATAATGTGGTTCTTGGAGGTTTCTTTTTCTCATGCTGTTAGCATTGACTGTGTGTGCATCTTGGGGTGTGCTGGGCTGGGTTCTAGTTTGTTTTATTGCCTTTTTTTTTCAAGTGAGTTATTTTTAAGCCAGGTTGTATAACTGTGTTTCAGTGTTTTCCAAATTTGAGTAAAAGTTCTCTTTAGAATTAGCAAAATATGAACAAATGTTTTTACTAGTAACTTTTACAGTTAATGAAATAATTGTAAGCACTTTATTTAGAAGTTTCATGTTGGATCATTGTGTGCATTGGCCTTTGCTGTAAGTGTTGTCCCAGGAGATCTCCTTGCACTGCTGATGGAATGGTTTCTATTTAAACATCGAGGGAAGGCAGAAACCCTGTTGGGAGGAACTTAGCTAACACTTGAGTGTCTTCAGCCACAGAGCAGCACCACTCCAAAATCAATCATGGTCTGCTACAGCTGAGGCTTTCCAATGTGCCCAAGGGCAAATAAACAGTCCTGGTGCTAATGTACATCTGTTCAGAGCTGTAAGAACAGCAGAGACTGCAGAACTCTGTGGCTGAAACACCAAATGATGGTTATTCCTGTAATGTGTTCTGTGACTCTTTGGAAGCTGTCAAAAACCCATGAATGATGCAGCATGCTAATCTGCTTCAGCAAAATGTTGTTGTGTGCAGCCCAGTGTATGTAGGGGGAAGATAAATGAGAAGATGCCAATAAGTGTTGGAGGGAGGGGATCCTACAGCAAGATGCAAGGAGGAACAGAGGGGAAGGGGTATGTGGGAATGGATTGAGGGCTGGAATGTGAATTAACAGAGAGCAGCTCAGAACTAATCCAAGATGGGAAAAAGAATAACCAAAAAAAAGTACAAAGAAAACAAGAGAAGGATGTCACAGTAGCTCTTCACTAAAAGTCCATTTTGCTGTTTTAAGTCTGAAAGCACAGACAGGTTGATTCCAGCGTTTTATCTAAAAAAGCAAATATTCCCCTTGAATGTGGAATGTCACACTTGAGCTTGTGCTGCCAATCTTTAAATTTCCCCTTGTGCCATTTTGATGGTGACGTATTAGCAGTACCTTAACAGAAACATCTCATTGTGTTGTCTTCTAGCTGCCCAAACATAAAAGAGTTTGGCTTTTCTGTCTATGCAAAAGCTTCAGGTGCTTTCCCACTGCAAGGTACTGAAGCTAACAGGAAACTGTCACCTATAAAGATGGGTGGAGAGAGTTCTGTGGGGGTTCCATGGGGATTTCTTAGGTGTGGGAATAACATTAATAATGCTCCAGCAAACAGGCACTGAGGCTGTGCTCTTACATTTTAGCCTGGTTCTTTGTAGATGTGGTTTTCATTTTCCAATATGGAGGAAGAAGTATTTTTTGTTTGGTTTTTTCCACCCCCCACTCCATTCCTGTTACAGAAGTGACATGCAAACATGCCTGTGATGACTGAAATGTTTTAGTGGGTGGAAGACCTCCAGGATTACAACCCATAATTAGTGAGAAAGTTCTTTCTTTTTTTTTTTTTTTTTTTTTTTTTTTTTCTTTTATTTT